>CM070622.1:44251214-44675551 GCA_036346255.1 Ampelocalamus luodianensis
TTCCTCTTGTCCAGATGAAGTTAAATATAAAACTTATTTCAAATAAGTAAACCGGACAAAGAGTTTCAAATAATGTAAGGTCTTTTGATTCCCATGTTTGACAAGATATGCTTGTCAAACTCTAAAATCTCTAGATCGCATGTCTAAGCCAATTTCAAAATATAGGTTATAGTATACAGATCTTGGGCTAGGGTTAAGTGTATGATTATAATTAAGGTAATCCACCATGTTAGGTTATAGCTAGCTACTACAGATCACAATTTGTATTTTCAGAAAAATAGCATGCACAGTTGTCACTGGATTTAGAAAATCTATTGTATAAAATTCGGGACCAATATGGTGCAGAGAGGAAGCTTGCCTTGATAGTAATAAACTTCATGTGTGTTCAGGTTGCTCAGAAATAAAGTCAAAAGCTTCAGATGAACCAGATTCTATAAGAAGCAATAAAGTCCAATAAATGCCAAAATCGACAGTAAGTACAAAATGGAAGAAATATGCATGATCAACATGGAAATGCATGATTGACAGTATGCTTAAGCCATAACTACCCTAATAGTGATAATAACCCATAATATAATACACAGCTTTTAAATAACAGAAACTAGGGTTTGAACTAAAGTTGCGCTTCATTTTGAAAAGGACCAAAACAGATGCATTGCAGATTTGGGAAAAGGAAAATAGATCAAGCAAAGACTCTAAAATGAATCTTAGTTCTGATCTATTAGGTAGTTAATACCTAAACTAACCTTAACCTAACCCTACTCGGTTTAGATTACAAAGGCCAAAGAAAAACCTATTTTGCCTGCTAAGCCAACAAAATAAGACAGACAGATTTCTGCTATGAGGCAAAATAGATGATGACAAGAATTGAAAGATTAACTTGTTATGCTACTAGGGTTTAGCTGAGACCTAATTAGGATAACAAGTCGACAGGAGAAACCCTAGGTCTTGAAAATGACATAAAAGACTGAAAAGTTAAAATAATTATTTTTCAGTTTAAAGCAAGTTGAAGCTACTGATGTTCAAAAGAATGATTCCCAGGAGCTTCTAAGGTCATTAAGATGCTCAAGATGTTAAAAACTAGGGTTTTAGCTTACCAATAAAAGAAAGATACCAAAGTTGCTGAAAACTCGATGTTGATCAACAGAGAAATAAACTCTGGTTTAACCTACAAAAGATGTCAAATCTTTATTACAAGGTGGAACCAGGGTTTAGAATGGATAAGCAAAAGGGACAGGAGCAAGAACTCCACTGGACAATAAGGAAAAGGATGAGCTTCAGTGGTCAACAATGGTAACAGCAAAAAGCTAGGGTTTATATATGGATGTTGAGCTACAGGGCAAGATGGAAATGTCTAGAGTTGATGAGGTGTCCATTTAGGGCTAATTATCCCAAAAATTAGTTGCATAAACTTTGGGATAAGTCCTCTCTCTGTTTGCAGAGAGTACGCCAGAGAGACAAGGAAGATGATAAGAATCATCGACATGTGGGTCCTTTGTCATCCTCGATGCGCGCCTCCTAAAGCCTCAAAGAACATCACCGTCCGATTGAAAATGGGCGGTTGTGATAAATAGAGAGGTTAAAAGGTTTTAATCGGCAACTTTTAATATGGACCGCGATTTCAATCGGTCGATCGAGATTTAAATAGAGCCCGAAGGAATCTCGAGTCTACTTTCAACTGGACGCTGGATTGGAATCCGGTCAATTAAAAGGAATACACGCCACCCTTTTTGAGACGATGACGCGACAATCGCTAGATTAGATTTCTACGGTCGAGATGGGACAATGAACCGGATGGTCCTTGCATACACAAATCCGACCCTACGATTAACATCCAATGGCCCACTAAATTTGGGCCTTAATCGCGCCGGTCAAAAAGGAGCGCCAGAGGATTTAAATCCAAAGGCTCCGATAGTAGCGCTTTTTATTTCAAAATGAAACGAGCGACGCGGTTAGATCAAGAATGGACGGCGGAGATCGAGAGGACTCGAGTCGTCCGAATGCATACATCGCTCTGGACCATACGATGAAAATCTAATGGCCCAGAGAAACGCAGCCTTAATAGCACGCGGGAAAGAGGGACGCCGTGTGATTTGAATCTGACGGTTCAGATAAAAGCGCGCCTTTAAGTTTAAAACGAAAAGGGAGGCGCTGTTGGATCGTGAATGAACGGTGGAGATCGTGAGGGGATCCGGAGTTGTCCGATTGCATACACTAACCTCGATCGTTAGATTAGGATCCAACGGCGGAGATTAGTGCGCACATCGCGACGCCGCGCGACTCGCACTCACCTCGCTCGATTGAAAATCAACGGCTCACATCACGTATGGGGTTCGGGTTCGCGCCCGAACGTGACTGAGCCGGACCACTTGCACGGGGTTGAGTCGCTACAGTGCCAGAGTTTGGATTCAAACCAGGTTGGTTGAGCAGACTCTATTCAAATGCTTAAAAGGTTTGACTGGGCTTTTAAAAATTTCAAATAAATTTGTAAAATCATGAAATTTTTGCTGGAGGCTACTGGGATGATATATTTCCCAGATAAATTTTAAAAAGGACATTATCACTTTGTAAAATACATAAATAATTATCTTAACCCGAAAAGGTTGTTTTAAGGTCAAATATTTTCCTTCAAAACAAAATAATTTCTAAAAATTCAACAAAAATATTTTTAGCCAAGATAATTTATCTAGGCTTTAATGAAAACACTTCCCAGTCATAATACAAGTTTTATCTTGTATTTCCTTTAAGACTTTAAATGGGTGTTTGGATTTTGGCTAAAAAGGAAGGTTTTACTTGGTAACAGCAACTCCCAACTGGTGATTAAGAATAGTAATGCTATGAACAGTTGTCCTATTACTCGCTCATAATGCAGATTACTTGTTTATAAAATTGGGAACATTACATTATATTTGTTCGAGAATAGTTCAACTACACAAGAAACATGAGATCCAAATAATCTCACCACCAAACTCAAACATTTCCAATTACAGATTTGAAAAGCAAGTAGATTATTCTCCTCTTAAAGGAACCAACATATCTTCTTTGATTGCAACCTCATGTTGCCAACTCGCACTAAAGAGCCTTTAAAATTAAATCACACCAATCTCTGAGAAGCAACAGGACAATCCAATACCTTAATTTATTTAAAATAATTTCAACTACCGAGATAATTCATGAGTTCCAAAATATCACTTAAAGCTAAACTTGAAATATTCTCATCCGAACGATATCACCGAAGCGATCAAATTACTACAGGTATTAACATCAATCTCACAACAACAATTAGAAAACACTTGAAACACCCACGTGAAAAGAATGGGTTGATTCTTTCTCAAAAGAAGAGACATATGGAAACGATTTTCACCAACTAGAAAACTCATCTACCACTGCATCAACACGGGGCCAAGGGGAAAACCAATTAGGCAATGAACTCATAGAACATAAGTGGAGTCCACGGTTGAAAGCATAAGCCTCACAAGAAGAGAATATCGAACCTTAACGAGATAAGAACAAATAAGTATTCAAGATCAAGCACTTGCATCATCAAGAACCATTATAACTTTGTAACATATCGTTACTCGATAAACTTCATTTACCACATAAAGCCCGAACCCCAAAAGATTTAAGAACGCAAACTTGAATTTTGATCATTTAGGAAATATCACCATGTTTGATCAAATTACTACGAGAATTAACCTCATTCTCACATTTTGACGATTTAATAACCAGATTATGCTAAGCAATAACAATATCACAATGCGCGCTATCAAAGACTACCTACAAAATTCATCTACTCAACTGTTGGTGTTGCTCAACTCCTTCTTCAGCACTCATTAACAATTGATGATTGTACTAATCATGTGTGTACATACGGTACTAATTCCATTTGCAATTACATAACCATATAAACATAGATTCACATTTCACCTTTGCTCAGAAATCATTTCAAACATGACTAAAGATTCACTAAAATAATTTTCTATAAACAAGGTTTCACGAATCGATACACCAGCACCCATCTGGTCCTTTATACAAGTTTCAACAATTTTAGCATACCAGGAAATAGATAAATCTAGCTCTTAAGTAAGATCTATAGGTTCTCGACAGGATATGGACAAGTCTTTATTTAACATACAAACATGTATCAAATACAAGGATATTTCAAATTAATCAATTTCACTTTCATAGATGGTAGTTAAGAATAATTGATTGCACCATGCTAATAACCCGACTTGGTAACTCATATCATAACAATTTATTCGTTTAGTTATAACTTCTCATTTTAAGCATGGTAAGTCATCACAAAAGGATTCTAACGCCTTACTTCAGCAAAAGAGAGACTTCAAACCTCAACGCTCGAAGTAATCCAAAACAAACACATAAAGCCAAAGCTTTCCCACGCAAACGAACTTACAGCGGGAAACTCTCACTAACCATGTGAGGACCCAGAATATTTAACTAGTAACACTTAACCTCCAATTGGTTCTAGCGTTACTAATTAAACATTCTAAGCCTCGATGGACATATGCTTCCCAGGCAAAGATATGCACATCATCACAAAATTACACATCAATTCCATACACATACATCACTAAGTTCAACAACGACATACAATAAGTAAAGATATTACAAAAGAGAGCCGACCGCCAAATAGAACAATATACAAGAATGACAATGAAGCAAAAAGCGCCATAAGATGGCTAGAACAAAAGTCGCACCGGTTAGCCACACAACCCACAAGGCAACCGACCGGGGCGCTAAGCTAGTCGCCTGCATAGCTACCACAACACAACTCACAAAAGTGAGGCCCTTCTGCTCACCTTCTTCCTCTGCAACAAAACAATTAAGCATAGCATCCGAGTAGAAAGATTGTCTTTGTACCGCAAGGCGACGTGTGGAATAGCGACCTATTCATAAACTACATGCAAGCTTATTTAGGTGGAGGTCATATGTCTCATTTTGCATGAAGCCAACTTTATTTGTAATAATGTAGTACTTTCTAAAAGCAAGTTTGTAAATTTATTTTGTTATCAAAGTAACAGTGAAGTAAAGATACATACAAGTAACCACACTGACGTGACTATCCCAATAGCCACCACAACATATACACCTAATCCCGATTCGTACCACCCATCAAGTTTTAATTTAAAAGGTTGTAGTCTAACTCTTGAAAGACCTTGCCAGCGTGTCCATAACCTAGGGCGAGGCTATTCGAATAGTTTTAACCCTGCGGGTGTACCAATGTACCCACACTTGGATCGCCTTCAAGCCACAAGCACACTATCAAGGTATGCTACGCACTCGCTAAGTCCTGAGACATTTCCAATCTTGTGTATTAACTACGAGCCGCTCGTGTGGGTAGAAACACCATACGCTTACATTGCAAGCCGAAGACAACAAATCCCATCCCGGGTGAAGTCTTTCGGACACTACAATGCTCCCAACACCATCCCTCCTGCGACTCCTGCGACTGGAGCCAATACCGCCAAAGTACTAAGTCAAGAGAGGTCCCATACCCTCTAATGTGGTTATGCGCTAAAATGCTTGGTTTAGTGTAACAAGATGTTCGGTCCTTGTTGACCGGGCACCATTCGATCACACCCCACAATCACACCATCTTACCATTGTGCCCAAGTCTAAATCATTTTGTTTTTAGTTTTAGTTTTCATAAGTAGACATGGCACAAGGTGGAAATCATAAATCATAATAAGTTTTGTGTGATCAAGGTTATCGACAAGTCGATAACCGCCCATTTCTAGGAATCTAAGCGTGGCTAAGCAATTAATTACGCAACTACTAAGTGACAGAGCCCATCCACGAACTCTAAATCACAGCAAGTAACCTAGGCTCATGGTAGTAGAGGATAATCATTTGCTAAGAAATGCATCTACTAGGCCAACTATTAAAACAAAGTAGCAATGCATACATAAAATTTGTAATCAACATAAATACTTAAAATACTGGGATTAACATGATCAAACTGCTTGCTCGCTTGTTTGTTCAATTTGTTATGGAGGGTCGTTCTCGGGTTACCGCAAATGTCGAATCCTAAGCGAAAAAGGCAAAAGAACCAAGAACAACCAATAAGACTAGCAACACTTAAACAAAAGAGCAAGCAAAAATTATCCAAATACAACGAAATTTATACACAAGGTAGAATACAAATATACCAAGACATAGAAACTGGAAAAACCTAATTTGGATTTGTGGTGCAAAAGATATTACTTAAAAACTCATTTTCGGCCATAATTAGCACTGTAGCAAAAATATTTTCTAGAAAGATTTTGAAGCTGAAATTTTTATGGTAGCTACCTACTGGTATAGTGGTAACCCATATAAAATTTCAGGTCATTTGGAGTTAAGATGATTTAGTTATGATTTTTCTAAGTTCTACAACTAGCATATATCATTTCTCAGGAACATGAATAGAGACAAAGTCTAGATCAAATTAAAGCATGTCGACAGGCCAAATTTACAGTGAGTTTCTTGAGTTTGCAACTCTGAGAGAGAAGTTATGTGTTTTACAAATTTTCCATGAATTCCTAGACATCATTTTCATTAAACAAGATCATGTTGTTTAAATCATTTTACTACAAAGCAGGGCCTAATTTCATTCTCGATTAAAGTTCATACTATAACAAAGCTACGACAATGGAATCATTCAAAAGGAGTTAAAATGACAAAGTTATGCACTTTTGAAATTTGAAACAAAGAAAAGACTTAGGAAACTTTGAGCTCTCGGGAGGTCCAAGCGAATGGAAGACAAGGAGAGGTCGTGGGCCGTTAGATCAAGGTCGGCGACTCACGAGCCTCGGCCGCACGGCGCGCACAAGACCTCTTCCGCTGCTGGGAGGTGCGGATCGTTGAGATCTGATCCAACGATCACGACCGGCTGCGATGCCGGTGCACGCAAGGAGGTCTATGCGCCCTCAGAGGTCGTGACCGTCGGATCGAGATCTGCGGTCCCAAACACTAGGGGAGGTCTTAAGGCTTGAAATCCAAGGAAAGAGGTCGGGACGGTCGAATCTCACGAGAGGAGGTCCCAACGGTCTAGATCTCGGAGAGAGGTCCTACGGCTAAATCCACGAAGGAGGTCTAACCCGTTAGATCTAAATCTAACAGTTTAGACCGAGAGGAGGAGGTCCTAACGCTCTTGATCCAAAGGAGGAGGTCCTAGGCGGTCAAGATCTTCCGGAGGAGGTCTTGATCGGTGAGATTGAACGAGGAGGCCTTGGATGACCAAGATCTTCTCGGGAGGTCCTAAGCTATAGTGTTTCTCGGGAGGAGATGCGGGCGGTTGAGATGAGACCTAGGAGGTCTTGAGCAGTCCAGAACAACGCGGAGGAAGGTCACGAGACTAAAGATTTACAAATAAAACCTAACGCTCGGATCTAAAGCCGGGAGGTCATGGGCGGCTAGGATGGAGCTAAAGAGGTCTGAGCGGGGTTTTCCTTGTAAAAGGCCGGGGTGGCTTTTGACAAAGAGGACCCGATGGGAGCCTAGGGTGGTTTTTGCGAAATGACCAAGGGAGGTCTTTTGCAAGAGGACCTCGGTGGAGGTCCGTAGGTGGCTTTACAAAAATGACCTAGAGGAGGTCTTTTTGCGCGAGTGGTCCTATCGGCTCGGATGGAGTTCCACGAGGTCTTAAGCGGTTAGGATCTAACCGGGGAGGTCCTAGTGCGTGAGATTTTACACGAGCGGATCTAACGGCTAGAGCTAATCCCGGGAGGTCTTTAAAGGCCGAGGTGGAACTAGGGAGGTCTGGGGCTTAGAACTTTCTGCGAAACCCTCCTCTGGCACGCAGATCTAACACGGGTGGTCTTAACGGCCGAGATTTAAGCGAGGGGAGGTCTTGAAGCGGCTCTGAAGAGCTCTAGGAGGTCGGGGACTTAGTGGTACGCACGTTTTGGGCAAGAAGACGGCCTTAAGGAGCAACCTCGGACGGCATTAAACATCCTCGCATCGGCATTAATGCAAATCATTAGATCACAACTCTGTCCGAGTGCGACCACGGCCGCGCGGGCACCCAAGCGAGCTCACCGCGGCGGCGTAGGCCACGCCGCGGGAACCAAGCGCACGCTAAGCTCACAATAGCGCAGCGGACCTAACGGAGACACTCGGCGGGTGGCGACCTTGAGCGTCGGCGGCCGGAGAGGAGCGTGAGCAAGCCTTTGACAAAACCGAAAATAGGAAAAGGCCGCTATGACCTAACCTAACACGCGCTCGAGCTCTAGGAGGCTAAAATAAACTCACGAGTGTAGGGAAGGTCGAGAGGAAGGCGGAGGACTTGGAGAAGGTCGGCGAAGTCGGCGATGGCGTGTCTGCGGCGATGGAGAAGAAGCGACCTCGACCCGACAAGCGGCTCCCAACTTGACCACCTCTGCGATGGATAACCACGGCAAGTTAGAGAATGCTCGAGGTGCTCGAGATGACAAGAAAAGCAGGCAAGAACGTTGATGGAACCACTGGGCTCGAGCTTGGCGCAGGAGCTCCAAAGGTGGCAATGGAGGTTTCGGGGTGGTGGTGTTCTTGGGGTTTGAGTTTGAGGACCACTCAGCGAGGAGCTCAAGCACGGCCAAGAACGAAGAAGGAAAAGGAGAGGAAGTTTTCGGGCTATGTAGAGCACGGGAGTTTGGCAAGGGCTAGGGCAACCCTTGTGAGCAGAACCATGCCCTCGCCAAAGGCACGCTCGGCAGGACAAGTGACAGAGCAGTGGAACTTTGGAGGTTAAAGGCGACTAGCAATAAATGCATGTCGTGAGAAGAGCCGTTGACAAGAGGCAAAGGTGACATCTCACGCCTAACTGCTCGACCACGACACACGCCTGCAGGTGCGAAATTTCATGGCGGCGGACCTCGGGGAGGTCGTGAGGAAGCTCTGGCGCTAAGGAGGTCTGGGCGTCCCAGTTAGCTTGGGGAGGTCCCGGACGTCCAAGAATCGCCGAGGTGGGGAGGTCTCGCGCGGCGAGAGGTCTGGGAGGTCGTGAGCCCCACGATGGACATCCACGGCTCGGACCACCCCAAGCGCCGAGGCGCTCAAGAGCTCGGATCGGGGGAGGTCGTGGCGGTGGATGGAGATCAACGGCTAGAACGAGCGCCGCGAGATCGGCTCGGTGCGCGCTGCGCGCTTGGCTCGACCGAGTCGATTGAGTTGGGCTCGGTCGAGCCCGAGTCGACTCAACGATTGACTTTTACGGTATTAGAAAGGCTGACATTTGGAGAATTGTTTGAGGTAGCAATTGAACTCCAAAAATTATGAAATTTTACAGGAGCTCGCTAGCTCAAACGAGGATCTAACATAAAATTTTCAGAGGCTTTGTGCTATGCTTTTCCTCCAAAAATTTAACAAGGCACTTTGGTCCAGGTTTGACCAGATTTTGAATTGGTTTGACCGACCTCCCAAAGTATTCAAACAATTTCTAAAATTGTGAACTTTTTCAGAGGGTCACATACCATCAAAACTTAGGAAAAATATTTCAGGAGATGATCAAGAGGTTCGACAAGATTGTTTTTTTTGAAAGTTCAAGATTTGGATCAAAAGACTTGTGACTTAGTATTTCCATAACTTCTTGTACAATGCTTGCTTGGTACAATAGGAAATACGGATGTAAGAAAAAGTTTTAATTTCTACTCATTTTCTTACATTTGAAACACAAGCCTAAAATTGGGATGTTACAACTCTCCCCTTACAAGAATCTCGACCGAGATTAGTTTACTCGGAGAAGAAAGAAGGAAAATCGCACGAAGCGATCTTCTCGCTCCCAAGTTGCCTCATCTTGAGAATGGTTTGACCATCAACCTTAAGGAACTTGATGACACGGTTCCTTGTTCTCCGCTCAGATTCCTCAAGAATGCAAACAGGATGCTCGCGGTAGGTCAAATTCTCCTACACATCGAGAACCTCCAACGGAGTTTCCTCAGTTGGGACACGGAGGCACTTCTTCAGGTGTGAAACATGGAACACATCATGCACACCCTCAAGTGCAGCTGGCAGCTCTAATCTGTATGCAACTGCTCCAACTCTCTCGACGATACTATAAGGCCCAACATATCGAGGAGCCAACTTGCCCTTGATGCCAAAACGCTGATGGCCCTTCAAGGGTGAGACTTTGAGATACACAAAGTCATTGGGCTCAAAGCTCAATTCACGGCGGCGACGATCTACATAGCTCTTTTATGCGGGTGGGCGTCTTGCGGATGCTCGCGGATCAAGCGAACTTGACTTTCGGCCTCATTGATCGAATCGGGCAGCGCGCGCTCACGATCTCGACCAGTTCAACGGGGTTCTGCACCTTCTCCCATACAAAGCCTCAAATGGTGCCATGCTAAGACTGGCCTGAAAGCTGTTGTTGTAGGAGAACTCAGCAAATGGTAGGCATTTCTCCCACTTCTTCCCATAGGAAAGAACACAAGCACGAGACATATCTTCCAACACTTGGTTGACTCGCTCCGTCGGCCATCGATCCGAGGATGAAAGGTCATCTTGAAATGAAGGCGGGTCCCCATAGCCTCTTGCAAACTATGCCAAAACCGCGAGGTGAAAAGCGCACCACGATCAGAAATAATCGTCTTTGGTACACCGTGAAGACTCACAATCCTCGAGACATAAAGTTCGGCCAAAGGCCCCACACGGCCAGTCTTGGCGGAAGGAAATGTGCCACTTTAGTCAACTTTGTCAATGACGACCCAAATAGCATCATTCCTTGGACGAGCGGGGCAATCCGGTGATGAAGTCCATGCCAGCGAATCCCACTTCCACTCGCACCGCAAAGGCGAAGAAGACCTGCTTGGGCCGATGTTCGGCCTTCACACGACGAAGACACGTCGCACTCGACGAACGAACTTGGCAATCTCGCGCTTCATTCGGGTCCACGAGATCTCCGACGAAGGTCTGATACATCTTGGTAGCCGGGATGGATGGACAAAGGAGAGTCATGGGCTTCGCGGAGAATCATATTCCGCAATTCCATGACCTTAGGAACCACAAGGCGCTGCCCAAACCACACAACGCCATGCTCATCCTCCGAAAAGCACTTGGCCATCCATCCTTGATGTTACGCGATCGGCTCACACCGGCATCATACTGTCTTTGTGCCGCTTTGATTTGGTCCACCAAGGTTGGTTGCACAACCAATGTAGCAAGAGAACCGTGCTCGATCAAACCCAAATTGATTTGGAATTCGCAATGAGGGTAGGTGCGCTCTTGGAGCATCAACATGTTGCAATACACCTTGGCGAGTGCATCATAGCGACATTGGCCTTGCCGGATGGTGCTGAATGCCCATGTCATAGTCCTTGATCAATTCCAACCATCTTCTTTGCACGAGGTTCAGATCTGGTTGGGTGAACAAGTACTTCAAACTCTTGTGGTCGAATACACCTCACAGCGGTTACCAATTAGGTAATGCTGCCAAATCTTGAGTGCATGGACCACAAAGACTAACTCCAAGTCATGAGTAGGATAGTTGAGTTCATGAGGCCTCAGCGCCGCGATGCATAGGCCACAACCTTGCCCTCCTGCATAAGAACACAACCAAGACCACGACGAAGCATCACAATAGATATCAAAACTCTTGTGAATATCGGGAGAACAAGCCTTTGAGGCTGAGGTCGATCGCTTCTTGAGTTCGAAAACTCACATCACAAGCAAATGACCACTCAAACTTCTTGTCTTTCTTGAGCGATTCGGTCATAGGCTTTGCAATCTTGGAGAAATTCTCGATGAAGCGCGATAGTAGCCACCAACCCAAGAAAACTCCGCACATCCGTGGTGACTTGGGTGACCCCAAGATAGCACATCACCGACCTTACTAGGATCCACACCACACCTCTGCTTTGAAAGAACATGGCCCAAGAATGCCACTTCCTTCAACGAAACTCGCACTTGCTGAATTTGGCATACAATGGTGTTCGCAGACTTGCCCAACACAAGTCAAGATGATCGAAGATGCTCTTCTTCACTCTTGGAGTAGATAAGGATATCGTCGATGAATACCACCACAAACCTATCCAAATACTCCATGAATCACGAGTTCATTAGGTTCATGAATAAGCGAGAGCATTAGTCAAACCAAAGACATGACGGTGTACTCGTAAAGGCCATAACGAGTAGCAAAGGTCGTCTTAGGAATATCCTCGGCCCGATCCCGACTTGATGATAGCCCAATCTCAAGTCAATCTTGGAGAAGACTCGTGCTCGGTCAATTGATCGAAAAGATCATCAATACGGGCAAAGGATACTTGTTCTTTACCGTCACCTCATTAAGCGGACGGTAATCAACACACATGCGCAAGGTCTTGTCCTTCTTCTTCACAAAGATAATCTGGACAACCCCAAGGAGATGAGCTAGAGCGGATAAAACCCTTCTCTTGCAGCTCACCCACTGCTTCTTGACTCCTCTAACTCATTAGGAGGCATGCGACACGGCCTCTTAGAAATAGGGCGATGCCAGGCGACAACTCGATCACAAACTCGGATCTCGAGCAGGTGGCATGCGAGCAAGTCTTGGAAAGACATCCGCGAAGTCACACACGGTGGGGACGTCGTGAATCTCCAATCACGGCTTTGCTTCAAGGACATAAAGATGGGGCTCGCAATCGTGGCGAAACCCAACCTGTTACTTTGAAGGGTGGTGAGGTAGACAATCTTCCCGGCACAATCGATTTGCCCAGTGTTGGGACAACCAATCCATGCCAAGAATCACATCCAAGCGCGCCGAGTCGAGCAGGATAAGACTCGCCAAGAATCCCACTCCTTCGATGTGGATAGGAACATCCCGGCATACTTGGTCAGCTCTCATTTCCGAACCCGGAGAGCGAATGAGCAGTGGAATCCCCAAAGGAACACAGTGAAGTCCACAATCAACAGCAAAAGACCTCGAAATAAAAGAATGCGAAGCTCCAGAGTCAAATAAAACTGTAGCAGGACGCAAATTAACAAGGAGCGTACCCAACACCACGTCGGGCGCCTCCTGTGCCTCCTCAGCCGAGATGTGGTTGACCTCGCCGCTCCCCAAGCCGGGGTCTTACGGTGAGTGGTGACCACTCCCTTGCCGCGTCCTCCATTGGGACGAGGGCGCTCGATCTTCTTAGGACAACTACTCGCGTAGTGGCCCTTGTTGTGGCAGTAGAAACAGGTGACGTCGGCCGCGGGGTTGCGGGAACACCTGCTGCTGGTCGCAGCGACGCGGCGAGTCACGACTGCGGGGGCGTGGAGGCGGTCTTGAAGGCCTCGGCGGTGGTGAAGCCAAAGCAGGCCACCGGTGCGAGCCCAACTTCGGGGGCGAGCGAGGCCGGCTGCGCGCACATCTGGGCCTCCCACTTGCGCTTGCGGGACTCGCCAGGCGCTCTCGCCTTGTGCTCGCGATGATGGCCTTGTCCACCAAGGTGCGAAGTCGGGAAGTCCACAATAGAGAGCTTGTCACGAAGCTCCTCGAGACAAACCCTCCATGAACTTCTCCCGCATGGCCTCATCGGTGGCCACCTCGGCGAGAGCGTACCTCGCGAGATGGTTGAACTCGTGGAGGTACTCGATCACAGATCTGCGCCTGTTTGGCGCAAGGAACTCCTTCTTCTTGACTTCATCGGGCCGGCGGGGACATGGGCGACGGAAAGTCGGCGAACTCCTCCCACGAGACCCGCGTGTCCGCGGGCTGCATGGCGAGAAATTCTCCCACCATGAGAGTCGCACCCTCCGGTGATGGGAGGCGAAAGTGCGCTCTGCTCGGCGAGCAGCGTTGAGCTTCCGCTCAATCGAGCGCGACCGATCGTCTGCGTCCAAGGATCTCGGACCGGGAGAAGGTAGGAGGCTGCGTGCGGAGGAACTCCGCAAGCCCCCACGCGTCTGGTGTCCACCTCCGGATCGAGGCACGGAGGGAGTGGAGGTGTTCTGGCGATAACCTCCAACACCTGCGGTCCTCCGAGCGATTGCGTTCGATTTGCATGAGACTTCGCCATGGTGGGAGGAGGGGAAGCTCCTCATCGGGACTACCCTACTGATTCCGGCGCTTCGTGTCCCACCACCATCTGATTTACTAAGACAAGTTAGATCGATTCAAGACCCAAGAGCACAGAAATCCAAACTTAGTTAAAATAACCAAAGAATAGCCACAAAAGAACATGAGACCACAAGTCACCGAATCCACTTCCCGAAACGACTAACCCGTATGGAAGAACGAGTAATCGTTTGAGAAGACCCAAAATTCCAGCATTAATTTCCAGCTCAAAACAGTCCAAAAATCAAGGTATAATCACCTAATAGAGTATAGGCATTTAGCTAATTTCATATCACTTCTTACCCTTTTATTCCCACGAGTTTTAGTTGTATTTACCTCTCATTTCCTACCTTAATTACTCACCACTAGCTAGCTGTCCAAATTTCTTTCTCCAAGCTCTCATGGTTCTCCCAAAACCAAGTTAATCGATAGAGGCTAATTTTTGAAAGGAAGAGAGGAGCAACTCTTTCAAACTTAAGTGAGGGTAAGGTGAGATGAGCAAGCTAAGACAGGTAAGGAATAAAATTAGAGAACTTACTTAAGTTTTCATAAACTATTTGAAAGTAAGTTTTCAAAATATCCTAAAGCGACCAAGCTAGGGGTTTCTCACAGTCGTGTATGGCTCGATACCAACTTTGTGAGGACCGGAATATTTAACTAGTAACACTTAACCTCCAATTGGTTCTAGCGTTACTAATTAAACATTCTAAGCCTCGATGGACATATGCTTCCCAGAACTGCAGCATATGCACATCATCACAAAATTACACATCAATTCCATACACATACATCACTAAGTTCAACAACGACATACAATAAGTAAAGATATTACAAAAGAGAGCCGACCGGCCAAATAGAACAATATACAAGAATGACAGCGGAAGCAAAAGCGCCATAAGATGGCTAGAACAAAAGTCGACCGGTTAGCCACACAACCCACAAGGCAACCGATCAGGGCATGAAGCTAGTCGCCCATAGCTACCACAACACAGCTCACAAAAGTGAGACCATACAGCTCACCTTCTTCCTCTGCAACAAAACAATTAAGCATAGCATCGAGTACAAAGATTGTCTTTGTACCCATAAGGCTGACGTGTGGAATAGCGGACCTATTCATAAACTACATGCAAGCTTATTTAGGTGGAGGTCATATGTCTCATTTGCATGAAGCCAACTTTATTTGTAATAATGTAGTACTTTCTAAAAGCAAGTTTGTAAATTTATTTTGTTATCAAAGTAACATGAAGTAAAGATACATACAAGTAACCACACAGGCGTGACTATCCCAATAGCCACCACAACATAGCACGAATCCCGATTCGTACCACCCATCAAGTTTTAATTTAAAAGGTTGTAGTCTAACTCTTGAAAGACCTTGCCAAGCGTGTCCATAACCTGGGGCGAGGCTATTCGAATAGTTTTAACCTGCGGGGTGTACCAATGTACCCACACTTGGACCGCCTTCAAGCCACAAGCACACTATCGAAGGTATGCAGCACGCTAAGTCCTCTGAGACATTTCCAATCTTGTGTATTAACTACGAGCCGCTCGTATGGGTAGAAACACCATACGCTTACATTGCAAGCGAAGACAACAAATCCCATCCCGGGTGAAGTCTTTCTGACACACTGTCTCCCAACACCATCCTCCTGCGACTCCTGCGACTCGGAGCCAATACACGCCAAAGTACTAAGTCAAGAGAGGTCCCATACCCTCTAATGTAGTTATGCGCTAAAATGCTTGGTTTAGTGTAACAAGATGTTCGGTCCTTGTTGACCCGGGCACCATTCCAGTCACACCCCACAATCACACCATCTTACCATTGTGCCCAAGTCTAAATCATTTTGTTTTTAGTTTTAGTTTTCATAAGTAGACATGGCACAAGGTGGAAATCATAAATCATAATAAGTTTTGTGTGATCAAGGTTATCGACAAGTCGATAACCGCCCATTTCTACCGGAATCTAAGCGTGGCTAAGCAATTAATTCGCAACTACTAAGTGACAAGAGCCCATCCACGAACTCTAAATCACAGCAAGTAACCTAGGCTCATGGTAGTAGAGGATAATCATTTGCTAAGGAAATGCATCTACTAGGCCAACTATTAAAACAAAGTAGCAATGCATACATAAAATTTGTAATCAACATAAATACTTAAAATACTGGGATTAACATGATCAAACGCTTGCTCGCTTGCTGTTGTTCAATTTGTTGCGGAGAGTCGTTCTCGGGTTACCGCAAATGTCGAATCCTAAGCGAAAAGGCAAAAGAACCAAGAACAACCAATAAGACTAGCAACACTTAAACAAAAGAGCAAGCAAAATTATCCAAATACAACGAAATTTATACACAAGGTAGAATACAAATATACCAAGACATAGAAACTGAAAAAACCTAATTTGGATTTGTGGTGCAAAAGATATTACTTAAAAACTCATTTTTACCATAATTAGCACTGTAGCAAAAATATTTTCTAGAAAGATTTTGAAGCTGAAATTTTATGGTAGCTACCTACTGGTATAGTGGTAACCCATATAAAATTTCAGGTCATTTGGAGTTAAGATGATTTAGTTATGATTTTTCTAAGTTCTACAACTAGCATATATCATTTCTCAGAACATGAATAGAGACAAAGTCTAGATCAAATTAAAGCATGTCGACAGCCAAATTTACAGTGAGTTTGCTGAGTTTGCAACTACTGAGAGGAAGTTATGTGTTTACAAATTTTCCATGAATTCCTAGACATCATTTTTCATTAAACAAGATCATGTTGTTTAAATCATTTTCTGCTACAAAGCAGGGCCTAATTTCATTCTCAGATTAAAGTTCATACTATAACAAAGCTACAAGAATCGGAATCATTCAAAAGGAGTTAAAATGACAAAGTTATGCACTTTTGAAATTTGAAACGACAAAAGACTTAGGAAACTTTGAGCTCTCGGAGGTCCAAGCGAATCTGGAAGACAAGGAGAGGTCGTGGGCGTTAGATCAAGGTCGGCGGCTCACGAGCCTCGGCGCACGCCAGCGCTAAGACCTCTTCCCGCTCTGGGGAGGTCTGGATCGTTGAGATCTGATCCAACGATCACGACCAGCGCGTGCACAGCGCACGCAAGGAGGTCTATGCGCCTAACAGAGGTCGTGACCGTCAGATCGAGATCTGGCGGTCCCGAACACTAGGGGAGGTCTTAAGGCTTGAAATCCAAGGAAAGAGGTCGGGACGGTCAGAATCTCACAGAGGAGGTCCCAACGGTCTAGATCTCCGGAGAGAGGTCCTACGGCTAAATCCACAGAAGGAGGTCTAACCCGTTAGATCTAAATCTAACGGTTTAGACCAGAGGAGGAGGTCCTAACGCTACTGATCCAAAGGAGGAGGTCCTAGGCGGTCAAGATCTTCCGGAGGAGGTCTTGATGGTGAGATTGAACGAGGAGGCCTTGGATGACCAAGATCTTCTCGGGAGGTCCTAAGCTATAGTGTTTCTCGGAGGAGATCGGGCGGTTCGAGATGAGACCTAGGAGGTCTTGAGCAGTCCCAGAACTGCGGAGGAGGTCCCGAGACTAAGATTTACAAATAAAACCTAACGCTTTCGGATCTAAAGCCGGGGAGGTCATGGACGGCTAGGATGGAGCTAAAGAGGTCTGAGCGGGGTTTTCCTTGTAAAAGGCCAGGGGTGGCTTTTTGACAAAGAGGACCCCGATGGGAGCCTAGGGTGGTTTTTGCGAAATGACCAAGGGGAGGTCTTTTGCAAAGAGGACCTCGGTGGAGGTCCAGAAGGTGGCTTTTACAAAAAATGACCTAGAGGAGGTCTTTTTGCGCAGGAGTGGTCCTATCGGCTCAGATGGAGTTCCACGAGGTCTTAAACGGTTAGGATCTAACCAGGGGAGGTCCTAGTGCGTGAGATTTTACAGAGCCGATCTAACGGCTAGAGCTAATCCCGGGAGGTCTTTAAAGGCCGAGGTGGAACTAGGGAGGTCCTGGGGCTTAGAACTTTACGCGGAAACCCTCCTACGGCACAGATCTAACCTGGGGTGGTCTTAACGGCCGAGATTTAAACGAGGGGGAGGTCTTAGACGGCTACGAAGAGCTCTAGGAGGTCGGGGACTTAGTGGTACGCGCGCTTTTGCGGCAGAAGACAGCCTTAAGGAGCAACCTCGGACAGCATTAAACATCCTCGCACGGCATTAATGCAAATCATTAGATCACAACTCCTGTCCGAGCGACACGGCAAAACGCCCGGCACCCAAGCGAGCTCATCACGCGGCGGCGTAGGCCACGCCGCGGGAACCAAGAGCACAAATAAGCTCACAATAGCGCGCGGACCTAACGGAGACACTCTCGACGCGGTGGCGACCTTGAGCGTCGGCGAGCCGAGAGGAGCGGTGAGCAAGCCTTTGACAAAACCGAAAATAGGAAAAAGGCCGCTATGACCTAACCTAACACGCGCTCGAGCTCTAGGAGGCTAAAATAAACTCACCCGAGTGTAGGGAAGGTCGGAGGAAGACGGAGGACTTGGAGAAGGTCGGCGGTCCGGCGATGGCGTGTCCGCGGCGATGGAGAAGAAGCGACCTCGACCCGACAAGCGGCTCCCCAACTTGACCACCTGCGATGGATAACCACAGCAAGTTAGAGAATGCTCGAGGTGCTCGAGATGACAAGAAAACAGCAAGAACGTTGATGGAACCACTGGAGCTCGAGCTTCTACAGGAGCTCCAAAGGTGGCAATGGAGGTTTCGGGGTGGTGGTGTTCTTGGGGTTTGAGTTTGAGGACCACTCAGCGAGGGAGCTCAAGCACACCAAGAACGAAGAAGGAAAAAGGAGAGGAAGTTTTGGGCTATGTAGAGCACAGGAGTTTGGCAAGGGCTAGGGCAACCCACTGTGAGCAAGAACCATGCCTGCCAAAGGCACGCTCGACGGGACAAGTGACAGCGGTGGAGACTTTGGAGTTAAAGGCGACTAGCAATAAATGCATGTCGCCAGAAGAGCCGTTGACAAGAGGCAAAGGTGACATCTCACCGCCCAACCGCTCGACTTCGACACACGCCGCAGGTGCGAAATTTCATGGCGCGGACCTCGGGGAGGTCGTGAGGAAGAAACTCTGCGCTAAGGAGGTCTGGGCGTCCCAGTTAGCTTGGGAGGTCTGGGCGTCCAAGAATCGCCGAGGTGGGAGGTCTCGCGGGCGAGGAGGTCTGGGAGGTCGTGAGCCCCACGATGGACATCCCACGGCTCGGACCACCCAGCGCCGAGGCGCTCAAGAGCTCGGATCGGGGAGGTCGTGGCGGTGGATGGAGATCAACGGCTAGAACGCGCGCCACGAGATCGGCTCGGGTGCGGCGCTGCGCGCTGGCTCGACCGAGTCGATTGAGTTGGGCTCGGTCCGAGCCCGAGTCGACTCAACGATTTGACTTTTACGGTATTAGAGAAGGCGACATTTGGAGAATTGTTTGAGGTAGCAATTGAACTCCAAAAATTATGAAATTTTACAGGAGCTCGCTAGCTCAAACGAGGATCTAACATAAAATTTTCAGAGGCTTTTGTGCTATGCTTTTCCTCAAAAATTTAACAAGGCACTGGTCAAGGTTTGACCAGATTTTGAATTGGTTTGACTGACCTCCCAAAGTATTCAAACAATTTCTAAAAATTGTGAACTTTTTCAGAGGGTCACATACCATCCAAAAACTTAGGAAAAATATTTCGGGGAGATGATCAAGAGGTTCGACAAGATTGTTTTTTTTTTTTTGAAAGTTCAAGATTTGGATCAAAAGACTTGTGACTTCAGATTTCCATAACTTCTTGTACAATGCTTGCTTGGTACAATAGGAAATACAGGATGTAAGAAAAAGTTTTAATTTCTACTCATTTTCTTACATTTGAAACACAAGCCTAAAATTGGGATGTTACAAACCAAGTTATCAAACGAGTAAATGAGTCATTCTTTTTTAATGAGAAAGAAGGAGTAACCATGAAAACATCAATCTTGCCAATTGACAACGACCACAAGTAGTAAAAGCAACTCAACGAATAAAAGCAATAATTGTTTGAGAGAACCAAGAGGGATCTATTGAAAACCATAAACTATCATGAACCACAAACCCAGGAGAAATTCATCAACCACCATAGGACAAGAATTGCCAAATTCAGAATTCAAGGAAGAGAACAACTTTCTAAAGCAACTCACGCTTAACACCTGAAACTATGGTACTCGGGGTATCTACTCCCCTGTCCACCTATCACGAACGGTGGTGTATGTAACATCCCAATTTTCAGAGCTTAAAAATCTTTTAAATAGTTAGTAGGGAAAAATTCACCATTTGGTTTTATTTGTTTTTAATTTTCAAAGCTTAATATTGGACTTTACAATCAAAAACATTTAATGTGAATAATCCCAACATGAACAATAACCAAAACTATTTTATTTGGGTTCTATGTGCTCAGATATATTTTCTAGATTTTCTAGAATTTTTCGAGTTCATTTGCTATTTTAAATTGCCTATTTGAATTTCTCTGTATTTTCTAAATTAGAAAAACTAATTAAAATCTCGAAATCCTTTGGGCCTAATCTCCCTACCCATTTCTGTTTCTGCGCGACCGATTGTGACCGCGCTCATGACCAAATTCGCCTTGCCATGTGCGCCGTCTCCGTCTGCATTGCCAGTGGGCCCGCCGAGGTCGTCTCCTCGCGGCTTCTTCCCACGTCCGAAGTCGGTGCCGCGCGCCATTGGAGCTTCTAGAAGCTCAATCGACAACGAGTTTTCCTAACTAAAACTTCCTGTTTTATTTGCAAATCTTATCTCCTATCTCCCGTTCCTATTTCCAGTAAAATCATATCCGAATTCCTTTTAAGCGAGATCAAGTTCGTGCCGACCTCGGACTCCTTCTTAGGGTTTGCCGCCGCCTCCCTCTGCACCCTCCCGACTCCTATAAAGGCCCCGAGGATCGCCTCTCTCCCATCGTAAACCCCAACCCTAGATCACCCGAGAGCCCTCGCGCGCCGTTCTTTGGTTTTGGTTTTCCACCGGCAAGGTCTCCGGTGAGCTCTTCCGCCGCCGTCAGTGCCGCCCGGAGCACGCCGACTGCACCACCAGCATCGCACGAGCATAAGCAATCTCCTGGTGCCATCCACCTCGCCGGAGCGCCACCGGAGCTTCCGTCCGACAAAACCCGAAGGAGCTCCGCCGCCTAAACCTCGCTGCCGACCGCCACCGTCCACCCCAAGCACCCAGCGTCGCACCAATAGGTTCGCAATAGCGCCCTCTACACGCCGGTATCACTCATCGCCGGTGGATCGCCGCCGTTCGCCGTTGCCATCGGGACCCGAGCGCCGCCGCTCCCGGTGTCGTCCACCTCGCCGCCACCTCAGCGCCGCGTCAGCCCCGCGCGTGCGTGTCGTCCGACGTGGAGCCTCGTCAGCATCCACGTGCGCGCACACGCGGCAGTCCACCGGATCCCCAGCCCCGAGGCTCGGTAGACCCGTCTCACGTGAGCGTGTCAGCGGCAGTGGGACCCACTGTCGGGCCGATCATCACCCCATCCGAACGTCCTCGCTGACGTCAGCTTGCGCAATAATCTGATTTTCCTTTAGGAAAATAATTCGGGAAATTCATGAAATACTGATTTTCAGCATTTTTTGTATTTTCAATCTTCCAAAGGCCATAACTTTTACATCCGAACTCCGATTGAGCCCATTCAAATTTCTAAATTTGTCTAAATTCGAGATCTATCTAATTATTATTTTTATTTAATTTTTGGAGTTTGTTTTGCTTCTGTTATTTATTTGTTTTGGTTTTTTTTTGCTTCATTTGTGCGTAGACGTCGATACTTCGGGGGTTTTCGTCGAAGAAGGCTTCAACCAAGTTCAAGACCAGTACATAGACCTATTCCAAGGCATGTCATACCTTTGATCATATTGAATCCCAGTTTTCCCAAATTATATTGTGTTGAATTATTGCATTTACTTTAATTATGTGTTTAACTGCTTTTGGGCTAGTTATTGATCCAAACTGTTATGTTCACCTTGCCTACTTGTATACCTTAATCTTTTGTTGCCCTAGATTGGTTTATTATTTAGTTGGTATTAACATATTGCCAACATGGTTGGTTAGACCGACTAGAATTGCTTAGCCATGCTACGAGTCATCATCTCATGTGAGTGCAATTATGAAATTGACTAAGTGATTATGGGCGTGTGATAAAGCCGTGTGTCTTTGTGTGCTATTACTCGTGTTGGCATGTGTTGCACTAAACCAACCTGGGTGGTAAAAGATTTAGACCGAGGCAAGTGGTGAATCTTGTGTGACTGGTGGCTTTGTGATTGGGATTTATCGTGTGGTTTAGTTAGAAAAGCTGGAAGTCTTGCCTTGGTCAATTAAGGACTTAACTTTGTGCGCCATTGAATCGAGCTATCTTGTCACGACCGCATGTCCGTGACAGCCTAACTTAGTAGGTTCACGGAGTTTCAACATTGGGGTTCGTGGATAGGTTAAGCTTTGTGATATGGGATTTGTGTGAATAAGAACGTCAATGTTGAGGCGAAGTTGCGAGAACTGTTTTGTTACGATTAGTGCTCGCTACACTAGTTGTATCGTGTGGGTAAAGTGTACAAACCTCTGCAGAGTGTTAATCAATCTATTCGAATAGCCGCGTCCTCGGTCATGGACAACGCTGAGGATTTCACATGAGGGTAGTGTTCATAAAATGTGGGATTGGGAGTGTGTGATCTCAATCATATGGTCAGGTGAATCAATCGGTTTAGTTGTGTGTCTTTGTGGAAACAAGCATTAAATTAATATTGCTTATTTGTTTTAAATTAGGCTTTCAATCTATTATTTGTATTCAATTGCAAATGTTGCATTTACGCAAAATAACCACGAAGTCATTCCTTTGGAATAAGCTGCATCTATATATTGCATTCGTGGTATGATTTGCAGTACTGTTGTGTACTCACGCTTATTGTAAAACTTGCGTCCAAACCTCACAAGTGGAGGAGTCTTCGCTGCTTTCGAGGAGGAGTTTGTGGAAGAAGGTTGATCGCTAGGTCATCGATCGATCGGTTGCTGTGGTGTCTTGATTGGAGTTTGCGAGTTTATTTCGTTCATTGCGATATTTCTTTAGTGTTAGCCTGCGTGGCTTAATAAGTTGTAACCCGACCTTAGGTCAAAACTCTAAGTTGTTGCTCAAACTATTCGTTTATGTTATATTTCGCTTGTGTGGATTGATATTCACCTATGTTACCGCTGTGTGCACTAGCGTGATCCTGGACTAGTGCAGAATACATAGAGGGTCCAGAATTGCATTTTTGGGTTCCGACAGTGTACCCTGGTGAATCCCAGAGCAACAACCACGACCTCAACTTCTTAACATCCATTAACAACACGCTTCACCAAAATACTCCATTATGAATATACAGGATCATCTCATGACAATCATAGTATTAGTTCATAGATATAGAATATCATAGCAGATCACAGATTAACAACAAGAATGATAGTACAGAAACAATTCAAGAACAGTTCAACATGATGAAACACACCACTAGAAATACGAATACGATGGATTACCCAAACCCCACCTCATCAGGCACGATGTGTCATTTTAATAACTTAATTACCACGGACCTAAAGCCCGCTCGATACCAAGCTGTAACACCACGGCTATTCGAAGCCAAGATGTCACCTAAATCATCTAACATACAACCATAATGCGGAAGAATTTGAATAATATCAACTAATGATATAAAAAATCACTACTTAATAGAACCATGGCATGACAATAGTCTGAATTCAAGCAAGTGTAACGAAGGATGATCGAAGATCACAAGCAATACATAATCAATTATAACATGGAGAAGGTATCCTTCCTTCACCACTTAAAGTTATTTATTACAGTTCATCCCTTAACGAATGAAAGATAGAAACTAAATCATATTGTTGAACTTGATTATGGTGATTTGCACGATTAGTGCGTGTCTACTCCCTCCCGATAGAGCCAGCATCAATGATCACCTAAAATAAACAAACAAAGCAAGAATGAGTTCGTGACTCAGCAAGTACAGTGAATAAATGAACATACCATAGGTACGAATAAGACCTCATCATTAAAGAATGCGAACATACCCCGAATGAATAGAATGAATGGATTTAATGAAAAGAATGGACTGCACACATGCTTATACCGGTATAGCTAGTGACACACCCGTCGGTGTGCACTTAAGCCCGTATTTATCGAAATACGGGGATCCAAAATACCGTATGAAGAACGTTTCATACGGGTGTCCAAAACTGTCCACATTGGAATGGTGGGACTTCACATGCCCATACTGGAATTGATGGGACTTTAGACTCCACTCTCGTGGACGGAACATGAACATGGATGCATTAATGAACATAAGTATTATGACTAACATCATCTGCACACATATGAAAGAACATACGTAAGGAACATAATCCTTGGAACCTCTTGTATTCTTTAACCTCCACTCCCATGGATATTCCACTCCCGTGGACGGAACATGAATATTGAAGCTTCTCTCATATCGAACAAAACACAATATTAAACATCGAGCATCCAGTAATTACAATTCACACAAAAGTCAATGTACTTGCCTTCCGCGAAGCACTGCGGTAGTAGGTAAAGAAGATGTCCCTAAACCGAAGCCTCTCTGCCTACAGAAGTAAGTACCCGATATAAATATAACATATAACAAAGCGCTTCCATTAACGTTCTACAACGCCTTCCCGACAATCCACAATTAACTAGTTAGCTCTAATATGAAAACAGACTACTCGGGCACAACCCAAATGGACAGCAGAGCGGTAAAAATCATATCTATTGGTGCGGAACTCGGAATGAGGTGAGACCAATTTCTATGGATTCTTAACTGACATATCTACAATACTCTAGTTTACAAGGTAACCCAATTTGGCCAATTTAATTTCTTGACAGATAACTGAAACAGCGATGCGAAATCTGTCTACACAAATAAGACAGCAGTATGCAAACGATCATAACTTTTAATCTACAACTCCGAATTGAGTGTTATTTAACAATATCAAAAGCTAAGACCAAGGCCTACAATAACCTAGTTGGGTGAAAGCCTGAATTTTCATTAACACACTCATATTTAAAAGACAACTTGACGATTTATTCTCGTCGAGGATTACGGACAGCGAGAGACTAAAACTAGCATAACTTTTTACTCATACATGAATTCAGTGCTCTTGGCGTACGAAAGCTAAGAACAAAACCTAAATAACTCTAGGAGATCAAAATCCCTAATTATGCCTCTAAACACACGAAACAGGCCATGCAAGAAACTGGGCGAGAATTGAATTCTGAGAAGAACAGAACTTGATCCGATCAAACCTAATCAAATTCGCCTCTCGATTAACCCAACAACAAAAACGACATTCATTACCCTTGAGAACACCCAGGAGACGACGAAGAATCCTTGAAGGAGCTCCTCTCCTTCTTGAGCAAAGACCCATAAAACCCCTCCTTCCTTTGCAAAAATCGGCGGCAATGCGGTTCGGCACTAGGAGGAGTTGGCTCCAAGAGGTAGGGAGGTGCAGCACCAATGGGGCGCCAAGAGGAGGAGGAGGCAGGGCGCAAGGGAGGGGGAGGATAGGGCGGCGGCCACGGGAGGAGGAGTGGGAGAAGTGGGAGAGGTGGGGTGCTAGGGTTTGTGCACCCCCTTTGGCCGGCCAACTAATGGGCCTTTGGCCCCCAAAGGCCTTGCGGCTGCCCCCTCTTGGGTCTACAAAGCCCTCTCTTGGACCTGCTGGCCAAAGGCCCAGGTCCAAAGATGGAAGAAACAGTAGCTTGCGCCGGAAATTTCTCCTTTTAAGTTGAATTGAAATAAAACCACATTGTTTTTCGTCCTAAGCGAAGCGGATATTACATAAGTAGATCATGGGGACTTACCAGAGTGGTCGCCGAGGACGCAGAGCTGCCGAGGTGAGCCGGCGGCGGAAGCCTCCTACGGCACGACCGGTTCAACGTGGCGGCGGTCCTGGAGAGGAAGAGAGAGCGTGTGAGTGACGAGAAAGGTTAGGGGAGGGTCTGAGGATGCTCTCGGTAGAAGGAATCGAGCTCGGGCTCTCCGAATCAATGGCGGCGATGGTGGAGGCGTATTTGGCCGGCCGTGGGGAAGAAGCCGGTTGTGGGGTTCCTCGGTGGGGAATCCATCAAATTGTCATAGGGGTTTTACTCCTTATGGTGTGTGGCGCGGCAGGTGACGCGATCGGCGGCGCTGAGCTCACCACAGCCACAGAGCGGCAATGCCAAGGCGGCGGCCGTGCGGGCACTATGCTTTCTTCGCCACGCTTGGCCGGAGAAGGAGGGGAATGGGAAGGAGTGGTCAGGAAATGGCTTGGGGTGTGAAGAGGATGCATAGGCTCGCTCGGTGACCTTAAATAGGCTAGGGCGGAGAATGGCAAGGAGGCCGGCGTAGAACACCGAGGGTGACACTCGGGCATGGGCATCGGTGGTGAAGTGATGGGGAGAGGATAGGGCAATTAAGGCCAGCCAGGGCATGGCGTTGGCCGGGCGATGCGCGCGATAGGGGTGAAAACCAGTGGCGCGTGGTAAAACCGGCGATGACCTCGGTGGCGCGCATGGGCGAGCGGAGCTGGCTCAGTGCATGCGCTGGCGCAGCGGGCTGCGCCACGTTGAGAAGAAGGCCTGGCCTGTGGGGCCGGCTGGTCAGTGGGAGAAGAAAGCATTTGATGTCTACAGGATTTTTTTTAAAAAAAAAGGCTGAAGCTTTAGGTAATTATTTGACATAGAAATATAAGTCCAAAATTTATGAAAATTTTAGGAGAGGTTTTTGACATAGCGTAGATTATTGTGTAATTATTTCAGAATTTTATGTGCTCTGGATATTGTTATAAAATTCTGTTAAGTTCCTGTTTGTACATATTGTTATTATTCTATTTGAGAAAAGTTTGCAAAAACATGTTTTAAATACTTATTATTTTATTGACCATGTAATTACACCAAGTGTGTATTTTTAATTATCATATTTTGTTTAAGTTGTTTTTAATTATCCATTAGGTTTGGATTTATCATCTCTCATTTCAATTCATTTTAATTTCTTAATAAATTTAAATTTCCAGAATTTGATTCTTAAATTCTTTATTCAAACAAAAAGCCTTGCAAATAAAATCCAGAAAAGAAATTTTAAATAAAATCCATCAAAAGTTTTAAAAAGATCAAATTTTTACTTATTTGAAAAAATCCCCAATTTTCGGGCTGTTACAGACCTACCCCCTTACAGAGAATCTCGTCCCTGAGATTCAGGTGGAACGGATGGTAAGGAGATGGGACGGGGAGGAATGGTGATGTAGCGCAAGATGTTGACGTGTTGATCGTTGCTTTATCGGCTCTTGTCGTTGCGAGATCCTGAACGGCTTGAAAGCTTAGTTGTCATAGTTGGGGCTTTTCCAAGTGCATCTTTTGGTCGACTGAATAGAGCCATGGCTTGATGTGTTGGAAGTGTCTTTAAGTCAAGAAAGGAAAAGTTAAACAAAGCAATAGAAAGAAAATGTGTCAGCAGCACCATGTTACCTGTTAGGATTTCTCAGCTCTATCTTTGGAGGAAATCAAGACAACAAATGATGCATGTCGTTTTAGAGTTGAGAGACACATGGCCCTTTTCATGTTGTAGTGATGGCAGTCTTCTTCTTAAGGTACGACAATCTTCTCTTGAGGCAGATAATAGGAAGAAAGCATGTATGAAGGTTGGTTATGGATACAGAAAAGATGGACAAGGTAGAGAAATAGGGAGATTTGGCTCTACGGCAGTCTTCTCGTTCCCTCGTAGCTTCATCTTCAGTGTGGTTGCTCAACTGGACCTTTAATATCTTGATCACCCAGCTACGAGTGTGTCGCATGGCTTCATTTAGATTTCGGATTGGATGTTTTGGATAAAGAGGATTCGGGTGGAGGTCAATGCTCTTAAACTGAGTGAGTTTGGTTGGAGTCTAAAGACACTCCTTGAGACGCGATACCTGAAAGACGTCATGCACATCCGAGAGTTAAGGCGGTAGCTCCAACTGATATGCTAGCTCTCGCCTTTTCTCTCGAGGACTCGATATGGACCGATGTACCGAGGTGCCAGCTTCCCATGGGTTTGGAAACAACAGATACCATGTAATGGTGAGACTTTGAGATAGACGAAGTCATTTGCACCAAAGCTCAGCTTTTGGTGGCGTGGAGCCAGTCATCAGTGTCGAGAGGGTCGACTGCTGGAGCAAGGGTCGGCGGTAGAGTTCGCATGAACTAGCCCATACAGAACGATGGTTGATTGGTAGCAGCACCGTTTCCTCTGTTTGTAGTCTTTGAAGGCGCGGTGTTCTCGCATCAGCCGTCGAACAAAGGGTGCTAGTTTGCTGCCCTTGCTCGATCATGGCAAGTACTTGTGCCGTGACGGAAGGCAGGGGCAACACTTCTAGTTCTTCGGCAGACGGCAGGCTGAAACTGCTCGACTTACGGCGCTGAAGTAGAAGGATGCTACGGGCTAGGTTGCGAAGATGTAGGGACTTTGCTTCCTGGTTGCTGTGATCCAGAGGTAGCACCTGTCGCCATGAGCTGACGAACATAGCGTGTCACTGGTATCCTACTCTTTAGAAAGTGCAGGATAAGCAAACATGCGCAAGATGAGGGGGGAATAAGCATGAGTTAAGTGGGTCGGCAGGAATTATTATCCCAACTAATTTAACTAATCTAAACTAAAAATATGTATATTTTTAAACTTCAGGGGCAGCACACATGAATTTTTGACCTAATGGTCAAATCTTACATGACACACATACCCGACACCTTTATATTACAAAAGAGGCAACTAAAACAACTTACATCCAAGTTATAACGATATTATACCTATGTTCATTCTACAATTTGAGAACAAGGACAGAAAGTGAACATGTAATAAGAGGCATGGATAAGAGATGATACCAGACAAGACAAGAATTTCAGCACAAGTTTTAGCCATTCTGTAGTTGTAACATCCCAATTTTCAGAGCTTAAAAATCTTTTAATAGTTAGTAGGGAGAAAATTCACCATTTGGATTTTATTTGAATTTAATTTCAAAAACTTAATATTGGACTTTACAATCAAAAACATTTAATGTGAATAATCCCAACATGAACAATAGCCAAAACTATTTTATTTGGGTTCTATGTGCTCGAGATATATTTTCTAGATTTTTCTAGAATTTTTAAGTTCATTTGCTATTTTCTATTGCTTATTTGAATTTCTGGTATTTTCTAAATTGCAAACCTATTAATAATCTCAGATAAATCCTTGGGCCTAAACCCATTCCTATTCCTAAACCCCGGCCCATTCTCCCGCGCCAACCCGACCTCGCGAAGCCAGGCTTTCGCCCGCATCTCACGACATGCGGGCCCCGCATGTCAGCCTCTCTGTTTCTCTCTCTCCGCGCGCTCAGCCCAGCCTCCACCGTTCGATCAAGATTCGACGGTGAGATCTGGCGAGGTGCGGAGAATCCGAACGCTCGATGTTGTGGGCGTTCGATCGGATCTGAGCGGTCGATCTTGAGTCCGTTCGCGGCCGCGCGTTTCACACGCGCCGCGCCGAGCCGTCGTCGGCGTGTGGGACCCACCTTGGTTCTCGTTCATCGTCCCCGACTCGGACTCTCCTCTTTCCTTATCTCCGCCGCCGCACGTTTTCTTCCTCGCCGTCTCCGTCACGGACTCCTCCTGGCAGCCGTGTATAAAAGAGAGAGGACCCCCTTGGCTTCCGCACTCCAACCCGCGCGCCGCCGCTCAAAACCCTAACCCTAGCCGCGCAAAGCTCGGAGAAGCGATCGCGCCGCGCAACTCCGGCGAGCTTGTTCTCCGCCCGGTGCGCCGCGCCTCTTTATCGCACCTCGGCATCGCACGAGCTCCTCTACCTCTGGTGGCCTTGGTTTCGCGGAAGATCGCCGTAGCTCCGATCCGTCGAGCGAATCCTCTCGCCGCTCTTCGCTCGCCGCGGCCATACGAACGTTCCGTGCACGGTGAGCACACCGCGTGATCCTCGTGCCATCCTCTACCTCCGGTACCACCCACCGCGCCGGTGAACGCCGCGGGTCGCGGAACCTTTGGTTCCCGAGCGCCGCCGCCCGTCGGGTCGGCGTGGCCGTCCACGTCGGCGCCGGCATCAGCCCAGCGTCTGCGTGTCATCCCACGTGGCGCGCGTCGGCGTCCTCGTCGGCCGCGTGGCAGTCCACGGACCGAGTCGAGGCTCGGTGGACCTAGTCCGCGTGAGCCTAGCCTCGACATGAGGACCCACATGTCGAGAATTCTTTTATTTATTCTTTTCCGGAAATCCTCGCTGACCTCAGCTTGCGCATTAAATCTGATTTTTCTTTAGGAAAATAATTCAGTAAATTCATAAAATCTGATTTTCAATATTTTATGTAATTTCAATCTTCCAGAGCTCATAACTTTTGCATCCTAACTCCGATTGAGCCCATTCAAATTTCTAAATTTGTCTAAATTCAAGCTATATTTATCTGAGGTTTTTATTTAATTTTGGAGTTTTTGCCTCTGTTATTTATTTGTTTTGTTTATTTTGTTTTAGTTTTATGAGTAGACGTCGATTAGTCGGAAATTTTGTGGAAGAAGGAGCACCCCAAGATCAAGACCAGTACATAGACCTTTTCCAAGGCAAGTCATACCCTTGATCATCTTGAACCCAGTTTTCAAATTACTTTGTGTTAAATTATTGCATTCTACTTTAATTATTTATTTAAATGCTTTGGGCATAGTTATTATCCAAATTTGTTATCACACCTTGGCCTTGTATGTCATATTTCCTTGTCACCCTAGATTGGTTTATTAGTTGGTAATATTGTAGCACCAACGTGGGTTGGTTAGATGCGAGTACAATTGCTTAGCCATGCTACGAGTCTCACATCTCATGAAAGTTGCAAATATTAACTATGACTAAGTGACTATGTAACTTCGTGTAAAACTGTGTGCTATGTGTTATTACTTCGTGATGGCATGTGTTGCACTAAAACCAACTGGGTGGTAAAGGATTTAGACTGAGGCAAGTGGTGGAGACTATGTGACATGGTAGTCTATGTGATGGGAATGATGGTCTTTGTGACTTAGTTAGAAAATGGAAGTCTTGCCTTGGTCAATTAAGGACTTAACTTTGTGCGCACTTAGTTAGAAAATGGAAGTCTTGCCTTGGTCAATTAAGGACTTAACTTTGTGCGCCATTGAACTGAGCCTTACTGTACGACCACATGCTTGGTATGGGAGGGCCTAACTTAGTAAGTTATGGATTCTCGCATTGATGTTCAGTGGATAGGTTAGGTGTGTGACAGGTGGAGGTGTGACTACTTGGTGGTTGCATCGCGGGGCGATCGTCTTCCCCGTCCAGGCGGTGTGTGTTATACCAATTCTATGTGAGTGGTATAGCGGTTTGTAAGCACAGGGGAATGTCAATGTTTGAGATGAAGTTTCGAACTGTTTTGTTACGATTGGTGCTTGATACACTAGTTGTATCTTGTGGGTAAAGTGTACAACCTCTGCAGTGTTAAACAATCTATTTGAATAACGCGTCATGGTCATGGACATGCTCGGGGATTTCACACGAGGGGTAGTTTTCATAAAATGCTGGGATGGGAGCTGTGTGACCTTAATCATATGGCTATGTGAAATAATCTGTTTAGCTGTGTGTCTTTGTAGAAACAACTGTTAAATTAATATTTTCTATTTGTTTTGAATGATGCTCTCAATCTATTATTGTATTCAATTGCAAATATTGCTTTTACATAAAAGAACCACGAAGCCTTTTATTTGGAATAAGCCTGCATCTATACATTGCATTCTGTGGTATGATTTGCGAGTACGGTTGTGTACTCACGCTTGTTGTAAAACTTGCGTCCAAACCTACAGAAGAGGAGGAGTCTACTTTGCTTTCGAGAGGAGTTCGGTGAAGGCGATCGTTCGTTAAGGTTTGGATCCCGATCGGTTTACTGTGGTGAATTGGTGGGATCTGGCTGGAGTTATTTCCGTTCATTCTTTGCTTTATTTCTGTGTAGCCTGCGTGGCAATAAGTGTAAACTCGACCATAAGGTCAAAACCCTTATTTGTTATTCAAACTAATTATTTACTTTATTTATCGCTTGTGTGGATCGATATTTACCTATGTTAACCACTGTGTGCACTAGCGTGATCTTGGACTAGTGCGGTATACAGAGGGTTCGAGAATCGTAATGCAGGTCCCGGCAGCAGGTGGTATCGAGCCATCTTGGTATGGGTCTTGACCTTAGTTAGATTGGCCGTCTTTAGAGTGTCCAAACTATTTTCTAAAGGAAAAATTAACTTGCAAAGTTAATTGATTGCTTAACTCTTCTCATGTCTCTCTCGCCTCAACTTTTGCTATAATCTCTTCTCTCCCATTGTTTTAAAGTTGCTCTTACCTGTTAAATGCTGTCTTGACAGATGCCTCGTCTTGAGCTATGGTGGCGCCTTTGGAGGGTATGCCGAGCTTTGGAAGTTGCTCCGAGTTCTTGGGGTTTTGATCGTCCGCCATGCGTCGGCAACAAGCCGGGCGGTAAATGGGCGAGAATCGTGGAGTTATTTGTCTCCCGACGATCTATGCGGGAGAGCGACAAGGCAAGCCAACCTTGGACGTCTCGTGAGAAAGATCACTTTCTTTGGAAGGTATCCGAGTCGTCGCGCTTGGCCATGCTGCGTATTCGCAACATCTACGCCGCGGGAGCTTCGGGGCGCCGTCTTCCGTTACCACCCGAGGCTGCGGCCGTGGACTTGCCAAGACGCTACCCGTCCACGAAGGAGAGCAGCGCTACCGTCGTGCACCTCGCACGCGATTTGTGGCCGCCAGAGGAAGCTTTGGAGAGGACCATCACGGAGTGGATCATGTCTATGAAGCCTGCAGAGTCAAGAGAAAGTCGCCACTCGCAAGAGATCCTCTACGACCAAGTCCCGAAGAAGAGGAAGACCCGAGGAGGATTTTGAAGAAGATCCGAGGAAGGCCCGCTTGAGCCGAAGAAGATGCAGAGCGGAGGAGCAGCGGGCGGTTGCACCGGAACGCTGTTCTGCTGCACGATTCGAGGCATCAGATCGGTTGCCAAGATGCCGGCTCACTTCAGAGTCTGACCGTCGAGAGCGTCGCGCGGTTGTGGAGGCTTTCTTGAGTAGTTCGTTTTAGTCTCGGTCTTTTCGAGCTTAGCCGATTTGATTTAGTGAGTCGCCCTTTAGGCGGTAGTTTTGTGTGCTTAGGTCGTTGTTTTCTTTTGTGTGCGAGTATGAGCTACAAAGGCCTTTAGGCATTTGTTGCACCCATGCTAAGACCCTAAGTAATAAAGGTATTTCATTTGAGTTTATTGAGTGTGTTTTGTTGGGTTTAACCTACCCACGCTTAGTTCTCAACTTATCTTGTGCTTGCTACCTTATCTAACCCATGGAGCTTGCGGATGGTTCAAACTCGTCAAGCTGCGCTAGTGGTTCCGTACCCAAAGACCGAGAAGCAATGAGCAACCAAACGCGAGGCGATTCCGCCACAAGCACCTCCAATTGACTTGCAGAACTTTGGAGCTTTCATGGCGGCACAAACTCGGTGATGAACACCATGATGACTCGGATGCAAGCTATGAACAACGGGCCAACAACAACAATCAACGATATGGAGCCCGGTGCTCATGGTCACCATGGACCATCCAAACTTGCGAGAATTTATGAGGACTCGTCCACCAATATTTTACGGACACGTCTCTCGATGGAAGCGGATGATTGGCTCGAGTTATTGAAAGAAAGCGCGATCACCCGGTCACGGCGGCCGTGAAAAGGTTACGTATGCCACTCATCGGATGGAAGGCACCGCTGCTGAATGGTGGGAGAACTTCGTGCCGCCCATGAGGCGCCACGAGGATATCACACAGGAGGAATTTTCTGCGACATTTCGCGTTATCATGTACGGAAGGAATTATCGATCCCGAAGAATGATGAGTTTCGCGCTCTCAAGCAAGGAGCTATGTCGGTGTCGACTACCTCAACAAGTTTTCTCGGCTAGCTCGCTATGCGGCGAGAAGATGTAGCCACGGACAAGGCTCGTCAAAGTCGCTTTTGAAGGACTAAACAACGGACTACAAGTCGGTTTGATCGCCCATACCTTTCACGATTTCCAAGAGCTGGTCAACAAAGCCTTTGTTCTAGAGGACAAGCGCAAGGAACGGAGGATAGCAGAACGCCGGATGGCTCGGCAAAGGAACCATCAATCACAGAGAGAGCAAGAACGGTGCAAGCCGCAGTTCAATGAGTTTCCACCCTGACTTCGTTGAGCACACGCACCAACTTTAACACCCCGCGACAATTGCCGAACTTCGCAACCTGCACTGTCAACTAATCCGAGAAGCAACCAGCGAACGCACTAAAGGTGCATTACGCTGTCGTCGGCGGGACATTTTGCCAACCATGTCGCAAAGGAACAATCACTCCGATGCGCTTCAACCTTGGAGCTACTCCATCCAAGACACCAGCACGAGGCATCAACCAAGGAGCTTCACAAGTATCCTGGTCAAGCGGAGGAGCACCACGATCCGTGATCGAGGCCGTGTCAACCACGTCACTCTGGAAGGAGCCGGGAATCACGGGACGTCGATCTTGGGTAAGTTTCTTGTTAACTCGATACACGCATCGGTTTGTTTGATTCGGGCTTCGCATTCATTTGTTTCGGAATGTTTGCAACCAAGAATAATTTGGAAGTTATGCAACTTAAGCATACTCTGTTAGTCGATACTTTGGAGCAGAGCTAAGTACTAGAGTGGGATGTTTAGGAGCTAAGTTACTCATAGCTGGAGTTGAGTTTCTAGCCAACCTAATTGTCCTAGATACCCAAACCCTAGATGTCATTCTTGGTATGGATTGGTTATCCAAGCACAAAGCCGTGCTAGATTGTGGCCGAAGAGCCGTAACAGTCGAGGATGCCAAAGGAAACAAGGTAGAGTTTCTAGCCACCTCGGTTCGTGACGGACATTTGCTAGTAAACAGCTTGAAGACCCTTTCCTTAGAAGAAGTACCAGTCGTCAGTGAATATCCAGATGTGTTCCCAGAAGAATTACCAGGAATGCCACCGGATCGTGACATTGAGTTCGTCATCGACCTAGTGCTAGGGACAGCACCAATTTCAAAGAGACCTTATCGGATGCCAGCCGATGAATTGGTGGAGATGAAGAAGCAGATAGAAGAACTTCTTGAGAAAGGTTTCGTGAGACCTAGTTCGTCGCCATGGGGAGCACCAGTGTTGTTTGTCAAGAAGAAGGATGGAAGTATGAGGATGTGTATTGATTACCGTTCTCTCAACGAGGTCACTATCAAGAACAAGTACCCACTACCCGGATAGATGATCTGTTTGATCGGATGAAAGAGTCGGATTATTCTCAAAGATCGACTGCGATCAGTTACCACCACTAAAGATTTGTCCTAAGGATATACAGAAGACCGCGTTCTCAACACGGTATGTACATTATGAGTTCTTAGTCATGTCTTTTGGTGCGACTAATGCCCTGCATACTTCATGAACATGATGAATAAAGTATTCATGGAATATTTGGACAAGTTAGTAGTTGTGTTCATTGATGATATTCTAGTGTACTCCATGTCGGAGGAAGAACACGCGAGCATTTAAGGATAATATTGGAAAAACTCGAGAGCATCGGTTGTATGCCAAGTTCGGTAAGTGTGATTTTTGGAAAAGGAAGTGGATTTCCTTGGTCACGTGATGACACCGAGGAGTAGCGATTGACCCGGTAAAGTTAAAGCGATGCTACATTGGGAGCGACCAAGGCGTGACTCAGATCGCGATTTCTTGGGAATGGCGAGTTATTACCGCCGTTTCATCGAAGGATTCTCATCGATTGCTAAGCCTCGACGCAATTGTTGAAGAAGGAGAAAAAGTTCACTTGGACTCACTGTGAGGAAAGTTTTCAAGAGTTGAAGAAGCGATTGACTTGACCCGATCTTGATTTTGCGGATATTCGCAAGGATTTCGATATCTATTGTGATGCTTCGCGTCAAGGATTAGGATGCGTCCCGATGCAATAAGGAAGAGCGATCGCCTATCGTCAAGCGATTGAGACCCCACGAAGAGAATTACCCTACTCATGATCTAGAATTAGTTGCCGTAGTGCATGCTTTAAAGATTTGGCGTCATTACCTCGCCGAATCGTCGTGAAGTCTACGGATCATAAGAGTCTAAAGTATATCTTCACCGGTCGATTTGAACATGAGACAGAGAAGATGGTTAGAAGCGATCAAGGATTATAATCTTGGAATCCACTACCATCCGGAAAAGCCAACGTAGTCGCAGACGCTCTAAGTCGTAAGAGTTACTGCAATGCTTTGGAAGTAAAGGAAAGTTGCCCAGAACTTTATTAAGAATTTCAAAAGCTAAAGCTAGAAGTTGTGTCTGAAGGATTTGTAGCCAATTTGGAAGTACAGTCTATCCTGGAGAAGCAAATTCGTGAAGCACAACCAAAGGATCCTGTGTTGTCGGACATCAAGGTCAAAATGGCAGAAGGGAAATTCAAAGATTTCACTACGGATGATCAAGACATACTCTGGATTAATGGTCGTATCTCATGTACGGATATCGATGGTCTAAGACAGTTAATCTTAAAGGAGGCCCATGACTCAAAGTATTCGATTCACCCTAGAAGTACCAAGATGTACCAGGATGTTAAGACTAAATTTTGGTGGCCAAATTTGAAACGAGAAGTCGCAGAGTTCGTGCGCCTTGTCGACACACGTCGAAAAGTAAAGCGCGAACACGAGACCAAAGCAGGTTTGCTGCAACCACTGAAGATTCCAGAATGGAAGTGGGAAGAGATCGGTATGGATTTCATTACCGGTTTACCCAAGACTCAATCGGGTTACGATTCGATCTGGGTAATAGTCGATCGTTTGACCAAGGTCGCCCATTTCCTGCCGGTCAAAACCACGTACTCAGGTGATCGCCTTGCAGAGTTGTACATGGCTAGGATTGTCAGTTTGCATGGAGTGCCCAAGAAGATAGTATCCGACCGAGGATCTCAGTTCACCTCTCGTTTTTGGCAAAGTTTGCATGAAGCATTGGGTACCCATCTGAATTTCAGTACCGCGTATCATCCACAGACAGATGGACAGACTGAAAGAGTCAATCATATATTGGAGGATATGCTGAGAGCTTGTGCTCTAGCTAATGCTGCCCGATGTGATAGAAGTTTACCGTATGCAGAATTTTCGTACAACAATAGTTACCAGGCTAGTCTGCAAATGTCACCATTTGAAGCTTTGTATGGCCGTGCCTGTAGAACCCCGTTGAATTGGTCGAAGCAATTTGAACGATCGTGTTCGGTCGGACATCATTCGAGAAGCGAAAGAGCAAGTGGCCATGATCAGAGAAAGATTGAAGATAGCTCAGTCCAGGCAGAAGAGCTATGCTGATAATCGTCGTCGTGACCTCAGCTTTGAACCCGAGGATTTCGTTTATCTTCGAGTGACCCCGCTCAGAGGTGTCAAGAGGTTTCATGCCAAAGGGAAGCTTGCCCCTAGGTATGTTGGTCCGTTCAAGATTTTGGAACGTCGTGGAGAAGTTGCTTATCAGTTGGAGCTGCCGCAGTCGTTAGCAGGAGTACATGATGTCTTTCATGTCTCGCAATTGAAGAAGTGCCTTCGTGTGCCAGAAGAGCAAGCCCCTCTGGAGTCAATTGAGTTGAAGGAGGATCTTACCTACAAGGAGCAGCCAGTCAAGATTTTGGATGTCGCAGCGCCTCACAAGAAGCAAGGCGGTTCGTTTTGCAAGGTTCGATGGAGCAACCACTGGAAGGAGAAACAACGTGGGAGCGTGAAGAAGAGTTGAAAGTGAGTTTCCTAGCCTTTTCTCTAGCTAGCTTTGAATCTCTGGTCGAGATTCCTTTAAGGGGGAGGTTTGTAACATCCCAATTTTGAGCTTAAAATCTTTTAATAGTTAGTAGGAGAAAATTCACCATTTGGATTTTATTTGAATTTAATTTCAAAAGCTTAATATTGGACTTTACAATCAAAAACATTTAATGTGAATAATCCCAACATGAACAATAGCCAAAACTATTTTATTTGGGTTCTATGTGCTCGATATATTTTCTAGATTTTTCTAGAATTTTTACGAGTTCATTTGCTATTTTCTATTGCTTATTTGAATTTACGTATTTTCTAAATTGGAAAACCTATTAATAATCTCGAGATAAATCCTTGGGCCTAAACCCATTCCTATTCCTAAACCCGGCCCATTCTCCCGCCGCCACGACCCGTGAAGCCCGGCTCGCCCCGCATCTCACGCGACATCACGGGCCCGCATGTCGCCTCTCTGTTTCTCTCTCTCGCGCTCGCCCGGCCTCCACGTTCGATCAAGATCGGCGGTCGAATCTGGCCGAGGTACCGAGGGTCGAATGCTCCATATTGTGGGCGTTCGATCGATCTGAGCGGTCGAGATCTTGAGTCGATTCGCGACCGCCGTTCACACGCGCCGCGCGCGAGCGCCGTCGGCGGCGTGTGGGACCCACCAGGATTCTTGTTCATCGTCCCCAACTCGAACTCTCCTCTTTCCTTATCTCCGCCGCGCGTTTCTTCCTCGCCGTCTCCGTCACGGACTCCTCCTGGCAGCCGTGTATAAAAGAGAGAGGACCCCCTTGGCTTCCGCACTCCAACCCGCGCAGCCGCCGCTCAAAACCCTAACCCTAGCCGCCGCAAAAGCTCGGAGAAGCGATCTGCGCCGCCGCAACTCCGACGAGCTTGTTCTCCGCCGCCGGTGCCGCCCGCGCCTCTTCGTCTGCACCCTCGGCATCGCACGGAGCTCCTCTACCTCCTGGTGGCCTTGGTTTCACCGGAAGATAGCCGTAGCTCCGATCCCGTCGAGCCCGAATCCTCTCCGCCGCTCTTCGCTCGCCGCCGGCCGCCACAGACGTTCCCGTGCACCAGTGAGCACACCCGCGTGATCCTCGTGCCATCCTCTACCTCCCGGTACCACCCACCGCCGGTGAAACGCCGCCGTTCGCCGGAACCTTTGGTTCCCGAGCCGCCGCCGCCGTCGGGTCCGACGTGGCCGTCCACGTCAGTGCCAGCATCAGCCCCGCGTCTGCGTGTCATCCCACGTGGCGCCGCGTTGTAACATCCCCATTTTGGCTTGTGTTTCAAATGTAATAAAATGAGGGTAAATTAAAACTTTTCCTTCATCCTCTTGCTCTTGAAACTTTTCCGAAATTCTTGTAAAGGAATTTTGGGAAATTCAAAATCAAAATCCTCATTTATCTGAAGTCAAAACCTTCAGGTGAAATCGTGTCAAACCCTTGGTAATAATTTTCCTGGGTTCTAGGGTTGTTTGGTAACACCTCTGAGTTATTTCATAATTTTTGGAAATTATTTGAAATATTTTAGAGGCAAGTCAAACCTTGGTCAAACCTCTGAAATCACCTTACGGAATTTACGGAGAAAATTTCAGTGCACAAAAATCTCTGAAAATTTTATGAAAGGTTAACCTAAGGTCAGGAACCTCCGTTAAAATTTCATAAATTTTGGGGTTGGTTTGATACCTCAATTAAATCCCAAAGTTTCAGTTTAAAAATCAAACCCTAAGCGGTTTGCTGTTCATTGGACTCGAGTCGGGCTCGGGCTCGAGTCACCGGACTCGACAAGACAACTAACCGCGCGCGCGCGATTCGACGCTTGCTGCCGTCGGCCGTTGGATCTCAATCGGACGGCTCCCATTCGTGTAAGCATTCGGACAACTCCGGTTGCCATCTGATTCTCAGCCGTTGGATTCTGATCCAACCGTTGCGGGATCGTACCGGTTCGCTTCAGTCTTTATGAATAGCGATCGCATCGTGGCCGTTCAAATCTCATCCGGCGGCGAGCATCTAATGAGGTTGGGCTCAACCCACTAAAACACTTTGGACTCAAACCACTTTGTGTCACTGACCGGTGGGGCCACCCAGGTCGCTGGTCATCTTCCTCCTTCCGCCGCGCGCGTGCGTGCCTGTGCGCCATGGCAGAGAGAGGAGGTGACTTGTCACCTCCTTGAGCCCTTTAAACGGCTAAATGTTTGCCATGCATTAAATGCACACCGCCCTCCTCCCCAAAGTCGTCTCTTACTCGCTCCGTCGCTCCAAGCGACCAAGACATTCTTGTGGACCAAGTCCACCCATGGGCATGTGCTTGCTACTCCTTTCGTCCCTCGGCTACTTAAGCCCCTCAAGACCTTCAGTAGCTTTCTTTAAACCCCTTGAGCTCCACTTGCACTCTCCTTGCTTGCTTGAGCCCAAATCTCCGAACCCTTTAGCGCCATTGTTGGTAGGAGCTCCTCGGTGCAACCCGTGCTCCAGTGGCTTTCTTCCCTTCTTTTGCTTGGTTTGTGTCCTCACTTCTTGGAGCAAAACCCTAACAATTGTAGTTGCTTTTCACGGAGCGGCTCAATTTTGGGGATTTCTCTTTTGGCCGTGAGCACCCCTTCTTCCTCACCGGTAAGAAGCTTCATTTCCTAATTCCTTGCTCGGGAAGCATATATGAGCTATTGTGGAGTCAGAGTGATGACCGGTCTCACCACGGTTGCTCGTGTCGTCATCTTCACTTCTTCTTCTTCGGTCTGACGCCGTTCTTGCGTCGCCGAACGCCTCGACCACCTCAGAGCTCCACGGTGCTCGGTACCCTTCTAGTAGCCTCTATAAGCTTGGGCACCATTTGGAATGGTTTATTGCGGAGCTTTGGTCATTATGCATTTCGCCGTTTTGGTGCGCCGCTCATCGTCGGCTAGCCGCCGTTCGGGACACCGCCGGCGGTGTGGATGGTCCCGATGGGTGCGTAATGCTATTGCGGTTCCATTTTGGCACTTAGCTCCGCCGCGTGCCTTGGGTCGCGGCGACAAGCCGGGGTGCCCTCGGTTTGTTGTCGGACGAAACGGCGGTGCGTAATATCGTTCGGACACACTAATGGCGTTCGTGCGATAATCATTGTTAATCATGGGTTAGTAATCATTAGCTGTCCTAAACCCACCTCCACGATCGACGACACAGGGCCGTCATCTTCAAACCCTCCACAATGCGTGCGCGTTTAAACCCGGCATGTGACTTGCGTCGACGGTGGGCCTATTGTCGTGAGTCTGTTCAAATCATAAACGGCCCAATCAACCTCAGTCGTTCGATATTGGATCTGTGGCCGGGATCGTGGGAGCAATTGGACTGTCCGAAGGCTCCCTCAATCCCAGCCCTTCCTCGCTTGATCAACGGTCCAGGTTGTGCGAGCAATTGGACTGTCCGAAGGTCACAATGATCTGGACCGTTGGAATCAAATCCAACGGTGCGCGCGCGTCTTTGTTGAGTCGGCCGTCTTGCGTGGGCGTCGGATCTTTAATCGCCCACGTTGAGCCACGCCTTTTCTTTCGGTTAAGGGATATAAATTTCTCGGTGAGCTTTATCTTTCTACCGAAAAATGTCGTTAAAACTTTAGAAATTCACATCTTTTTCATTATAAATCCTTTTGGGTGATTTGGTAGTGTTAATTTTCTTTGAGGCTAGAGATTAATCTAGAAATGTTTCCAGGCCCTGTTAAGAACCAGAAATGTTGGGAATCGAATTTAGCCTTTTCAGCCTTTATTAAATATTCCAAAAATGTTGTAAAAAAACTTAGAAAATCCATAACTTGTTCTCTGTAAGTCCAAATAGAGCAAACTAAATTTTGTTAATTTCCTTTAGGGATGAACTTTAGTGAAGGACCAGTTTGCTAGTGGTCTTTGCTACTGTTATAAATGATGTCCTAGTTTTAGAACTTAGAAAAATCATAACTAATTCGTTGTAACTTCAAATGACCTGAAATTTTATATGGGTTATCCCCACACCAGTAGGTAGCCACCCTAAAAATTTCAGCTCAAATCTTTCTAGAAAATATTTTTGCTACAATGCTAATTATGGTAGAAAATAGGTTTTTAGAGAATATCTTTTGCACCACAAATCCAACTTAGGTTTTCCAGTTCCTATGTCTAGGTATATTCGTATTTTACCTTGTGTGTAAATTTCACGCATTTGGATAATTTTTGCTTGCTCTTTTGTTTAAGTGTTGCTCGTCTTATTGGTTGTTTTCGCTCTTTCGCTTAGGATTCGATATTTGCAGTAACCCCAGAACGACCCTCCGCAACAAATTGAGCAATCGCAAGCGAACAAGCAGATTTGATCATCTCCATAAATCCCATTACTTTTAAAGTCTAATATTTTGTTTAACTTCTATGTATGCATTGCTATTTTGTTGTTAAATTGATTAGTTAGACCTCTAGTTGCATAATCTGTAGGTAAATGATTATCCTCTACTACTTGAGCCTAGGTTATTTCTTTGTGATTAGAGTTCGCTGGATGAGCTCTTGTTACTTAGTAGATTTCGGATAAACATTGCTTAGCCATGCCTAGTATCGGTAGTATTGGGCGATCATCGACTTAGTCGGTGATCTTGATCACACAATTGCTATTATTATTCCATTATGTCCAACCCTTGTGTTTTACCATTTTGCAAATCAAAAGCGAAAACAAAAAAATTATATCTTGGCTTGGGCACAATGGTATGTTAGGCGTCATCCGTTGGGTGTGATTGAATGGTGCCTAAGTCCCTAAGGACCGAGTTACTTGTGCCATTGATCCAAGCAATTATGCGTGCTAACCACACGAGGGGATATGGAACCTCTCTTGACTAAGTACTTTGGGAGGTGTTAATTATGAGCTGGTTGGTGGGTGTGTTCTTGTGTGTGGTGTTTGGAGGAGCATTGGCGGACCGGTTAGGTCGCTCTAATGTGTCTTTCTCCGTGGGTTGCGGCTCTTAATTAGCATCGTCCATTGGAAAGCGTCTTGTTAGACTTAGCCATGCACATACCAAAGGAAGTGTGCTAACCGTGGTGGTGGAAAGGCGGTCTATCGTGTGGGTACATTGGTACACCTGCAGGTTAAAACTATTCGAATAGCCTCGTCCTAGGTTATGGACACGCTTGGTTATTTCCCACAAGAACTAGACTACAACCTTTTAAAAAAGCGAAACTTGACGGGGTGGTATGAAGGGTACTTCATGCTATTGTTGTGGTGACTAGGGGTTGGTCACTTCTAGGTTGGTGTTGTTCTCTATCTATGTTATTGTCTGTCTCTCTTTATTTGAACAATAAAAGTTAATTGCAAACTTGCTTTGAATCTATTACCTTATTGTAAATGAAAACTTGCTTTATCTTTGAAAAGAAGTCCAAAGCCTCATCCACTTAAATAAAGCTTGCATGTAGTTAATTATAGTTCTGTTATCTCACACGTCGATCTTGCGTAGTACAAAAACAAGTTTTGTACTCATCCGCTTTGCTTAATATTAATTGTTGCAGAGGAAGAAGGTGAGCCCCAAGGGCCTCACTTTTGTGAGTCGTGTTCTTGTGTTGCTTGGGACGATTAGCTTGGCGGTCCGGTTGGTTGCCTTGTGGTAAAGGCACACCGATTGGCTTTTGTTCATCGCCATCTTATGGCCATTTTGCTTCACTGTGTATTTGCTTATCTTTATGAATTTTGGCCAGTCGGCCTCTCTTTGTAATAACTCTCTTTATATTATCTATGTCTTTCGATTGTTGCTTTTGCTTGGCTCTATGTGTATGAATGGAATTGATGCATGATTTTGTAAGTGGTGTGTATCTTGCATTTGGAAGTATACATATCTCGAGGCTTAGTTTATTTGATTTGTACTGTTAGGACCAAGTGGATGGTTAAACAAGATACAAGCCGAATAAACCGGGGTCCTCACACGCGTCAGCGTCCTCGTCAGCACTGCGTGGCTTGGTCCACGGACCCCGAGTCCCGAGGCTCGGTGGACCTAGTCCACCGTGAGCCTAGCCTCTGACATGAGGGACCCACATGTCGAGAATTCTTTATTTATTCTTTTCCTGAAATCTCTCGCGACGTCGACCATGCGCATTAAATCTGATTTTCTTTAGGAAAATAATTCAGTAAATTCATAAAATCTGATTTTCAGCATTTTATGTAATTTCAATCTTCCAGAGCTCATAACTTTTGCATCCTAACTCCGATTGAGCCCATTCAAATTTTTAAATTTGTCTAAATTCAAGCTCTATTTATCTGAGGTTTTTATTTAATTTTTGGAGTTTGTTTTGCCTCTGTTATTTATTTGTTTTTTTTATTTTTGTTTCGTTTGCGAGTAGACGTCGATTCGTCGGGAAATTTTATCGAAGAAGGAGCACCCCAAGATCAAGACCAGTACATAGACCTTTTCCAAGGCAAGTCATACCCTTGATCATCTTGAACCCAGTTTTCAAATTACTTTGTGTTAAATTATTGCATTCTACTTTAATTATTTATTTAAATGCTTTGGGCATAGTTATTATCCAAATTTGTTATCACACCTTGGCCTTGTATGTCATATTTCCTTGTCACCCTAGATTGGTTTATTAGTTGGTAATATTGTAGCACCAACGTGGGTTGGTTAGATGCGAGTACAATTGCTTAGCCATGCTACGAGTCTCACATCTCATGAAAGTTGCAAATATTAACTATGACTAAGTGACTATGGAACTTCGTGTAAGCGTGTGCTATGTGTTATTACTTCGTGATGGCATGTGTTGCACTAAATCCAACCGGGTGGTAAAGGATTTAGACCGAGGCAAGTGGTGGAGACGTGTGACATGGTGGTCTATGTGATGGGAATGATGGTCTTTGTGACTTAGTTAGAAAATGGAAGTCTTGCCTTGGTCAATTAAGGACTTAACTTTGTGCGCCATTGAACTGAGCCTCATCATGTGCGACCACATGCCCGTATGGGAGGGCCTAACTTAGTAAGTTATGGATTCTCGGCATTGATGTTCGGTGGATAGGTTAGGTGTGTGACAGGTGGAGGTGTGACTACTTGGTGGTTGCATCGCGGGACGATCGCCTTCCACGTCCAATGGTGTGTGTTATACCAATTCTATGTGAGTTGGTATAGCGGTTTGTAAGCACACCGGGAATGTCAATGTTTGAGATAAAGTTTCGAACTGTTTTGTTACGATTGGTGCTTGCTACACTAGTTGTATCTTGTGGGTAAAGTGTACAACCTCTGCAGAGTGTTAAACAATCTATTCGAATAGCGCGTCATGGTCATGGACATGCTCGGGATTTCACACGAGGGGTAGTTTTCATAAAATCTTGGGATGGGAGTGTGTGACCTTAATCATATGGCTATGTGAAATAATCTGTTTAGCATGTGTCTTTGTAGAAACAACTGTTAAATTAATATTGTCTATTTGTTTTGAATGATGCTCTCAATCTATTATTGTATTCAATTGCAAATGTTGCTTTTACGCAAAAGAACCACAGAAGCCTTTTATTTGGAATAAGCCTGCATCTATACATTGCATTCGTGGTATGATTTGCAAGTACGGTTGTGTACTCACGCTTGTTGTAAAACTTGCGCCCAAACCTCTGAAGAGGAGGAGTCTACGCTTTCGGAGGAGTTCGTCAAGGCCGATCGTTCGTTAAGTCCGGATCCCGCGGTTGCTGTGGTGAATTGGTGGGATCTACGCTGAGTTATTTCCGTTCCGCCGCTTTATTTATCGTTAGCTCTGCGTGGCTTAATAAGTGTAAACTCGACCATAAGGTCAAAAGCCTTATTTGTTATTCAAACTAATCGCTTACTTTATTTATCGCTTGTGTGGATCGATATTTACCTATGTTAACCCTGTGTGCACTAGCGTGATCCTGGACTAGTGCAGTATACACAGGGGTTCCAGAATCGTAATTCTGGGTCCCGATAGTAGTTTGTTTAACTAATCCATAAGGCTTAATTTCAGGGTATTTTACGCCTTGGTCTTCACATACTATTAGACCTTTGTAGTAGCAATCAATTTAACTCCAAATGAGGGTAGGAGGGGGTTAAAGGATATTACATCACATTGTTTTCAAAAGTACTAGGTTCTGAAATTTTGGGGAAAGATCCATCCGAAGCACCATCTTGCGGCGTCATCGACGGGTTCTTCCAAGAGGTCTTCACGTAGGATGTTTTAATGACTTTTTCAAAACATTTTGATTTAAGTTTTAAGGTCCTAAAAGTGTTTAAAAACTTTTATTTTTACAGAGCATCCCATCTTTCAAAACTAGAGTTATTTGAATGAGATGAGAAGAGATAATCAAAAGAATGATTTTAGATAAGAGGAGAATGCTAAGAGGGATAAGATTAGCAAAACTCCTAAATTTTCAAAATCATTTTCATGATTGAAATGAGTTGTATTTTGAAAACCAACTACTAATCTAATGACCATTCTATCTAGGGCTTGTCCTACAGTCAGTATAGCTCTGATACCACGCGCTGTCGGACCCCTGGGCGTGGAATACCCGAAGACCCTATGTGTATTATGTGCTAGTCCCTGGATCAGTAGCTAGCACACACATTCACAACATTTGGTATTCACAACCATACATTTACATATACAAGGTAAGAAAAATGGTGCTTAACTTAAGCGATTGCAGTATTTACATTACAAAGGCCGACCGGCCAAATAAGACTTAAGTACCAGAAGTAACAGAAATAGCAGCGGAAGATTAAAAGTGGTGAAAATAAACAAATTCCAGCGGTGTGCCCATCCATACCCAAAGGCAACCGACAAGAAATAAATCCTAGATAGACCCGTCCCCGAACCCTCCGGTTCTGGGTGCGAAGAAAGCGTCGCCTGGCGTCGGTTCATCTTCATACTCTAAACAACAACAAAAGCAAGATTGAGTACTTGTGTACTCAGTAAGACTTTTAGTGTATCGCAAATGTTATATTAAATGCAAGGCTAATCAAGAGAAGGCTCTATGCTACAAGTTATTTTGCGCTAAGCAGGTTTATTTGCAATATTCATAAGTAGTACTTTGCAACGGAATTTGAAATGAGCGGTTAAATAGATAACAGGACAGTAAGTAAGTAATTGAATGATACAATAATAAGAACAACTACAACTCATAGTCTTCCTTGGCTGCGAATGGCAAGGAGGCCGGCGTAGAACACCGAGGGTGACGCTCGGGCATGGGCTTCGGTGGTGAAGTGATGGGGAGAGGATAGGGCAATTAAGGCCAGCCAGGGCATGGCGCTGGCCGGGCGATGCGTGCGAGAGGGGTGAAAACCAGTGGCGTGTGGTAAAACCGGCGATGACCTCTGTGGCACGCGTGGGCGAGCGGAGCTGGCTCAGCACATGCGCTGGCGCAGCGGGCTGCGCAGCGTGGAGAAGAAGGCCTGGCCTGTGGGGCCGGCCGGTCAGTGGGAGAAGAAAGCATTTGATGTCTACAGGATTATTTTTTTTAAAAAAAAAGGCTGAAGCTTTAGGTAATTATTTGACATAGAAATATAAGTCCAAAATTTATGAAAATTTTAGGAGAGGTTTTTGACATAGTGTAGATTATTGTGTAATTATTTCAGAATTTTATGTGCTCTGGATATTGTTATAAAATTCTGTTAAGTTCATGTTTGTACGTATTGTTATTATTCTATTTGAGAAAAGTTTGCAAAAACATGTTTTAAATACTTCTTATTTTATTGACAGTGTAATTACACCTAGTGTGTATTTTTAATTATCATATTTTGTTTAATTTTTTTTTTAATTATCCATTAGGTTTGGATTTATCATCTCTCATTTCAATTCATTTTAATTTCTTAATAAATTTTAAATTTCCAGAATTTGATTCTTAAATTCTTTATTCAAACAAAAAACCTTGCAAATAAAATCCAGAAAAGCAATTGTAAATAAAATCCATCAAAAGTTTTAAAAAGATCAAATTTTTACTTATTTTAAAATATCCCCAATTTTTAGGCTGTTACAAATACTGACGGTTTCGGTCAACCGTCTCAGATAAGACATCCAATATAGACCTTTTTGTAGTAGTGGTAGACTATGTGAATTTGCCTATATCCAAGGCAGCAAGATGATATCACCCCAAATTACATGGAAGTAACTTCCTAGAATTTTAGTTTGCGCAAAATAAGATAACTATTTATGGGAAAGAATATGCCAAATTGTTTAGCTTCCCCATAATATTCTCACCGGATAATCTCTCTCTCTCTCTTTCTCACAGTATCTCGCTCGCTCTATCTGTTTTTAACCGCCAGCCGTAAGGGCATGTACAATATAATATGTTTATACATACGTGCTTAAAGAGAGATAATATGGCCATGTCATCAAGCATCTAAGGAAAGTCCATTTTTTCCGATGCAAGCATCTCTTTTTGTAGCTGTTTAGATGTTGTATTATCTATTAATTAGATATAGTCAGGGGCGGCGGCAGGGGGGGTGCCCGTGGTGCACGGGCACCCCCAAAAAAAATTGCAAACTTTTTTGATTATCTATATGTATCAACAAAGACCAATTTCACCCAATCCCAATTCACCCACCAACAACACGCTCCATCTCTAGGTCAGGACCTCAGGGAGTCCGCAGTCCTTGGAGCTTGCTTCTCCTCCTACTGACGCCACCCGCCTCCCCTCCTTGCTTCTCCTCTTGGATCCTCCTCCCGTCCTCCGCCAGTCTGTCGCCGCCGAGGACGCCGCCTCCTTGCTTCTCCTCCGCCGCCGCCACACACCGCCTCCTCCCGATCCTCCTCCGCGATGCGCCGCCGCCGACGCCGCCTTGCTTCTCCCCCGCCGCGCACACCGCCTCCTCTGGACCCTCCTCCGCGGCTCGCCCGATCCGCGCTCCGCCCGATCCGCGCGCCGCCAAGGACGCCGCCTCGTCGAGACCATTGCTCGCCTCGCCGCCTTCGGGCATTGTAGGCGCGGCGGTTCCCACGAGCCACCAACACGGCGACATCATCACGAAGGTAGGGCAGCCGGCAGCGCCTCCTTGCTTCTCTTCCTGACCTCCTCCTTCGGCTCCGGGACGGCAGGACCTCCGCCAGTTCGCTGGCGCCGTGGACACTCTTCTCTGGGATCCGGATTGGATATTTGGATTTGGGGAGGGGTAGCGCAGTGGGCTAGGCGCTAGGCCGTAGAGGAGAGCGCCGAGCGGCACCGGCCGCGAGCGCGCCGACGGCGAGGCCAAGCCGACCGAGCCGCGCGCGCAGCGCGAGAGGGACCGAGGAGCCAGCGCCCGGTGTTGGTGGCTCCATTTCTGATTGCCCCCAAGGCCCGAAAGGCAAGAGCAAGAGATGAAGAGAATTAGGAAACTAAGAGCAGTAACCCTTGTGGCCTTGTTTTATACTGATACACTAACACTGCATAGAAAATAGCGATGGATGGAGTAAAGCTTCAGGATTGCATTTGATCAGAAGTTCAGAACAACTTTTTTAGTTTATACACAGCCAATCTAATTATCTAAATGTCATTAAATGTCATTATGCCATCAATCTGTCTGATCTTGAATACCTCCTGACTTTTGTTCTTGAAAATAACAAGAGATGATGATATAATCAAGTGTTTCCAAGGAATGAATCGTATGGTATTGTGATTTTCATTAGCTATTTAGGATTTTTTTTATTCATATAAGATTTTATTTGAACTATTTGTATTGCACTATTAACTAATTTTGAACTTTTTATGTAATTGGGTTGAACTTGTAAAATTACTTATATATCGTACAAGATTTTTTTTTAATCCTTGAAGTGTGCACTCTCATTACAAAATTCCTGGCTCCACCACTGGATATAGTTATATACATAAACATCTGTTAAGCACTAGTGCCTACGTAAACATCAATGCTACAATATAAACATCTTATCTATCATATCTGGCAAAAAAAAATAGTTTTTATTTGCTGAACACTTCTCGTTGTACATACTCTAACTCTAAGAACGCGACAAGTGGCGAACCATGCTTCAAGCAAACCACCGGAAACTGGACATCTTTTCTTCTTGGAATTGTTAAAACTCAGACAAACAGAAAGGAACAAGACCATCAAGTTGGAATAATGAAAACCGAACGAAAAGCCGGGCATTTTCACGTAGGTAGGTGATACCGTGATAGATACGCCGCCTATTTAATACCATAATCGTCGTTGCTTGCCCAAGCGTACTCTGCAAAAAGGCACAAGATTGCAGCAAACATGACCGTCTTCAAAGTGGGCCTTGCTCTGTCCTTCTTCTCCCTCCTTTGTGCCTCTCTGCTGTGCACCCGCACCACCGTCGTCTCGGCGATCACCACCGGAACCGACGATGGAATGGAGCGGTGGGGATACGTCCAAGTCCGGCCAAGTAACATACACTCATGATGCTCACCGCTCTTCCCTAACCACCGATCAGTTTGCTCGTGCGTTGCATTATTATAAACTCTTTGGCTTGTTGTCGCTGTTGTTGCAGAGGCGCACCTGTTCTGGTGGTACTACAAGAGTCCCCAGAGGGCTAGCAGCTCGCCGGAGAAGCCATGGCCTACCGTGCTCTGGCTGCAGGGTGGCCCGGTACGCGTAATGCCTAGCTCCTCGTCCTCGACCGATCATCTCAACTCTAGCTTCAGAAATTCAGAGTTACAGCACTCGGCTAGCTCATGCGTTGTCTCTTTCTCTCGTGGCAGGGCGCGTCGGGGATCGGGACAGGCAACTTCGTGGAGATCGGGCCGCTGGACACCGACATGAACCCGCGCAACTCGACGTGGCTCCAGAAGGCCGATCTCATCTTCGTGGTAATTCCGTCCGTGCTCTTCTGATAGATCTGCAGGTTCATATATACTGCACGTACAGACGTACACTCCCTTAAAAAAATTTGAATGCTCATGGCGGCATGCATGCAGGACAACCCTGTGGGCGTGGGGTACAGCTACGTGGAGGACGACAGCCTGCTCGTGACGACCGACTGGCAGGCGGCGGCGGACATGACAACGGTCCTCAAGGCGCTCGTCGGCGAGCTGCCCTCCCTGCAGAGCAGCCCGCTGTTCCTCGTCGCCGAGTCCTACGGCGGCAAGTACGCCACCACGATTGGCGTGTCCGTCGTCAGGTCCATCAGCGCCGGCGAGCTCAACCTCACGCTCGGAGGTAGCGACAATGTTCAGTCATGGACGCAAGACAAAAGCATGAAACAGTTGCTGATTGATGTCAGTACTGACTTGTTCTTGTTCCGCATATGCAGGTGTGGCGCTCGGCGATAGCTGGATCTCGCCAGAGGATTTCACGGTACACGAACGATCGATACATGCACACCGTGACCCTTAGTTTCTACAGTACAATCTTTGTTAAACTGATCAGTTTCCCCCCTTGTTTTCGGGATGCAGATTTCGTACGGGCCGCTTCTCCGGGACATATCGAGGCTGGACAGCAATGGCGCCGACGACGCAAACAAGTAACCCTTCCGGCTTAAACAATCTCACCGACTTGTCTATTTGCTTAGAGCCTTGTACGAAAGAACGAACACTTCACCTATATAAATAAATTAATTGTTACTTCGGAGTTGATGTTCAGGAGAGCGGAGACGGTGAAGGCGCTGATCGCGGCAGGGCAGCTCGCCAGCGCGCAGGTGGCCTGGAACGACATGTACAATTCCATCGGCAACAACAGCAACCACGCGGTAGGCAAGCAAATACGCCGTCAAGGCTTCAGCTCAAATGCGCAGCAGCACTTGCGCTCTGAATTCAACAGCAGCAGGGGTGGTGTTGATCTTGATCCTCGATCGCGCGTTGCAGGACTTGTACAACTTCTTGCTAGACCGTGCGATGGACCCGGTGGCCCCCTCGTCGGCGAGCAATCTGCAACTGACAAGGTACTCGGAGTACCTGGCCAGCAAGGCGATGACGTCGGGCTCCAACAACACCGTCGAGGGCGTCCTGAACGGCGCCGTCAAGGAGAAGCTCAAGATCATCCCCAAGGACCACCAGTGAGCTAGCCATCGCATTCAGAAAATGCAGCATCAGCAATATATATGTTTACTAGTTGTCTGCGAAAATCCATCTTTTTTGCAACGAGGAATAATATTTCTTCCAACTGCAGGTGGCACGGGATCAACTACGCGGTCTACCGCGCGCTCATCAATGATTTCATGAAGCCAAGGATCGACGAGGCAAGCATGCACGAGCCGTTTCTGAAATCTCATGCATTGTTATTCAAATCACCTGAGCATTTTGGCCATTTGGTGCGATTCAGCTTTGTTTTAAGTAACTGTGCCTTCTGTTATTACAGGTTGATGAGTTGCTTGCACATGGTGTGCATGTGACAGTGTACAACGGACAGGTGATGAGCAGATTCCAACTCTGCATTCTCGTTCTAGTCCTCACTCCTCAGTGCTTGGTGACTAAATATTCAGTACCTTCGAGTACTAATTTCCTTCATCTGAACCAGCTCGATGTGATCTGCTCGACGATCGGCGCAGAAGCATGGGTGCAGAAGCTCAAGTAAGAGTTTTACTCTCCCTCATGCCATGGTTGAGGAAGTGTCCCCGAATTCCTCACTTTCATCACATGTTTCAGATGGGATGGACTGAAGAACTTCTTGACCTTGCCAAGGCAGCCTCTGTACTGTGGCCCTACCAAAGCCACCAAGGCCTTTGTCAGATCATACAAAACCTGCACTTCTACTGGATACTTGGAGCTGGACACTTTGTAAGTTGTACTAATTGTTGTTATAACTCGTGTCAAGGTGTAAAATTGGCATGCTAAAAACTGAATTATTTTGGGATTGTCAATTATTTTACAGGTGCCAGTTGATCAGCCTTGCATTGCACTGAGCATGATCGGTAGCATAACACAATCTCCAGCCAGTTAATTCTCCTCTGTGATCTGCAGAACTATGAAAGGGCGGCAAAGTTGGTACAGGAAACACAAGCACAATTTAATATTCTTGAATGAAGCACACAAAAAAGGTTGTAATATCATAACTAAACATCAATGGAATTCATGACAAATAGCAGTGATGTGTTTGGAAAGCATGTCTCTAATTGACTCTCCATGTTGAAAGCACTATCTATGTTCACAAATAGTAATACCGTAGTTTGACATTTTGCAGTCAAAAAAATAATTAAAACCTTTTCGGGAGAAATAAATTTTACGTGGAAAACCATTTCAAGAAAACCACAGGCGCACGAAGGCAATATCACTATATAAACAGATGTTTACGATGAAGCTATTGATCTTCCCTATGAACTACAAAGATATATTTATAGTAATACATGAAAGACTCCGTGTAGGAGTAGAACTACAATGAGTTAGAGTAGGAAATGAAATTGGTATCACACTCAAACTCAATATGTATCACACTCTAACTCAACAGAAACTATTTAATTTTCATCATAAGAAAAGGAGGACTAAACTCAAGCACCTTATCTATCACATTGGTGCTTCCACTGGTTGCTTCTGTTTGGCACGTTCCACCTTATCTAAAGAAAATATTGCTCCAGAAATGAAGTAGTATGTATAGCACTGCAACATTTTGAACATGCCACTGTTGTAAATGAAAAAAGTTCTATCTCTTGTGGATTATGCTTCAAATTGTGCTGGTTATTATCAAAATTCTACTCCCTTTGTTTGACTGCAACAGTTAACTAATTGCGTGCTGCACTCAAAAATCAAACAAACAAAGACAGAAGAAGCATCCATGGAATGCACTATCTATCAACAGGTTATTTACCTTTGGTCCACTGGTTAGTTAATGTACCGTAGCAACATTTCCATAACCGCTATATTTTACTCCTTTCTCACACATCCCACGGATGCTTCTTCTTCACTCGTTTGCCCCCTTTTGTTTGACAAAGTTCCTCTCATGCATCTTCCACAAACTAACTAACCTTTGTACCCATAGATAGCGGATAGATAGCGCAGTTTACCCCAATTATCTACACTGAAGCCTCTTCCTTAACGAAATCACCAACCGATTCTCGTATTGCCAATTGCACGCCAGCCAGCACATCTCCAAGACTCCAATGACCCTAAGCTTGTGCAACTGCACTAATAGTTCCGAGCACAAAGATGAAGGTGTTACTACCCCAGTTTTTCAGCACCTGTCACATCAGAGGCCCCACCAGTGTGCACCTATTTATACAGTTGCACGCACACACTTTGGCTGATGCAAACCGCAGGGTAGAAGTCACAATTAAGGAGCTCTTGATCCAGTCCTGTTAAAAGAGCTCTCTCCGGTTTGATCTCTATTCCTCCCTCTATCTCCTAACTCCTGTAAACGTGTTTGTTGCAAGGTAAAAATACTTGCCCGACTTCGTATTCTCCTCCTTTTACGAGTTCAACAAATGGAGAGGTCCACTGGCCTTGCTCTGCTCTCCCTGGTCCTCTTCTGCCTCCGCGCCGGCGATGCCTCTGTCGCGTCCGGGACTGCAGATGGCATGGAGAAGTGGGGATACGTGGAAGTACGGCCGAGTATTTTTAACTTTTAACTTTGAGTCACTTTGCATGCGTACCTTTGCTCTTCTTCCAACTGTGGCTCACGCGTTAACTGCAGAGGCTCACCTGTTCTGGTGGTACTACAAGAGCTCGCAGAGGGCGTCGACGCCGGCGAAGCCATGGGTAACCGTCCTCTGGCTGCAGGGCGGCCCGGTACCGTCGTCTCTCCTCCTCTCATTCTCTTCACATGTGAGGACCCCGGTTTATTCGGCTTGTACTGTTTAACAATCCACTTGGTCCTAACAATACAAATCAAATAAACCAAGCCTCAGATATGTATACTTCCTGCACTGCAGTATACACACCCCGTTACAAAATCATGCATCAATTCCATTCATACACATAGAGCCGAAGCAAAAGCAACAACTGAAAGACATAGATAATATAAAGAGAGTTATTACAAAAGAGAGGCCGACCGGCCAAATAACACATAAGTAACTAATTTAAATAGCGGAAGCAAAATGACCATAAGATGGCGATAAACAAAAGTCAATCGGTGTGCCTTTACCCACAAGGCAACCAACCGGACCGCCAAGCTAATCGTCCCAAGCAGCGCAAGAACACACTCACAAAAGTGAGGCCCTTGGGGCTCACCTTCTTCCTCTGCAACAATTAATATTAAGCAAAGCAGATGAGTACAAAACTTGTTTTTGTACTCGCAAGACTGACGTGTGAGATAACAGAACTATAATTAACTACATGCAAGCTTTATTTAAGTGGATGAGGCTCGACTTATTTTCAAGATAAAGCAAGTTTTCATTTGCAATAAGGTAATAGATTCAAAGCAAGTTTGCAATTAACTTTTATTGTTCAAATAAAAGAGAGACAATTATAACAATAGGTAGATGACAACACCAACCTAGAAGTGACTAACCCATAGTCACCACAACAATAGCATGAAGTACCCCTTCATACCACCCATGTCAAGTTTAAGTTTTTAAAAGGTTGTAGTCTAGTTCTTGCACGACTTACCAAGCATGTCCATAACCTAGGACGAGGCTATTCGAATAGTTTTAACCTGCAGGTGTACCAATGTACCCACACGATAGACCGCCTTTCCACCAGCCACGGTTAGCGCACTTCTTTTGGTATGCAGGCATGGCTAAGTCTAACAAGACGCTTTCCAATGGACGATGCTAATTAAGAGCCGCAACCCACGGGAGAAGGACACATTAGACAACTTAACCGGTCTGCTAATGCTCCCCTCCAACACCACAAATACACACACACAAGAACACACCCATCAACTAGCTCATAATTAACACCTCCCAAAGTACTTAGTCAAGAGAGGTTCCATATCCCCCTCATGTGGTTAGCACGCAATAAGCGCTTGGCTTAGTGACACAAGTAACTCGGTCCTTAGGGACTTAGGCACCATTCCAAACACACCCAACAGATCACATCAACATACCATTCCAAACACAAGGGTTGGACATAATGGAGTAGTATAAGTATTTGTGTGATCAAGATCATCGACTAAGTCGATGATCGCCCAATACTACCGATAACTAGGCATGACTAAGCAATATTCATTCGTAATCTACTAAGTGATAAGAGTTCATCCAACGAACTCTGATCACAGCAAATAACCTAGGCTCAGGTAGTAGAGGATAATCATTTACCTAGAGATTATGCAACTAGAGGATTAACTAAACAATTTAACAACAAAATAGCAATGCATACATAGAAGTTAAACAAAATATTAGACTTTAAAAGTAATGGGATCAAATGGGAAATGATCAAACTGCTTGCCTGCTTGTTGTTGCTCAAACTGTTGCGGAGGATCGTTCTCGGGGTTACCGCAAATGTCGAAACCTAAGCGAAAAGCAAAAAGAAGCGAGAACAACCAATAAGACGAGCAACACTTAAACAAAAGAGCAAGCAAAATTTATCCAATTGAGACGAAATTTATACACAAGGTAAAATAGGAATAAAACTAGACATAGAAACTGGCAAAACCTAATTTGGATTTGTGGTGCAAAAGATATCCCCTAAAAACCTATTTTCGGCCATAATTAGATACTGTAGCAAAAATATTTTCTAGAAAGATTTTGAAGCTGAAACTTTTATGGTAGTTAGCTACTGGTATTATAAGGTTACATGTAAATTTTTGGGTCATTTGGAGTTATATTGAAAGAGTTATGATTTTTCAAGTCATGAAAATAAATAGAATTAAATTGCATGTGAAAACTTGTTAAAAACAGTAACATGCTTAAAACCAATTTTATCATTTAGTACTTTATTAGAGGAAGCTAGCAAAATTGGTTTCACTAACATTTGATTTTCAGAGAATTAGTTATGCAATTTACAAGTTAATTGCCAATTTTAGAATAACAAGTAAAACCTATTTCTAAACCAATTTTAAAATCTGTTTTCTCGAGCCGAACTAAACTTCTATTCATTTTTAGATTAAAGTACAGTTCAAACTAAAGCTAAAAAATTTGAATCAACCTAATTGGATTTAAAATGAATTAGCTATGCATTTTTGAAGTTTAATACCTTTTCCAGTTTGCAAATAAAGCTCTCGGGAAAACCACAAAATTAATTACGACGTGGACGAACCTGGGCCGTTGATCTTGCATCACACGGCCCAGAGCGCTCTGGACAGCGCGCTCGCGCCCGCGCGAGGTCAGCGACGGTGGACCGTTGATCTAGGATCCAACGGTCCAGATTGAACCACGCCGACGCGTTTGAAAACGCGCGCGCGCGGCGGGACAGCGGCTGTGGACCGTCGATCTCAAGATGGACGGCTCACAAGCAACGCGACACAGTGCACAGCGCAGATCTTACGAAATCTTGACCGTAGATCTACGGACGGACGGCACACGTTGGGCCACGTCGCGCACGGCGCTGACGCGTCCGACAACGCAGCCGAGGGCTTTGCCGGCAAATCGCCGACGACCAAAGGCACGGCGGCGGGACCGGGTGCTAGCTACGGGTGCGCAATAGCATTGCGCACCCTCTGGTACCACCCACACCTGCGGTGGTGGACCAGAGCGGCGGCGCGACGGCGAGGGGCGGCGCGGTAAAGAAGACAACGACGACAAGCAGCAAGGAGCTCCGCAGCGGTCCATTCAAGCGGTGCCTGAGCATCTAGGGGCTACCAGGGAGCTACCTGACGGACGTGGAGGTGCAGAGGAGGTCGGAGCAGCTCCGGCGACGACGCACCGCGACGGAGCAGAGGAAGATGACGTGGAGCGGACGGCCTGAGCAAAACCAACCACACCGCGTCATCAAGATGGATTCCAAACGACTCCAGAATGCTACCAGAGCAAGGAATCGGAGGGAGGAGGACTCACCGGCGCTGGAGACGAAGAAAGGTGCTCGCGGCGATTTGGGAAACTCAAAATCCGGTGCTCCGTCGAAGCAACTGAAATGGAGTGGGGTTAGCACCACCAAGGTGAGGAGAAGCAACAGAGAGCAAGGAGGAGCCAGGAACCACCGGAGCACCGGTTCACCGAGAAGCTCCGCGGGCAACAATGGCGGCCGAAGGATTGCGGTGTTTGGGAGCTCCACGAGTGAAGCGGGTGCACAGTGAGAGCTCAAGGGTGGGTAAAGGAAGCTAAGGGAGGAGACGGGAAGCTTAAGTAGCGGAGGGGAAACCCGGAGCGACGACAGCAATCCTCGGATGCCCACGCCTCTCACGGTCGCGACGAGTGACGGGAGTAGGTGAGCAGTGGACTTTCGGGGGCGGCCGCACGACGGGCATTAAATGCGCTGCAGACACCGTTGCGAGGTCGCCCGATGGGACGGCACGCTGCGCCACGCCGGCTCGCCATGGCGCAGCGTCGCGCAAGCGAGAGGAAGGCGACGACGGCCAGCCGTCCGATCTGCATCCAAGGACTCACACGCGATCGAGTTGAAACGACATCGGGCGAACGTCGACCGCCCGATTGAAATCCAACGGCTGAGAATCAGAGGGCAATCGGAGGGGTCCGAATGCCTACACGGATGCGAGCCGTTCGATGGAGATCCAACGGTCCAGAGCGCGCGCGCCCGCTCGCCCGCGCCGGGTGCGGTTAGTTGACTCGGCCGAGTCAGTTGGCTCGAGCTCGAGTCTGACTCGCACCCGAGGAACAGTGAAAACCAGTTAGGGTTTGATTTTTGAACTGAAACTTTGGAGATTTAATTGAGGTATCAAACCAACTCCAAAAATTATGAAATTTTAACTGGAGCTTCCTGACCTTAGGGTTAACCTCCCACAAAATTTTCAGAGATTTTTGTGCACTGGAATTTTCTCAAGAAATTCCAGAAGGCTAATTCAAAGGTTTGACCAAGGTTTGACTTGCCTCTAAAATATTTCAAAAAGTTTCCAAAAATTATGAAATAATTCAGAGGTGTTACCAAGCAACCCTAGAACCCAGGAAAAATCATTGCCAAGGGTTTGACACAAGGTTTGACTAAGGAGGTTGCTGACTTTAGATAATTGAGGGTTTTGATTTCGAATTTCCCAAAATTCTTTTACAAGAATTTCAGAAAAGTTCAAAAGCACAAGGATGTAAGAAAAGTTTTAATTTACCCTCAATTTCTTACATTTGAAACACAAGCTAAAGTGGGGATGTTACATCACACACTAAGCTCAGGTTGAGATGCCTTGCTCAGTTGTTCTGCATTTGACAAGATATAGTTGTAGGTGTTTATCTAACGCTAATCGTGATCTAACAGCATGAACCCTAGCTCCAGATCAAGAACACCTAGGTAAAACTTAGAGCGGAAGCATGATTGTCTTACCCGAACTTGAAGAGGCCATCGGAGAGATGATGATGAGTCGGTGTAGTGGCCGGGAGGTGTAGAGGGGTCGGTGTAGAGACGTCGGTGGCCGTAGAGGTGGTCGTGGACGAGGCCGGCAGTCTTCGGTCTTTGTCCACCTTAGCGCCCGTAGGTGAAGGAGTTCGTCGGTGACGACGGGACTGCGGAGGTTGGGTCTTCGTCCACCTTAGCGCCCGTGAAAAATCGGGTTTGTGCGGGGTTTTGATGGCCAAGAACAACAGACGTTCTATGCCTGCCGAACCCCTTCCTTTTATGTGGCGCTAGGTGACCGGGACCCGAACCAAAAGAAGGTTGGCCGCGTCTCCGATCAGGGCGCGTGTGGAGACGAGGTCTCCCGAGAATCTCGGGATTACGGTTAGCCGAGATCACCCCAACATTCTCCCCTTTGATCGTAAGGCTAACATCATAAGCCCATTCTCAATAAAATAGCATACCAAGATAATGCGTCGCATGACCAATGAAGTGTCATACAACCTCAGTATCTATAGTGTACTATCCTATCTTGAAATGGATATTCATTATACCTAATGGGAGTTGGTTTACTTTAAAGTCCTTTTATCCAGAATCAGAGGCTTTCCAATAAACCCATGCCGCAACATGATCACGAAAAAATATTGGGTGGTAAGCCTTTAGTAAACGGATCCGTAAGCATTGACTTAGTAGTAATATGCTTGATACTAATGGTTTGATCCTGGATTCTATCTTTCACAACATGATACTTAATGTCAATGTGTTTGGTAGCACCACTTGACTTGTTGTTACTCGCATAAAAGACTATGGGTTCGTTATCGCAGTATAAAATGAGCGGTTTCGAGATACTGTCTAACACTCTAAGTCTCGGGATAAAGTTCTTAAGCCATACACTGCCCGGTGGCCTCATAACATGCCACAAACTCAGCTTGCATCGTTGACGATGCCGTAAGGGTTTGTTTGAAGCTTTTCCACGAGATAGCTCCTTGAGCGAGTGTGAAGATATAACCCGACGTGGATTTCTTAGTATCAACACATCCCGCAAAATCTGAATCTGAATAACCAACAATTTCAAGGTTATCAAAATTCTTATATGTGAGCATGAAATGTTTAGTAGCTTGCATATAGCGCAAGACTTTCTTAACGGCCTTCCAGTGGTCCGGTCCTGGATTTGACTGATATCTGCCAAGCATCCTGGTTACAAAAGCTAAATCAGGGCGTGTACATACTTGAGCATACATAATGCTTCTGACAGTTGAAGCATAAGGAACCGACTTCATCTGATCAGTTTCATATTGGTTCCTTGGACATTGAAATGTCCCAAACTTATTGCCCTTAACTATAGGAGCAGGCGAGCCAGAGCACTTATGCATATTGTATTTCTTCAGTACTCTGTCAATGTATGCCTTCTGAGATAAACCTAATATTCCTTTGAACCTATCTCGGTGAATCTCAATGCCAAGAACGTAAGAGGCATCACTAAGATCCTTCATATCAAAATTAGATGAAAGAAATCTCTTGGTCTCAAACAGCATATCCTTATCACTGCTTGCCAATAAGATGTCATCCACATAAAAACACTAAAATGGTGAATTTACTCCCCTTGAACTTAACATATATATGCAGTTATCAACTTCATTTTCCTTAAAACCAAAATTCCTTATGATCTTATCAAATTTAAGGTACCACTGCCTCGACGCTTGTTTCAAGCCATAAATTGATTTCTTAAGTCGACATCCCATATACTCCTTGCCTTCCATGACAAAACCTTCCGGTTGAGCCATATAAACATTTTCTTGCAAGTCACCATTAAGAAATATCGTTTTAACATCCATCTGATGCAGCTCTAAATCATAATGAGCTACAAGTGCCATTACGATTCTGAATGAATCCTTAGTTGAGACAGGAGAAAAGGTGTCATTATAGTCAATCCACTCTCTTTGTGAGAAGCCTTTTGCTACAAGCCTTGCTTTGAACCTTTCGATATTTCCCTTAGAGTCATGCTTGGTTTTGTAGACCTATTTACAGCCTACTGTTTTGACTCCGTCAGGAATTTCTACTAAGTCCCATACATCATTAGTGCTCATAGACTTTAGTTCATCCTTCATGGCATCAAGCCACTTTGGAGAATGTTCACTCATCATGGCCTCCTTATAAGAGGTCGGATCATCTACCTTCTCTATATCATTAATATCCTCATTCATATATACAACATAATCATTTGGGATGGCAGATCTTCTCTCCCGCTGTGATCTTCTAATAGGTTCATTAGCTATGACAGGAGACTGCTGAGGCTCATCATTAGGTACAACATTAGGAATTTCAGGGACCTCAACAGCAGGTGCAACAACGGTATTTTCTACTAGAGGTGCAACCACCTGAGGCACAGGAATAAAGGTCTCTGGGATAAGCGGTGAAGGAATATAAACCCGCTTCTCCTCAAGATCTATTTTCCTAGGCTCCAGCTTCTCATTATTCTCTAAGAACACAGCGTGCCTTGTTTCCACAAACTTAGTTATCCTATCAGGACAATAAAATTGATACCCTTTGGATCTCTCAGGGTACCCAATAAAATGACAACTTACTGTTTTAGGGTCTAATTTTCCAATATGTGGATTAAATATCTTAGCTTCAGCACGACAACCCCACACTCGTAAGTATTTCATACTCGGTTTTCTCCCAGTCCATAATTCATAAGGTGTCTTAGGCACTGATTTACTGGGAACTCCATTAAGAATATGTGCAGCTATCTTTAGTGCTTCCATTCATAAACTAATTGGTAAACTAGAGTGGCTGAGCATGCTCCGTACCATATCCATAAGTGTACGATTGCGTCTCTGAGCTACTCCATTCTGCTGAGGTTCACCTGGCATAGAATACTGGGCAACAATGCCATTTTCTTGAAGAAACTTAGCGAAAGGGTCAGGAATTTGCCCATAAGAGGCATGTCTTCCATAATATTCTCCCCCACGGTCCGATCTTACCACTTTAATTCTTAGGTTGTGCTGATTTTCAACTTCAGCCTTAAATATCTTAAATTTATCAAGTGACTCAGATCGGTCTTTAATGGGAAAGATATAACCATAACGGGAGAAATCATCAGTGAATGTGATAAAAGAATCAAAACCATCCACTGATGTCACAGGAAAAGAACCACAAATATCATAATGAATTAATTCTAAAAGTCCTGTGCTGCGAGTAGCTCCCTTCTTTATTTGTTTCACATATTTTCCTTTAATGCAATCAATGCAGTGGTCTGAGTCAAAGAAATCTAATGGATGGAGAATCTCTTCCTTAATGAGACGCTCCATTCTCCCCTTCGAAATGTGGCCTAAACGACAGTGCCATAATTTTGAAGAAGTCTCATTATTCTTTTTACCCTTAGCATCACACACATTCAAGGATACAAGAGATTCATTAAGGGAAAGCATATAGAGTTTGTCTCGTCTAAAAGCAAGACCAATATCATTAGAATTAAACGTAATAATACATTTATTATCACCAAAAATACACTTAAAACCTTCATCGTCCAACAAAAAGACTGAAATCAAATTCCTCCTAATAGAAGGAACATAAACTACATTATTGAGACGAAGCAAGAAGCCGTTGTCTAAAACTAATGTAATTGATCCAATTGATTCTACTTCGGCTTCCTTTACATCCACGACTCTAAGGCTTCGCTCCCCCTTTCTTAGTATTCTCGCGGTAAGGAATCCCTGTAAAGAATTGGTAATGTGCACAGTTGCACCTGAGTCAATCCACCAGGAATTAATGGAAAAATTAGCATAAAGAGTTTCATCAACAAAAGTTATTGTATCATTACCCTTCTTTGCGAGCCACTTTAGGAATCCGACACAGTCCTTCTCAAAGTGCACTGGCTGCTTGCAGAAATGACATTCACCCCCTTTAGGTGCTCCAGCGGGAGCCACATGAGGCTTAGGTGCATTATGCACTTTAGGCCCCGACTTATCTGCATTGGGGGAGAACGCCAGCTTTTTCTTAGATTTGAAGTCCCCTTGGAACTTCCTTTTGTTGGAGCCACCAACTTGAAGTGCAAGATCCCTCTTTTTCGTCCTTATTCTTTCCTCCTCCTGGACACACATGGCGATTAAATCGCTCATGTTCCATTTTTCTTTCTGAGTGTTATAGTTGATCTTAAAAGCTGTGTACTCAGAAGGAAGAGAAGTCATGATAAAATGGACTAGAAAACCATCAGATATTTCCATGTCCATGCCTTTAAGTTTTTCGGCCATATCAGTCATCATCATAATGTGTTCTCTTATACTGCCAGATCCATCATACTTAGTTGTCAAGAGCCTCTGAATTAGAGTACTGGCATAAACTTTTGTAGAGCCCTTAAATTTTTCCTCAACTGATGCCAGATACTCTGTAGCATTTTCAGAATCGGGGATTGCTCCCCTGATCCCAACTGAAATGGAGGTCTTCATAATCATAAGTGATAGACGGTTGGACCGCTCCCATTTCTCAGCATTAGTTTCATAAATTTTCCTTTTGTCATCATAATTTTCCCCACCTTCAGTGGGGGGAATGGGAGCTGACACCCTTAAAGCATAATCGAGATCTAAAACCCCAAGGACAACATGGATCCTCTCTTTCCAAGTGGGAAAATTGCTCCCCGTAAGCTGCTCAATGTTGTCGATTGTGGCAGCGACATTTGATGCATTTTATTGCTGAATAGCAAAATACAGGGCAAAAGTTAGAAATAATCATAAGAAATATGTTGCATGCAATTAACCCTACGTTGGTCTGATTAACAACATGCAAAAACTATAGTCCTAATTCACATCACCGTTGGGCAGAAGATGAAAAAGAACTAAACAATTAATATGGCTACACACGACTACAATCAACGTTGGTCAGAATGTAATCGTATGCATACAAAATGCCAAAACATAAAATGTAAAAATCTCTAATTAAAATATCTCGTTGTTTCAATTTTAATCAGAGACTAAGCATAATATTGGGCAATAATACATTATTCATGATATATCAAAATTGGGCAACAAAATAATAATTAAGACAGTGCACAAAAGGGATTTAATCATAAGAAAATGCACTAAAAATAAAAGAAAAGGAGAAAATCACTATTTCAGGCGCCCAAAAGAAACGACCCAAAATCATGCGCGCGGCCCATTATGCGCGTGCGGCCCACACGCGCGTGGCCCAAAAAACGCGGCCAGCCCGAATCCACAAGCGTCGTCCGATCTAATCGGACGGCCAAAAGATCGGACGACCAAAAAAATGCTCGGCCCAACATCTCCCGCCGGCCTGCTAACCACGACCGTCAATCCGATCAGACGGACGACGTTGCGCCCGGCGATACAAAAGGCGCTAAAACCTAACCCTAAAAGCATTTCTCCCCTTCCTCTCCCACGAAAAGCGGAGCGACGCGACGGCGCTCACGCGCGAGGCGGCGTCGGTCTCAGATCCGGTGCGCGCGCAGGACGCGACGTCGCGGCGGCGACAGCGGCGGCTTGACACGGCGCGACAAAAGGGCGGCACCTCCGCAGCCCTCTTCACCGGCGCGCGTGTGCGACCTAAGTTGCGCGCTGCGCCGTCGAATGGAGCTACGGGGGTGCCCGTGACGGAGAAGACCCAACGATCTCCAAAAGGTAAGATTTCCGCCGCATCATTTCTTAGGGTTTTGATTTTTGGGGGTCTGATTTGGGGAAAAGGTGGCTCGAGATCTCTTAGGGTTCCTCAAAATCGAAGTCCTCTCCTCCTAAATTGCTAATCCGAGCCCCTAAAACTTAGATCCGGTCATTAAGCATTAGATCTGAGCATAAGAGCATCAAATTGGGCGAGAAACAAGTTCAGTTTTAACTGATTTGGGTTCAAGGAGAGCTAACCTGGCTCTGATACAAATGTAGGTGTTTATCTAAGGCTAATCGTGATCTAACATCATGAACCCTAGCTCCAGATTAAGAACACCTAGGTAAAACTTAGAGCGGAAGCATGATTGTCTTACCCGAACTCGAAGAGGCCATCGGAGAGATGATGATGAGTTGGTGTAGTGGCCGGGAGGTGTAGAGGGGTCGGTGTAGAGGCGTCGGTGGCCGTAGAGGTGGTCGTGGACGAGGTTGGCAGTCTTCGGTCTTCGTCCACCTTAGCTCCTGTAGGTGAAGGAGTTCGTCGGTGACGACGGGATTGCAGAGGTCGGGTCTTCGTCCACCTTAGCGCCCGTGAAAGATCGGGTTTGTGCGGGGTTTTGATGGCCAAGAACAACAGACATTCTATGCCCACCGAACCCCTTCCTTTTATATGGCGCTAGGTGACCGGGACCCGAACCAAAAGAAGGTTGGCCGCGCCTCCGATCACGGCGCATGTGGAGACGAGGTCTCCCAGGAATCTTAGGATTACGGTTAGCCGAGATCACCCCAACAATAGTACCATTTTCGTTACTATCCCAGGGATCTTCCGGCGTCGGGATCGGCAACTTCCTGGAGGTCGGGCCGCTGGACGTCAATGTTACGTTCCTAGTTAGCAATTGGAGGTAGATTTCTTCGGAGGAAGGAGAACGAGTTCAGGAGGAGGAAAAGAGAGGGAGGTAGATTAGTTTGGAAGGTTTCAGTCTTTATATTCGTTACCCTCTCTGGCACAAGCGAAACAATATTTAAGGTACGACAACAACCCCTTGCGTGGCGCCTATGCTACTGCTTACCGTCAGCCCAATGCTAAACGGCCCAATCCTCCACTGCATATCTGAGTTGGCCTTGCGCTCTCTCTGTCCCATCCTTCTCTTGCCTGGTTGCTCCTCCTGCGCTCTGTTAGCAGAGGCTATAACATCCCTCCTCCCTTCAGGTTCAACTTGATCCCAAGCCGGTGCATGCGGAAAACAAGCCCGTAGATCATCAAGTCCTCCCAGGTAGGAGGTGAAGTGGCTGTTTCTGACCATTGCACTTGCACTTGGGTGGTTGATGTTGGTCCCTTGTCCTGGAGTCGCTACCGCAGCACCTTGAGTGGAATTCGGAGATCTTCAGATAATCCAGGGAGCTCCATCTGTACCGTGTTTGAAGGGGGAACCGCCTTCCTGAGTTGGGACACATGAATCACTGGGTGAATTGTCATGGTAAGCGGCAGCTGAAGTTTGTAGGCCACGGATCCAATCTTCTTTTCAACCTGAAAAGGACCAAAGTAGAAAACACCAGTTTGTGGTTAGCTCTTACCGCCACTGAGCTCTGAACATACGGTTTAAGTTTCAAATACACCCAGTCTCCCTCCTGGAATACCCTTTTTGATCTTTTCTTATCGGCTTGGGCCTTCATGTGTTGGTTTGCTCGGTTGAGATGTTGCTTCGGTAGCTCAGTCATCAACCTCCTTTCCTTCAACCAATCCGACAACTCACTACTCCTACAGATTGCAGTGTCCCTGATACCGAAGTGCCTAGGACCGTAGCCATACAAGACCTTGAAGGGAGTTTTGCCCAAAGTAGAATGCAGTGTCGTGTTGTACCAATATTTAGACAAAGCCAACCAATTGAACCACTTACTTGGGCAAGCATGAACAAAACATCGTAGATAAGCCTCCACACACTGATTAACTCACTCGGTTTGTCTGTCAGTTTGCGGATGATATGCCAAGATCATCTAGAGCTGAGTTTACGCTGCCCAAAACAATTCCTTCCACAAAACACTTGTGGACACTCTATCGCGATCTGAAACAATAGATTGTGGTAACCCATGGAGTTCGAAAACATTTTGCATAAAGAGTTGCGCCACTTGGAGGGATGTGAAAGGATGTGCCATTGCGATGAAATGAGCATATTTTGAAAATTTATCAACGATCACCATGATGTAATTGTAACCAATTGACCTAGGTAGGCCCTATATGAAGTCCATAGATACAATCTACCAAGCATGGTTAGGCACTAGCAATGGCTGTAGCAATCCAGGATAACACACATGTTCAATCTTCGCTTGTTTACAAATTGCGCACTAGTCCACAAATTCCTGCACACCCCGTTTAATTCCCGACCATGCAAATAATTTTCTGATCTGGTGGTAAGTAACTTGGAATCCTGAGTGTCCTCCTAGTGCAATGAGTTCAAGATGTTTCTCTGCACCGTTACATTGTTACCTACCCACACTCATTTTTCCAATTTGAGGATACCATTACTTAACAGGAACTTGGAGGCACCATTTCCAGTTACCAACATATTTTGTAATATTTTGCTAGCTTGTGGATCTTGCTGATAACCTTCCGCTATCGCCCCCATCCAATCTGGTATGACAGTAGAAATGGCTAGTTCTTCCCCTTCGCTCCCTTTTTCTCTGTGCGACAAAGTATCTGCGGCTTTATTCGATGTGCCAGGTTTGTACATGATCCGGTATTGCAATCCCAGTAGCTTAGTCATCACCTTTTGCTGCCACAGGGTAGTTAGCCGTTGGTCCCCAAGATGCACTAGGCTCTCTAATCATTCTAAATTACAAACTCCTTAGATTGTAAATAAGCTCTCCAATGCTCAACTGCTAGTAAAATTGCCAAACCTTCCTTCTCATAAGTGGACAATCTGTCAGAACCTGGGATTAGCATCCCAGATCCTCTGTGCATAACTGAACTAGTCCCATGATCAGTAGCTAGTTCACACAATAAACAATATGGTAACAAAATCATATCGCAACTTTATTAATAAATACCAACAGAGTTGATTACAAAGGAGGCTTACATGCCAATAATACAATAAACACAGCGGAAGACGAAGATGTAGTAGAGTCCAGCAATTTGCCACAGGCAATTGACTGGGGTAGCGGCCTAGTCGTCGAGATCCACACTGGTAGCAAAGTCCTTCTCCTCTGAAATTTTATTTGCATAAAGCAAGTATGAGCACAACTTCCGTGCTCGCAAGTTACACCCGTCAAATAACAGAATGACATGCATACATGGATGTAGCAAAGGATGGCTTATTGGTTGATTTGCATAAAGTAGCGTTTTCTGAAAATACTTGTACTAAGTTCCAAAGCAGTTATTTTATAACTAAAATTTATTTTATAAATTCTCAATTTCATAGTTAGATAACGTTCACACATGAATGGTGAAGGATACCCTCCTATCACATGGCTTCCTGCCCAAATCCCAATTGGATTGAAGTCCAAAACATTTGATAAAGCCTTTTGAAATCAAAACCAAAGTCTAACTTTGAGTAGTTCTGCTAGCATGTCTGTAACCGTGGACACGGCTATTCGAATAGTTTTACACCCTGCAGAGGTTGTACAGCTTTACCCACAAGAGATAATCAACTTGCACTGTCCGCATCACACACTTCCGTAGGTGTGCGACTAAGTGACTATCATGAGTTTACAATGTACTATCTTAATGTATTTATGCCCGCTAAGGTTTCGCTGTCATTGGACTAACCATTCTCTGGGAGCCCCCTCTTGCGCCAGGTGGGACTATTGTCTGTCCAACACCCACACCAACAATATAGCACAAATGACACTAAGACATCACAAATTATTTAGCCAAATCTGTCCCACACCAGACTTGTGGTAGTACGGTAAGGCGTAGCATCATGCGCTCGAAGACCGGTCCTTAACTGACTTGGGCATCTTCCAAATAAAACCCTGGGCCTTAACGCTAACCAGATTAAGCCCGTGCATAAACCTGCACCCACCAATCATCCATTTCGCCTAAGTCCAAACCCATTTTTATTTTATTTTCTAAGTAAAAGCATTTTATAAATCCTCTATGGTAAAACAATACCACAGAACCAATTTAAATCAAATTTGAAAGATTTGGCTAAAATTTCCCAAATACAAGATTTGATGTAAGCATTGGCTAAGCATATGGTTAATTTTAGTATCATTTTGCCTAATGGTGAAAAGGTATTCACGTTCAATATTCAAATTGGCTATACATGGAAGATTGGAATAACTAGGCAATTAAAACATGGAATTAAAATAATTGTATAAACATATGCATGCATTAATAATTTAAAACAGAATATAAATAATTTGAAATAGTGGGATCAATATGATCAAGGGTATAACTTGTATAACTAGTACTCACAGTCACCTAGTACATTCTTGAGGTAGTCCAAGTGTACAATCACGATGTTCATACAGTCAAAATCAATCCTCTTATGAGCTCTTCAAATGGCGTCCAAATCTGACTCTCAGAAGTCGTCGAATTCTAATCGTGAAATGAGCTAAATTCAAATAAAATTCAAATAACAATTCAAATGAACTCCAAATTAAATAATTTTGGTTTGGTTAGCTAGATCTTGAATTTATACAAATTTAGAAATTTGAATGGACTCAATCGGAGTTCGGATGCAAAAGATATGAGCTTTAGAAGTTTGAAATCACATAAATTGATAACAATCAGATTTATTTTTCTATTGGAAAAGGGATTTATGATGCAAGCATGACGTCAGCCCTAAGAATTTCGGGTTTTTTTTAAGAATTAAAAGGAAACCCTGACATGTGGGACCCACATGTTAGCGGCTCGGCTTTTGGTGGACTGGGTTTACGGCAGTTGGGTCTGAGGAAGGGATGGACCGTGCCACGCGGGCGTTGATGTGGACGGAGGGGAGGAGGTGGAGCCTCAGTGGCGCCTCAGTGGCGCGGTGTGGCAGTGACGTGGTTCTGCCACATCACCTTGGCACCGGCGAACGGCGGCCCGGCGAGGTCCGGCGAGGGTGTCAATAGATGCAGGAGGATGCGGGGATCATAGGGCTCACCTAGGCTGCGGTTGGGCGCGAGGCGGTGGCCGGCGGCGACGCGAAGGGCGGCGGCGCGTGCGGTGTCAATGACGGCGACGGGCTCCGGTGGTCTCTAGGCCGGGGAAGGGTGCGCACGGGGACGGCGAAGTGGCGGCGATGCCGTTGGTGCGGACGGCGACGGCGAGGAGGTGGTGTCAGTGCCGGAATCGGAGGAGAAAGAGCTCGCGGCCGGCGGCGAGGAAATGCGAAATCCGACCAAAAGAGAGCGAGAGAGGAGTGCATGGTGGAACTAGATTGCGGAGGAAGAGGCGCACCCGGTGCTCTATTTATAGGGGCCGGGGGAGGGGTGAGGGCGGAGATCGGGCGCGAGGCCGGCGGCGATGAATGCGGGGGTTCCAGCGATCTCGCACGCGGATAAGAGGGCAACGGCCGGAAATGGGGGAGGCGGCGTTCAGGGGTTTTAATGCGCACCATCACGCGAGGGATGGGGGCAAAAATCGCGGCGGTAATTGAGCTCCGTGACTTGGTCATGGTGGCAGTTGGGTGCGTCCGCGCGGAGAAGAAAGGGTGGGGAAAAGAAGGGCTTGCAGCTGTCGGATCTTCATCCGATGGCGCGGAGGAGGCGGCTGGCGTGGATCGTGTGGATGTCGTCCGATGTAAATCGGACGGTGGGGGCGAGAGGGGGTGCGGGTGTGCGTGCGGAGGTGGGCCGTGTGGGCCGCATGCGCGAAAGAAGGGGTTGGGCTGAGCTAGGGTTTGGCGAAGGAAATTTAGGGGTTTTAAATGGATTTTCCAATTGATTTAATTACAATAATTCAAGATGGCTTTAGAAAATAGCAAATAAATTCTAAAAATTATGAGAAAATTCACAGAAATTCTTTTATTTATTTTGGAATTAATAAAATAGTTCCAATTCATACTTGGTTATTAATGTTGCAAAATAAATTGTTTTGGCATTAAAATACTTAGGAAAAAGCTTTTAAATTTACAAAAAATTCTAGAATTAATTAAATTTTTATTTTTCAGATCCAACCAAATGAAACTTCAAGAACTTCAAATAAATTTTATGTTTGACTTTGAAAATTTCAAAAAAATCAAATAAAGCAATGAAACTCTATCAAATTTCAGAAAATCCAATAAAACAATAACTTTATTTATTTTATTTTGGTAACAGCACTTTGGGATGTTACACAATCCTTGTGCTCGTGGTCCTAAGGCCTTACTGAGGTAAGCAATTGGATGTTTATTCTGCATTAGCACTGCTCCTATTCCCTTTTATGATGCATCAGTCTCAATTACAAATTCTTGAGTAAAGTCTGGTAAAGCCAGGACTGGTGCTGAGATCAAGGCATTCTTCAAGGCTTGAAAACCAGTCTCCTTGTCCTTAGTCCAAGCAAACACAACATTCTTCCTTAACAATTCAATAAGTGGGTGGCTGATTATTCCAAAATATCTAACAAACTTTCTATAGTACCCAGCCAAACCTAGAAATCCTCTTACTTGCTTAACATTCTTTGGCACCGACCATTCTCTAACAGCTAAAATGTTCTTTGGATCAGTAGCTACCCCCTTGTGACTGATAATATGTCCTATAAATATGTTAGTTACCTTTGAGCAAACGCATATTTGGATTGCTTGGTCTTCAGTTTGTGGTGCCTCATAATTTCTAGTACCTACCGAAGCTGTGTCACATGATCCTCCAAGGTTCGGCTGTAAACAAGTATGTCATCAATAAACACTAGAACTCCATGGTGCAAATAAGGCCAAGAATAGTGTTCATTAGTCCCTCGAAGGTAGCTGGTGCACTGGTCAACCCATACGGCATCACCTTGAATTCGTAATGCCCGTGATGAGTTTTGAAAGTAGTCTTATGTTCATCCTCCGTTCTCATGCGTATCTGATGATAGCCCGCCCATAAGTCCAAGCAAGTAAATCAATGAGATCCGACCAACTCATCCAACAACTCATCAATGATTGGCAGTGGATAGCGATTCTTCACGGTGATGGCATTTACATGACGATAATCCACACAGAAGGGCCATGATCCATCTTTTTTGGGAACAATCAATATAGGTGATGCAAATGGACTGGTGTTAGGCTGAATAATTCCTTGCTTAAGTATTTCAATCACCTGCCTCTCCATCTCATCCTTTTTGCGCTGGATGATATCGATAGGGGTGCAAATTAACCGGTTGTGCTCCTAGAATTAATGGTATGGCATGATCAAATTCTTGTGTTGGTAGCAGACCTTGAGGCTCTTCAAACACTTCTTCGAACTCCGACAACAGATAGTGAATAATTTTTGGTGTTGAGGAGGATTCGGTTCTACTGAACTGGATTGAACTCTGCCTTCCCAGGATGACATCTCTACTTGAGTTGTCAATAACACACAACTAGAAGTGTTTTCCTTCAGACCACGTAGCACCACACTTTTGCCTGGTATGCGAACGACAAGATTTTCTTACACCAGTGAATGGTCATATGACTGTACTGCTCCAACTAATCCATTCCTACAATGATATCATAGCAACCAAGTGCTAAAACCTTCAGTGTCGATGTGAAATTCACACCTTGCACTTGCCATTGGCAATCGGGGAACTCTCTTACACATATCAGAGTACCTCCATTTGCAATTCTGACCTTCATCCCTTGCTATGGCTTCTACTCCCCTTGCAGCTTATCTGCTAAGTCCTCTCTCACGAAACTATGGGTACTCCCTGAATCAATCAAGATAGTGACATCAATTCCTTGTACCTTGCCGGTGAGTGTTACCGTCTTCGGTGTTCCTGAACCGTTCACCACCGCTAATGAAATCACAAGAACTTTTTCCCCTTGCGAGCTCCCTTCTTCTACCGGTTCAGCATCCATGCTTGGTTCCTGGACCAACTCCCATAGTTCCTGAACAACATGCAAATGTACAGTCGGCCCACATTGACGCTCCCAACTCCACCTTTCTTCACAGGTGTGGCACAAGACCTTGGCGTGTCGGTATGCTCTGAGTGCGGCTATCTTATCGTCAGGTCCATTTACTCTTGCACCTTCTCCACCTCTCTGATCCTTTGACCGATTGCTGGTGGGACCTGGTGGTCTTCCCAGTGGTGTCGGTAATGGCAATGCCATTCGTGTTAGGGGTCGTTCTCCTGGCTGAAATTCAGACCGGCACGTTTCATGCCGCATTGTCTCCAGAACCTCCTCCTACAAACAAGCTAGAGAAACTGCAGTATCAAGGTCCTTCGGCTGATGTAAAATCACAGCAGCTCTAATTTCACTTCTTAATCCATCCGTGAATTGCGTCACAAAGAACATGGGATCCCAAGTATGATGAGCAAGAAGATTATGCATAGATTCATTGAACTTTTCAGCAAACTCAGGGACTGTCCCACTCTGCTTAAGACGATTAAAGCAACGAAGTTGTTGCTGGAACTCTTCCCAATCAAAACGTAGACAAACTCTTCCCAAGCAGTACATGTAGTATGTGCTAGAGTTGATTGTAACTATAACACCGCATTTCCCCCAAAATGCATGGTGGGTATGCTAACCCATAAATCTGGCCATGTAGCACACACCCGAAAATACACTTCACATTTCAACTTACATGCCTTTGGATTTTCGCCATCGAATTGGGGAAAATCCAATTTCGGTGGCGCTAGAGGATGGTAGTGCCCCCTGAGTTCCGACCACCCCAATCTCTCGGATCAGAAGGAGGCATAGGTAGAGGATGTAAACCATACGTACCATTGCTCGGAGGTGGCTCTGGAATGTGATTTCCCATGACTTTTCCTCGGTTTTGAGTTGCTGCGCCTTGGCCGTTTGTCTCGTGACCATAGTCACCCTCCTCCTTGGACTCCTTGATTCTTAGATGCTCCAGAATCAGCAACAATGGAGGCAGTCCGGTCGCCTTGGGTGCTTCCCGAGCCATCTGCTTCACTTGATCGTGCAACTCCCCAACTTCGCCGCGCAGATCCTCCACCGAGGCAACCATCATCGGTTTCCACTCCTTTAGTTCCAAGACCACTGGCTTGATCTCTGCCACCGATTCCACCAGTATCTGGATGGAGGTGTTTTGTGCTTGTATCGCCCAAGTAAGCACTGGTATTTCTTGCTCCATGGCCAACGATTTTTCTTGAGCTCGTGTTTGGTATTTGGGTTTCTCCAGGTTGTCTTCTTGCGCTAGGATTGGTGCTCTGATACCAAATGTTACGTTCCGAGTTAGCAATTGGAGGCAGATTTCTTCGGAGGAAGGAGAACGAGTTTAGGAGGAGGAAAAGAGAGGAAGGAGGTAGATTAGTTTGGAAGGTTTCTGTCTTTACAGTCGTTACCCTCTCTGGCACAAGTGAAACACTATTTAAGATATGACAACAACCCCTTTGTGGCGCCTACGCTACTGCTTCCCGTCAGCCCAATGCTAAACGGCCCAATCCTCTACTGCATATCTCGAGTTGGCCTTGCGCTCTCTCTGGCCCATCCTTCTCTTGCCCAGTTGCTCCTCCCGCGCTCTGTTAGCAGAGGCTATGACAGTCAACCTGAAGCCACGCAACTCGACTTGGCTGCAGAAGGCCGACCTCACCTTCGTGGTCCGTCAGACGCAGAGGATGTTGTTTGTTCTTGTCTCTTCCATGCATGCTCTGTTTGAACTCTGTTTTCTTCTTGTGCTGATCCGGTTCTTGATTTGTCTGAAACTTAAGAATTTCTCATATCTCAGGACTACCCCGTCACTGGTGGCGAAGGAAATTAATGAAACGGGCAGAGGCCAAGCTGGAAAACCAGTTGATTTCGGCTTGTGTCAAACAAATTAACAAAGAGATAAGCAAGAAGTTCGAAAGCAACATGTGTTGCACACTTGCACTACGAAAGGAACAGCCGCAGCATACTAATTGGATGGCTCGCTGAAGCTAGTAACTCACAAGATCAGTGTCTTAGTCAACGGCGCGGAGGTAGTATAGCTCAGCGTCAAGGAACTCAGCGCTGACCCAGTGCTGAGTTGGCAATGGCACCTCCCACGTTGGACCGTAGGCTGACGTGGCCACTAGCTCAACGCCACAAGGATTGGCGCTTAAAACTCAGCGTTGTTCGTCCCGTCGCTGATAAAAGGGTCATTCCTGAAAGTAGTTTCCAGGCTGAGCTATTTTTGGAAATAGAATTTGGACCGTAGGCTGACGTGGCCGCCACTAGGCTCAGCGCCACAAGGATTAGCGCTGACATGTTAAAACTCAGCGCCGCTCGTCCTGGCGCTGATAAAAGGGCAATTTCTGAAAATAGTTTTCATGATGGACTATTTTTGGAAATAGAATAAAAAGGAAGCCAAAATAGGTAAAAAAATTACTGCCCCCATTGACTCCTAGATTCCAATATTAAGAACTCAGCCTTGCCGACTAAGCGCACGAGCATGAGCCACAGAACCGGAGGAGGAATCCAACAATGCAAACATTGTACCTTGGAATCCAGGTCGCATCTGATCTTTCGACCATCATCATCATCGGTGTCTTCGGTCACCGTCATTGTTATTCTCTCTGTCCATTGCTTGCAGATGCAATCATGCAAGAGGCAGGCCGAAAATATTTTGATGCTTACAAAGTGAAAGGAATGCACCACTAGCAACAAGATAAACATTTGACTGGTGTTCAATCTTCCTGCCCATTCAATAAGTAGACTCTTGAGAACACATTGGCCCTTTTTGTTTAGACTTAAGACTTTTTGGCTTATACCTTCAAGCCAGTTTTTTAGCTTAATCAGCTTATAAGCTCCTTAGCTTTTAAGCCAAGCTATAGTGTTTGGTAATCTGGTTTTTATATGATGTTAGCTTATTGAGTTGTGTGTGAATGATAAAAAGTCTGAATCACCCTTTAGGGTTTAAATGACCTTTTTAAGCATGTATTTAAACTTATTTTTGCATGGGATTTGTAAATATGACGATATGTGCAAGTGTACATATGAAACAAAACAGAAATTAATATAGAAAAGCAAATATTAGCCAACCAAACAAAATAACACAGTAACAAAATATTATTCAATCATACATGATTCAATTATCTTGTCACTGCAAAATGTACATATCATTTTAATATAATCCATTTAACCTCTTGCGGCCATTAAAGAAGTATCAATACTATAATGAAAGAGACTCATATCTCCATCATCGATTGTTGATCCATTGACACCATGCCCTCCATGTATTGTTTGGATCATAATCTTCGTCAAGATCACATCTCTCAAAAAGTTCATCACGTAAAACACTATCTCAGATGAAGTTGTGTAGCGCCATACATGCAATTATCATTTTTGTTTGAATCTTCATTTTGTAACTTGGCAAAGCCAGCAAGATTCTCCATTTCATCTTCAACACGCCAAAGGAATGCTCAATCACATTGCGAAGGGACGAGTGAGCGTGATTGAACACCTCGTATTTCCTACTCGATTGTCGACCATGGCCAAATTCTGGTAGATGAAACTTTTGTCCTTTGTAAGAAGCTAGATAGCCCTTTCGATTGGGATAGCCTGCATTAATAAGATAATATTTCCTATATATATGACACATATAAATGTTGACAATACAAATCAGGAATGTTATCATAATAATTAATTATATGATTAAAGAAGCAAAGTACTTTCGGAGGATGTGGAATCGGTTCGAATACTTGTCCAAAGTGTTATTAAAAATCCTTGTATCATGCGCTGAACCCGACCATCCGGCGACAACAAAGGTAAACCTCATGTTGAAGTCACACACCACCATCACGTTTTGAGATGTATATCCATGGTGACCAATGTGGGCAACCTGCTCATCTGCTAGAACAACAACAGGTACATGTGTGCTATCAATTGCACCTGTGAAGCGGTTATCTTGAAGTCTTGGATGCACTGTTGTGAACTCCAGATCCATTGGTCTAATATTATTTTTAGATAAGAGATAGACATATTGCAAGACTTCACCAAACTTTCTATTGATTGTTTCTGTTGACCTTTTGATGTGGTTTTGGACTTGACTAACTGACTGAGGGCTACCAACTATCCACAAAAACATAGCTAAAGATTATACGGAAGTCATAGTCCTAGTTGATTTTAAGCCATAATTTGCAACTAAGGTTTCATGCAAACTATAAAAAACAGCCCTACTCATTCAAAACATCGAGTAACAGTGGTGAAATTTCCCTACTCATTCAAAACAACCATAATGAATTGCTTAACGCCTCTCTTATCTCTCTTGACTCAACTATAGCTGAAATTTTTCCTCTCCCCGCTGTTTTAAGTTGATTCTTACCCTCTTGTCTGCCTTGACAGATGTCTCGTCTTCAAAACTACGGGAAGCGTAAGGGAGGACTTGCCGCAGAGTTATGGAAGCTATTGCAAGTGCTAGGAGGAGTTGACCGACCGATGTATCAAGGAACCAACTAGGTGGTGAACGGCCGAAACTGTGGAGTGCTTCGCCATATGACCATCTATGCTAGGAGAGACACTAGAGCCAGCCGTCCTCTGAACATCTCAGTCTGAAGGATCAATTTTGCAGAAGGAATTCAAGAATCCTCGCGTCTTTCCATTCTAAGGATGTGGAACATCTATGCATATGAGCTATAGGATACCATCTTTCGCTACCATCCCTGTGCCGCCGTGGATCTCCCCGCTCGCTATCCGTTTACAGATGGAGAACACAACACTACAGTGGTGCACCTGGCCTTGTTTGCCACTACAGGAAGAATCCTTGGAGTTGGAAACCACCAAGCTGGAGTGCATCTACGAGACACTACAGATGGTGGAAGAGAGGATCGCAACGCTGGAGGAATCACTGTATAGCCAGCATGAGCCCAAGGAAGACCATGAAGAGCCAGAAGAACCCGAGGATCCAGAAGAAGATCCGGAGGAAGAGCCCGAAGAGCCAGAGGAGCTGGTCATGCCAGCACCAAGGACACCCACTCCTGTTGCACCAGTCTCGGGGCATTAGGATCTGTTTGCTAGGATGCCTGCTCAGTTCCACGTCTACAGTAGGAGGGAGCGCCACTGTGGTTGCGGAGGTTACCTCAGCGACTGAGTTCGCTAAGGTTTAGGTCTAGTCAGTTGGGGCTTAGTGTGTCAGAGCCGTGTTGGTTAAGTTTAGAAGTGTCGTCCTTTAGGCGGTAGTTGGTGTGATTAGGTTCACTCTTATTTCTTGTGTGCAGTATGAGCTGCAAAGGCCCTTAAGCATTTGTTGCAGACATGCTAAGACCCTTAATTAATATATAAGTATTTCAATTGACTTCTTTGTGCTGTGTTTGTTGGGTTAACCTACACCTATTAGTTCTTCACTTATCTTGTACTTGCTACCTTATCTAACCCATAGAGCTTTCGCGAGATGGTTCAGACTCGTCACGCTGCTGCTAGTGGTTCCAAAACTAATGGTTCAGAAGGGAATGAACAGACCCCTAGGGGAGCAATTCCACCCCAAGCACCTCCGATCGATTTGCAAAACTTCGGAGCTTTCATGGCTGCTCAGACACAGATGATATACACCATGATGAATCAAATACAAAATATGAACAACAATCAGAATAACAACAACAACAACGTGCTAGTTACTCATGGTCACCATGGACCATCCAAGCTCACAGAGTTCATGAGAACCCGTCCGTCGACGTTCTCTAGGAATGTATCACCAGTAGAAGCCGATGATTGGCTTTGTGTCATTGAAAGAAAGTTGCTGATTAATCAATGCAGCTGTAACATCCCAATTTTAGGCTTGTGTTTCAAATGTAAGAAAATGAGTAGAAATTAAAACTTTTTCTTACATCCCGTATTTCCTATTGTACCAAGCAAGTATTGTACAAGAAGTTATGGAAATACGAAGTCACAAGTCTTTTGATCCAAATCTTGAACTTTCAAAAACAATCTTGTCAAACCTCTGGATCATCTCCTGGAAATATTTTTCCTAAGTTCTTGGGATGATATGTGACCCTCCAAAAGTTTCACAAATTTTAGACATTGTTTGAATATTTTTGGAGGACAGTCAAACCGATTCAAAATCTGGTCAAACCTTGAGCCAGTGCTTTGTTAAATTTTTGGAGAAAAAAACATAGCACAAAAACCTCTGAAAATTCTATACGAGGTCATTAACTCAGCTAGCAAGCTCCTGTAAAAATTCCATAATTTTTGGAGTGAGTTTGCTATCTCAAACAAACCCTCAAACTCCAATCTGTTTGAAACTCAATTTAGGTCCGAGTCAAACTCGGCTCGAGTCGGACCGAGTCGACCAGACGATCGACTCGGTCGAGCCATGTGCGCGCGTCGCACCCGAGCTCGATCTCGTGCGCGCATAGGCCGAGTCGTTGGATCTCCATCCACCGCTCACGACCACCCACCGATCCGAGCTCTTAAGCGCCCTCGGCGCTTTGGGGTGGTCAAGCCGTGGGATGTCCATCGTGGGCTCACGACCTCCCGAGACCTCCTCGCCGCGCTCGGACCTCCCCACCTCGGCGATTACAGGACGTCCGGACCTCCCAAGCAAATGCGGGCGTCCCAGACCTCCTTAGCGCCTGTGTTGCTTCCTCACGACCTCCACGAGGTCCGCCACCATGAAATTTCGCACCTGCGTGCGTGTGTCGTGGTCGAGCGGTTGAAGCGATGAGATGTCACCTTGCCTCTTGTCAATGACTCTTTCTGCTGACATGCATTTATTGCTAGTCAGCTTTAACCTCCAAAGTCTTCACCTGCTCTGCCACTTGTCCTGTCGTGCGTGCCGTTGGCAGGGGCTTGGTTCTTGCTCACAGTGGGTTGCCCTAGCCCTTGCCAAACTCCCAGGCTATACATAGCCTGAAAACTTCCTCTCCTTTTTCCTTCTTCGTTCTTGGCTGTGCTTGAGCTCCCTCAGTTGAGTGGTCCTCAAACTCAAACCCCCAAAAACACCGCCACCTCGAAACCTCCATTGCCACCTTTGGAGCTCCCTGCCGAAGCTCGAGCTCCAGCCCAGTTCCAAGCAACGTTTTTGCCTGTTTTTCTTGTCATCTCGAGCACCTCGAGCATTCTCTAACTTGCTGTGGTTATCCATCGCAGAGGTGGTCAAGTTGGGGAGCTGCTTGTCGGGGTCGAGGTCGCCTTCTTCTCCATCTCCGGCAAGCTCTTCACCGCGGGACTTCATCGACCTCCTCCAAGTCCCTCCGTCTTCCTCTGGACCTTCCCTACACTCGGGTGAGTCCATTTTAGTCCCTTAGGGCTTAGGGTCTAGCTAGCTTAGCTCGTGGCGCTCAGCTTTGTCATTTTCGGTTTTTGCCGAAACACTGGTCCTCCGTCATTCTCCGGCTCGCCGGCGTTTAAAACGTCGCGCGCGTCGAGAGTGCCTCCGCTAGGTCGCGACAATATTGCGAGTATATCGGTGCCCTTGGTGGCGCCGCGAGGTCCCCATCGCCGCGCAAACCGTTGAGCCCGCTCGGGATTTTGCCGGTTCAAAACCTCCGTTTTCGTCACTTTCTTAGGACATCATCAATGCCCCATTTATTGCTAATCATTGGGTGCATTAATCCTGTCTTAAGCTGTGCCATTGTGTCGCTGACAGGTGGGCCATGGGCTTAGAAGTTAAATCCGGAAGTCTTTTGGCGCCCCTTTTAGGTTCATTCATTGCCAATCTTCAGGAGCAATAAATTTGTCTTAGCCGCCCCTTTTTGTCGCTGTCCGGTGGTCCCGCGCCATTAAAAGAAAACCCCGGACCTCCTGTGACTAATCTTGGCCGTTCACGACCTCTCCAAGATTAGATATGGGCCTTAGGTTCTTTTCCGCAAAAACCTCAGTGTCTAGGACCTCCCCTCGAGTTGATCCTAGCCGTCTAGGACCACCTTGGTTAAATCCTAGCCGCTAGGACCACTCTTGCGCAAAAAGACCTCCTCGAGGTCATTTTTGTAAAAACCACCTTCGGGACCTCCACCGAGGTCCTCTTTGCAAAAGACCTCCCCTTGGTCATTATGCAAAGACCACCTCAGGACCACCCTCGGGGTCGTCTTTGTAAAAGCCACCCGTGGCCTTTTACAAAGAAAACCACCGCTCAGGACCTCTTAGGCTCGATCCTAGCCGTTCACGACCTCCCCGGTTTAGATCTGAGCGTTAGATCTCATTTTGTTCAGTCTTTAGCGCTCAGACCTCCCTTCGCGTCGATCTGGACCGTTCAGGACCTCCCTAGGTCTAATCCGAGCCGTCCAGATCTTCTCCCGTTAGATCACTACCGTTTAGGACCTCCCCGAGTAGATCTTGGCCATCCAAGACCTCCTCGGTTAAATCCCAACCGATCAAGACCTCCCTCTGGAGATCTAGACCGTTGAGGACCTCCTCCGTTTAGATCCGTAGCTTTAGGACCTCCTTGACTCGGGCCGTTAGATCTAGATCTAACGGGCTGAGACCTCCTCTGAGGCTTAGTCTTAGGACCTTCCCTAGTGCTCGGGACCGCGGATCTTGATCGGCGGTCACGACCTCCGTTAAGCGCGAGGACCTCCTCTGCGTCGCGCTGTGCATGCACCGGTCGTGATCGTTGGATCGAGATCTCAACGATCCGACCTCCCGATCGCGGGAGGAGGTCTTGTGCGCCCGTGCCGAGGCTCGTGAGTCGTCGGACCTTGATCTAACGGCCCACGACCTCTCCCTTGTCTTCGATTCGTTTGGACCTCCCGAGAGCTCAAAGTTTCCTAAGTCTTTTCTTTGTTTCAAATTTCAAAAGTGCATAATTTTGTCATTTTAACTCCTTTTGAATGATTCCGATTCTTTGTAGCTTTGTTATAGTGTGAACTTTAACTGAGAATGAAATTAGGCCTGTTTTGTAGCAGAAAATGATTTAAACAACATGATCTTGTTTAATGAAAAATGATGTCTAGGAATTCATGGAAAATTTGTAAAACACATAACTTCCTCTCTGTAGTTGCAAACCGAGCAAACTCAACTCAGTAAATTTGGCTTTGTAGACATGCTTTAATTTGATCTAGGCTTTGTCTTTATTCATGTCCCTAGGAAATGAGATATGCTAGTTGTAGAACTTGGAAAAATCATAACTGAATCATTTTAACTCCAAATGACCTGAAATTTTGTATGGGTTACCTCTACACCAGTAGGTAGCTACCATAAAAATTTCAGCTCCAAAATCTTTCTAGAAAATATTTTTGCTACAGTGCTAATTATGGCCGAAAATGAGTTTTTAAGTAATATCTTTTGCACCTCAAATCCAAATTAGGTTTTTCCAGTTTCTATGTCTTGGTATGTTTGTATTCTACCCTGTGTATAAATTTCGTTGTATTTGGATAATTTTTGCTTGCTCTTTTGTTTAAGTGTTGCTAGTCTTATTGGTTGTTCTTGGTTCTTTTGCCTTTTAAGCTTAGGATTCGACATTTGCGGTAACCCCGAGAGCGACCCTCCGCAACAAATTGAGCAACGACAAGCGAAAAAGCGGTTTGATCATGTTAATCCCAGTATTTTAAGTATTTATGTTGATTACAAATTCTATGTATGCATTGCTATTTTGTTTTAATAGTTGGCCTAGTAGATGCATTTCCTTAGCAAATGATTATCCTCTACTACCATGAGCCTAGGTTACTTGCTGTGATTTAGAGTTCGTGGATGGGCTCTTGTCACTTAGTAGTTGCGAATTAATTGCTTAGCCATGCTTAGTCTCCGGTAGAAATGGGCGGTTATCGACTTGTCGATAACCTTGATCACATAAAACTTATTATGATTATGATTTCAACCTTGTGCCATGTCTACTTATGAAAACTAAAACTGGAAGCAAAATGGTTTAGACTTGGGCTGTTGGTATGATTGGTGTGATTTTCGGGTGTGACTGGAATGGTGCCCGGGTCATTAAGGACCGAGTTACTTGCGCCACCGTACTGAGCAATTTGCGTGCTAACCACACTAGAGGGTATGGGACCTCTCTTGACTTAGTACTTTGGCGTGTATTGGCTCCGGGTCGCAGGGAGTCGCAGGAGGGATGGAGGTGGGAGCATTGTAGTGTCCGAAAGGTTTCCCCCCCGTAACGGGTGGTTGTCTTTCGGCTTGCAATGTAAGCGTATGGGTTTCTATCCATACGAGCGGCTCGTGGTTAATACACAAGATTGGAAATGTCTCGTAGGACTTAGCCGGGCCGGCATACCTTCGGTAGTGTGCTTGCGGCTTGAAGGCGGTCTGAAGTGTGGGTACATTGGTACACCCCTGCAGGGTTAAAACTATTCGAATAGCCTCGTCCTAGGTTATGGACACGCTCGGCTACGCCCCGTGAGAACTAGACTACAACCTTTTAAACTAAAACTTGATGGGTGGCACGAATCTGGGATTCGTGCTATGTTGTGGTGACTATTGGGGTAGTCACTTCCAGGTGGTTCTTGTATGTACCTTTACTTACTGTTACTTTGATAATGAAACATATTTGCAAACTTGCTTTTAAATGTATTATATTATTGCAAATAAATTTGGCTTTGTGCAAATGAAACATATGGCCTCCACCTAAGTAAGCTTGCATGTAGTTATGAATAGGTCTGCTATTCCACACGTCAGTCTTGCGGGTACAAAGACAATCTTTGTACTCAGTTGCTATGCTTAATTGTTTTGTTGCAGAGGAGGAAGGTGAGCCCGAGGGGCCTCACTTTTGTGAGCTGTGTTGTGGTAGCTTGCGGGGCGACTAGCTTGGCGGCCCGGTCGGTTGCCTTGTGGGTGTGTGGCTAACCGGTCGACTTTTGTTCTAGCCATCTTATGGCGCTTTTGCTTCCGCTGTCATTCTTGTATATTGATCTATTTGGCCGGTCGGCTCTCTTTTGTAATAACTTTACTTTATGTATGTCGTTGTTGAACTTAGTGATGTATGTGTATGGAATTGATGTGTAATTTTGTGATGATGTACGTATGCTGCAATTCTGGGAAGCATATGTCCATCGAGGCTTAGAATGTTTAATTAGTAACACTAGAACCATTTGGAGGTTAAGTGTTCCTAGTTAAATATTCCGGGTCCTCACAAAGTTGGTATCGAGCCATCTTGACTGTAGAAACCCTAGCTTGGTCGCCTTTAGGATATTTTGAAAACTTACTTTCAAATAGTATATGAAAACTTAAGTAAGTTCTCAGATTTTACTCCTTATCTATCTTAGCTTGCTCATCTCACCTTACTCCCACTTAAGTTTTGAAAAAGTTGTTCCTCTCTTCCTTTCAAAAATTAGCCGCTATCGATTAAATTGGTTTTGGGAGAAACATGAGAGCTTGGAGAAAAGAATTCGGACAGCTAGCTAGTGGTTAGTAATTAAGGTAGGAAATGAGAGGTAAGTTCAACTAAAACTTGTGGGAATGAAAGGGGTAAGAAGTGATATGAGATTAGCTAATGCCTATACTCTATTAGGTGGTTATATCTTGATTTTTGGGCTGTTTTGAGCTAGAAGTTAGTTCTGAAATTTTGGGTCTTCTCAAACGATTACTCGTTCTTCCATACGGGTTAGTCGTTTCGGGAAGTTGATTCGGTGACTTGCGGTCTCATGTTCTTTTGTGGCTATTCTTTGGTCATTTTAACTAAGTTTGGATTTCTGTGCTCTTGGGTCTTGAACTGTATCTAACTGGTCTTAGTAAATCAGGATGGCTGGTGGGACACGTAGCGGCGGAATCGGTAGGGTAGTCCCGATGAGGAGCTTCCCCTCCTCCGACCATGGCGGAAGTCCTCATGCAAATCGAGCGCAATCGTTCGGAGGACCGCAGGTGTTGGAGGTTATCGCCAGAACACCTCCACTCCCTCTGGTGCCTTTGGATCCGGAGGTGGGCACGGACTCGTGGGGGCTTGCGGAGTTCCTCCGTCGCAGACCTCCTACCTTCTCCGGTCAGAGATCCCTTGGGCGCGACGGCCGCCGCGTCGGTTGGCGGAAGCTCAACGTTGCTCGATGCCGGGAGAGGCGGGCGCTTCGCATCCCATCGGTTGGAGGGTGCGGCACTCTCATGGTGGGAGAACTTCCTCGCCATGCGGCCGCGGACACGTGGTCGTGGGAGGAGTTCCGTTCGACTTTCCGTCGGGCCCATGTTCCGCCCGGCTGATGAAGTCAAGAAGAAGGAGTTCCTTGCGCTCAAGCGAGCGCAAATCGTGATCGAGTACCTCCATGAGTTCAACCATTTGGCGAGTGCGCTCTGTGAGGTGGCCAGATGAGGCCAGCGGAGAAGTTCATGGAGGGCTTGTCTGAGGAGCGCAAGACAAGCTCTCTATTGTGGACTTCCCGACTTCCGGACCTTGGTGGACAAGGCCATCATCGCGAGCACAAGGCGGAGCGGGCGAGTCCCGCAAGCGCAAGTGGGAGGCCCAGGTCCGTCCGCACAGCCGGCCTTGTTCGTCCCGAGTTGGGCTGCACGGTGGCCTTCGCTTGCTTCACGGCGCGAGGCCTTCGGCACCAGCTCCACGTCCTCCGCAGGCCGTGACTCAGTCGCGTGCGCCTGCGACCCAGCAGCAGGGTGTTCCCCGCAACCCCGCGGCCGACGTCACCTGCTTCTACTGCCACAACAAGGGCCACTACGCGAGTAGTTGTCCTAAGAAGACTGGAGCGGCCCCTCGTCCTAACGGAGGACGCGGGCAAGGGAGTGGTCACCCACCTGACCAGAAGACCCCAGGCTTGGGAAGCGGCCGAGTCAACCACATCTCGGCTGAGGAGGCACAGGAGGCGCCCGACGTAGTGTTGGGTACGCTCCTTGTTAATTTGCGTCCTGCTCGATTTTATTTGACTCGGGCCTCGCATTCTTTTATTTCGAGGTCTTTTCTTTGTTGATTGTGGGCTTCACCGTGTTCCTCTGGGATTCCACTTCTGATTCGCTCTCGGTGCGGAAATGAGAGTGACCAAGTATCTTGGGATGTTCCTATCCACATCGAAGGAGTGGGATTCTTGGCGAATCTTATCCTACTCGACTCGGCGCGCTTGGATGTGATTCTTGGCATGGATTGGTTGTCCCAACACTTGGGGCAAATCGATTGTGCGGGAAGATTGTCTACCTCACGATCCTTCAGTGAGCAGGTTGGGTTTCGCCCGATTGCGAGAGCCCCATCTTTATGTCCTTGAAGCAAAGCCAGCATTGGAGATTCACGACGTCCCCACGGTGTGTGACTTCGCGGATGTCTTTCCGGAAGACTTGCCTGGCATGCCACCTGTTCGAGATCTGGAGTTTGTGATCGAGTTGCTGCCCGGTACCGCCCCTATTTCTAAGAGGCGTGTCGTATGCCTCCTAATGAGTTGGAGGAGTGAAGAAGCAATCGGGTGAGCTGCAAGAGAAGGGTTTTATCCGTCCTAGCTCATCTCCTTGGGGTTGTCCAGTTATCTTTGTGAAGAAGAAGGACAAGACCTTGCGCATGTGTGTTGATTACCGTCCGCTTAATGAGGTGACGGTAAAGAACAAGTATCCTTTGCCCCGGATTGATGATCTCTTGATCGGTTGGCCGAGCACGAGTCTTCTCAAGATTGACTTGAGGTGGGCTATCATCAAGTCGGGATCGGGGCGAGGATATTCCTAAGACGGCTTTTGCTACTCGTTATGGTCTTTACGAGTACACCGTCATGTCTTTTGGTTTGACTAATGCTCCTGCTTTATTCATGAACCTTATGAACTCGGTATTCATGGAGTATCTGGACAGGTTCGTGGTGGTATTCATCGATGATATCCTTATCTACTCCAAGAGTGAAGAAGAGCATGATGAGCATCTTAAGCTTGTGTTGGGCAAGCTGCGTGAGCACCAGCTGTATGCAAAATTCAGCAAGTGTGAGTTCTGGTTGAAGGAAGTGGCATTCTTGGGCCATGTTCTTTCAGCAGGAGGTGTGGCTGTAGATCCTAGCAAGGTCAGCGATGTGCTATCTTGGGGTCAGCCCAAGTCGGTCACCGATGTGCGGAGTTTTCTTGGTTTAGCTGGCTACTATCGCCGCTTTATCGAGAATTTCTCCAAGATTGCGAAGCCTATGACCGAATTGCTCAAGAAAGACAAGAGGTTTGAGTGGTCCACTGCTTGTGATGTGAGTTTTCAGGAACTCAAGAATCGGTTGACCTCAGCCCCAGTGCTTGTTCTCCCGGATATTCACAAGAGTTTTGATATCTATTGTGATGCTTCTCGTCAGGGTCTTGGTTGTGTTCTTATGCAGGAAGGCAAGGTTGTGGCCTATGCATCGCGGCAGTTGAGGCCTCATGAACTCAACTATCCTACTCATGACTTGGAGTTAGCTGCTGTGGTCCATGCACTCAAAATTTGGCGGCATTATCTGATTGGTAACCGTTGTGAGGTGTATTCTGACCATAAGAGCTTGAAGTACCTGTTCACCCAGCCCGATCTGAACCTCAGGCAAAGAAGATGGTTGGAGTTGATCAAGGACTATGACATGGGTATTCAGTACCATCCGGGCAAGGCCAATGTCGTTCTTTGATGCACTCGATCGGAAGGTGTATTGCAACATGTTGATGCTCCAAGAGCGACCTACCCTCACTTCCGAATTTCAGCGCCTCAATTTGGGTTTGATCGAGCACGGTTCTCTTGCTACCTTGGTTGTGCAACCAACCTTGGTGGACCAAATCAAGGCGGCACAGCAGACAGATGTGGGTGTGAGCCAGATCAAGCAGAACATCAAGGATGGGATAGCCAAGTGCTTTTCAGAGGATGAGCATGGCGTTGTGTGGTTTGGGCAGCGTCTTGTGGTTCCTAAGGTCATGGAGTTGCGGGATTTGATTCTCCACGAAGCCCATGATTCTCCTCTGTCTATCCACCCCGGGGCTACCAAGATGTATCAGGACCTTCGTCAGAGATTCTGGTGGACCCGTATGAAGCGCGAGATTGCCAGGTTCGTTGCCGAGTGCGACGTGTGCTGTCGTGTGAAGGCCGAGCATCAGCGTCCAGCAGGTCTTCTTCAGCCCTTGCCAGTACCAGAGTGGAAGTGGGATTCCGTTGGCATGGACTTCATCACGGGTTGCCTCGTACTTCTTACGGAAGGATGCCTTGTGGGTCATCATTGACCGCTTGACAAAGGTGGCCCATTTTCTTCATGCAGCGAAGATTGATGTGAGTCAGTTGGCAGACTTGTATATATCTCGCATTGTGAGCTTGCATGGTGTACCACGAACGATTGTGTCAGATCGTGGTTCTCTTTTCACCTCTCGTTTCTGGCATAAGTTGCAAGAGGCTATGGGTACCCGTCTTACCTTCAGTTCGGCCTACCATCCTCAGACCGATGGTCAGACGGAGCGAGTCAACCAAGTGTTGGAAGATATGCTCCGTGCTTGTGTTCTTTCCTATGGGAAGAAGTGGGAGAAATGCCTACCATTTGCTGAGTTCTCCTACAACAACAGCTTTCAGGCCAGTCTTGGCATGGCACCATTTGAGGCTTTGTATGGGAAAAGATGCAGAACCCCATTGAACTGGTCAGAGGCTGGTGAGCGGCAGTTTTTCGGCCCAGATTCGATCAATGAGGCCGAAAGTCAAGTTCAGTTGATCCGCGAGCATCTGCGCACGGCCCGATCGCAGACAAAAGAGCTATGCGGATCGTCGTCGCCGTGAGTTGAGCTTTGAGCCCAATGCCTTTGTGTATCTCAAAGTCTCACCCTTGAAGGGCCATCAGCGTTTTGGCATCAAGGGCAAGTTGGCTCCTCGATATGTTGGACCTTACCGTATCATCGAGAGAGTTGGGGCGATTGCATCTGATTGGAGCTACCACCGCACTTGAGGGTGTGCATGATGTGTTCCATGTTTCACACCAAGAAGTGCCTCCGTGTCCCGACCGAGGAAGCTCAGTTGGAAACTCTCGATGTGCGGGAGAATTTGACCTCCGCGAGCATCCTGTTCGCATTCTTGAGAATCGAGCGGAGAACAAGGAACCGTGTCATCAAGTTCCTTAAGGTTCGGTGGTCAAACCATTACGAAGATGAGGCAACTTGGGAGCGAGAAGATCGCCTTCGTGCATTTTCCTTCTTTCTTCTCCGAGTAAACTAATCTCTGGTCGAGATTCTTGTAAGAGGGAGAGTTGTAACATCCCAATTTTAGGCTTGTGTTTCAAATGTAAGAAAATGAGTAGAAATTAAAACTTTTTCTTACATCCCGTATTTCCTATTGTACCAAGCAAGTATTGTACAAGAAGTTATGGAAATCTGAAGTCACAAGTCTTTTGATCCAAATCTTGAACTTTCAAAAACAATCTTGTCAAACCTCTGGATCATCTCCTGGAAATATTTTTCCTAAGTTCTTGGGATGATATGTGACCCCTCTGAAAAGTTTCACAAATTTTAGACATTGTTTGAATATTTTGGAGGACAGTCAAACCGATTCAAAATCTGGTCAAACCTTGAGCAGTGCTTTGTTAAATTTTGGAGAAAAACATAGCACAAAAACCTCTGAAAATTCTATACGAGGTCATTAACTCAGCTAGCAAGCTCCTGTAAAAATTCCATAATTTTTGGAGTGAGTTTGCTATCTCAAACAAACCCTCAAACTCCAAATCTGTTTGAAACTCAATTTAGGTGCGAGTCAAACTCGGGCTCGAGTCGGACCAGTCGACCAGACGATCGACTCGGTCGAGCCATGTCGCAGTCGTCGCGCCGGCTCGATCTCGTGCGCGCAAGCCGAGTCGTTGGATCTCCATCCGGTAGCTCACGACCACCCACCGATCCGGAGCTCTTAGCGCCCTCGGTAGCTTTGGGGTGGTCAAGCGTGGATGTCCATCGTGGGGCTCACGACCTCCCGGGACCTCTCGCCCGCTCGGACCTCCCCACCTCGGCGATTACTGGGCGTCCAGACCTCCCCAAGCAAATCTGGGACGTCGGGACCTCCTTAGCGTGTGTTGCTTCCTCACGACCTCCACAGTGCGCGCCATGAAATTCGCACCTGCGGCGTGTGTCGTGTCGAGCGGTTAGAGCGATGAGATGTCACCTTTGCCTCTTGTCAATGACTCTTCTGGCGACATGCATTTATTGCTAGTCGACTTTAACCTCAAAGTCTTCACTGCTCGCCACTTGTCTGTGCGTGCGTGCGTTGGCGAGGCTTGGTTCTTGCTCACGAGTGGGTTGCCTAGCCCTTGCCAAACTCCCGGGCTATACATAGCCACGAAAACTTCCTCTCCTTTTCCTTCTTCGTTCTTGGCTGTGCTTGAGCTCCCTCGGTTGAGTGGTCCTCAAACTCAAACCCCAAAAACACCGCCACCTCGAAACCTCCATTGCCACCTTTGGGCTCCTGCCAGAAGCTCGAGCTCCAGCCCAGTTCCAACAACGTTTTGCACTGTTTTTCTTGTCATCTCGAGCACCTCGAGCATTCTCTAACTTTGTGGTTATCCATCGCGAGGTGGTCAAGTTGGGGAGCCGCTTGTCGGGGTCGAGGTGCCTTCTTCTCCATCTCCGGCAAGCTCTTCACCGCGGGACTTCATCGACCTCCTCCAAGTCCCTCCGTCTTCCTCTGGACCTTCCCTACACTCGGGTGAGTCCATTTTAGTCCCTTAGGGCTTAGGGTCTAGCTAGCTTAGCTCGTGGCGCTCGGCTTTGTCATTTCGGTTTTTGCCAAACATCGGTCCTCCGTCATTCTCGGCTCGCGGCGTTTAAAACGTCGCCGCCGTCGAGTGCCTCCGCTAGGTCCGCGACAATATTGCGAGTATATCGGTGCCCTTGGTGGCGCCGGCGAGTCCCCATCGCGGCGGCAAACGTTGAGCCAGCTCGGGATTTTGGGTTCAAAACCTCCGTTTCGTCACTTTCTTAGGACATCATCAATGCCCCATTTATTGCTAATCATTGGGTGCATTAATCCTGCTCTTAAGTGTGCCATTGTGTCGTGGTGGGCCATGGGCTTAGAAGTTAAATCAGGAAGTCTTTTGGCGCCCCTTAGGTTCATTCATTGCCAATCTTCGGAGCAATAAATTTGTCTTAGCCGCCCTTTTTGTCATTTGTCGGTGGTCCCGCCATTAAAAAAAACCCGGACCTCCTGTGACTAATCTTGGCCGTTCACGACCTCTCCAAGATTAGATATGGGCCTTAGGTTCTTTTCCATAAAACCTCGATTGTCTAGGACCTCCCCTCGAGTTGATCCTAGCCGTCTAGGACCACCTTGGTTAAATCCTGGCCGCTAGGACCACTCTTGCAAAAAGACCTCCTCGAGGTCATTTTTGTAAAAACCACCTTGGGACCTCCACAGGGTCCTCTTTGCAAAAGACCTCCCCTTGGTCATTATGCAAAGACCACCTCGAGACCACCCTGGGTCGTCTTTGTAAAAAGCCACCCGTGGCCTTTTACAAAGAAAACCACTTCCAGGACCTCTTAGGCTCGATCCTGGCCGTTCCACGACCTCCCGGTTTAGATCGGCGTTAGATCTCATTTTGTTCGGTCTTTAGCGCTGGACCTCCCTTCGCGTCGATCCGGACCGTTCGGGACCTCCCTAGGTCTAATCAGAGCCGTCGGATCTTCTCCGTTAGATCACTACCGTTTAGGACCTCCCGAGTAGATCTTGGCCATCCAAGACCTCCTCGGTTAAATCTAACCGATCAAGACCTCCCTCCGGAGATCTAGACCGTTGAGGACCTCCTCCGTTTAGATCCGTAGCTTTAGGACCTCCCCTTCTCTCGGACCGTTAGATCTAGATCTAACGGGCTGACCTCCTCTGTGAGGCTTAGTCTTAGGACCTTCCCTAGTGCTCGGGACCGCGGATCTTGATCGGCGGTCCACGACCTCCGTTAAGCGCGAGGACCTCCTCTGCGTGCCGCTGTGCATGCACTGGTCGTGATCGTTGGATCGGATCTCAACGATCCGACCTCCCAGTCGCGGGAGGAGGTCTTGTGCGCCGTGCTTCGAGGCTCGTGAGCCGTCGGACCTTGATCTAACGCCCACCTCTCCCTTGTCTTCGATTCGTTTGGACCTCCCGAGAGCTCAAAGTTTCCTAAGTCTTTTCTTGTTTCAAATTTCAAAAGTGCATAATTTTGTCATTTTAACTCCTTTTGAATGATTCCGATTCTTTGTAGCTTTGTTATAGTGTGAACTTTAATCGAGAATGAAATTAGGCCTGTTTTTGTAGCAGAAAATGATTTAAACAACATGATCTTGTTTAATGAAAAATGATGTCTAGAATTCATGGAAAATTTGTAAAACACATAACTTCCTCTCTGTAGTTGCAAATGAGCAAACTCAACTTTAGTAAATTTGGCTGTAGACATGCTTTAATTTGATCTAGGCTTTGTCTTTATTCATGTCCCTAGGAAATGAGATATGCTAGTTGTAGAACTTGGAAAAATCATAACTGAATCATTTTAACTCCAAATGACCTGAAATTTTGTATGGGTTACCTCTACACCAGTAGGTAGCTACCATAAAAATTTCAGCTCCAAAATCTTTCTAGAAAATATTTTTGCTACAGATGCTAATTATGGCCGAAAATGAGTTTTTAAGTAATATCTTTTGCACCTCAAATCCAAATTAGGTTTTCCAGTTTCTATGTCTTGGTATGTTTGTATTCTACCACAATGTATAAATTTCGTTGTATTTGGATAATTTTTGCTTGCTCTTTTGTTTAAGTGTTGCTAGTCTTATTGGTTGTTCTTGGTTCTTTTTGCCTTTTAGCTTAGGATTCGACATTTGCGGTAACCCAGAGCGACCCTCCGCAACAAATTGAGCAACGACAAGCGAGCAAGCGGTTTGATCATGTTAATCCCAGTATTTTAAGTATTTATGTTGATTACAAATTCTATGTATGCATTGCTATTTTGTTTTAATAGTTGGCCTAGTAGATGCATTTCCTTAGCAAATGATTATCCTCTACTACCATGAGCCTAGGTTACTTGGTTGTGATTTAGAGTTCGTGGATGGGCTCTTGTCACTTAGTAGTTGCGAATTAATTGCTTAGCCATGCTTAGTCTCCGGTAGAAATGGGCGGTTATCGACTTGTCGATAACCTTGATCTATAAAACTTATTATGATTATGATTTCAACCTTGTGCCATGTCTACTTATGAAAACTAAAGCTGGAAGCAAAATGGTTTAGACTTGGGCACAACGGTATGATTGGTGTGATTTTCGTGTGGCGGAATGGTGCCCGGTCATTAAGGACCGAGTTACTTGCGCCACCGTCTTGAGCAATTTGCGTGCTAACCACACTAGAGGTATGGGACCTCTCTTGACTTAGTACTTTGGCGTGTATTGGCTCGGGTCGCGGAGTCGCGGGAGGATGGAGGTGGGAGCATTGTAGTGTCCGAAGGTTTCCCCATAGCGGGTGGTTGTCTTTAGGCTTGCAATGTAAGCGTATGGGTTTCTATCCATACGACGGCTCGTGGTTAATACACAAGATTGGAAATGTCTCGTAGGACTTAGCGGGCGGCATACCTTGATAGTGTGCTTGCGGCTTGAAGGCGATGCAAGTGTGGGTACATTGGTACACCCCTGCAGGGTTAAAACTATTCGAATAGCCTCGTCCTAGGTTATGGACACGCTCGGCTACGCCCCGTGAGAACTAGACTACAACCTTTTAAACTAAAACTTGATGGGTGGTACGAATCTGGGATTCGTGCTATGTTGTGGTGACTATTGGGGTAGTCACTTCCAGGTGGTTCTTGTATGTACCTTTACTTACTGTTACTTTGATAATGAAACATATTTGCAAACTTGCTTTTAAATGTATTATATTATTGCAAATAAATTTGGCTTTGTGCAAATGAAACATATGGCCTCCACCTAAGTAAGCTTGCATGTAGTTATGAATAGGTCTGCTATTCCACACGTCAGTCTTGCGGGTACAAAGACAATCTTTGTACTCAGTTGCTATGCTTAATTGTTTTGTTGCAGAGGAGGAAGGTGAGCAGAGGGCCTCACTTTTGTGAGTGTGTTGTGGTAGCTTGCGGGCGACTAGCTTAGCGGCCGGTCGGTTGCCTTGTGGGTGTGTGGCTAACCGGTCGACTTTTGTTCTAGCCATCTTATGGCGCTTTTGCTTCATTGTCATTCTTGTATATTGATCTATTTGGCAGTCGGCTCTCTTTTGTAATAACTTTACTTTATGTATGTCGTTGTTGAACTTAGTGATGTATGTGTATGGAATTGATGTGTAATTTTGTGATGATGTCGTATCTTGCAGTGCAGGAAGCATATGTCCATCGAGGCTTAGAATGTTTAATTAGTAACACTAGAACCATTTGGAGGTTAAGTGTTCCTAGTTAAATATTCCGGGTCCTCACAGCAGCAACCATGAAAAGGTTCTCTATACGACCCATCAAATGAAGGGGATTGCAGCAGAATGGTGGGAGAACATCTGTGCGGCACATGAGACGCCACAGAATATCACTTGGGAAGAGTTCACCACAGCTTTTCGCTAGTACAATGTGCTAGAAGGAATAATGGACCTGAAGAAGGATGAATTCCGTGCCATCAAGCGAGGAGGCATGTCAGTGACTGATTACCTCAACAAATTCTCTTAGCTTGCCGCTATGCCGCAGAAGATGTCGCCACGACAAGGCTCGTCAGAGTCATTTTCTGAATGGACTGAACTTTGGACTGTAAGTCAGTCTGATTGTCCATACTTTTCCAAACTTTCAAGAGCTGATTAATAAAGCTTTAGTCCTTAAGGATAAGTGCACGGAGTTGGAGGACAACCGCAAGTGTAGAATGGCTCAGCAAGGGAGTCAACGACCTCAGCAGAAGGTGAGAATAGTCCCTCAATAGTTTGCTTGTTTTCCATTGCAGAAGTCATTCAGGACGCCTGCACTTGCTTCAGCACCTCGTCCAGTTGCTCAGAACTTTCACAACCCTATGACCGTCAACCCCAATTCAGGAGGAAACCAGCCGAATGGACCGAGAGTTTGCTATACCTGCCGAGAGCCAGGGCATCTCGCTAACAATTGTCCTCAGAAGGGAACCATGATGCTTCAACCTTGGAGCTACACTGGGCAAGACGCCAACGCCCAATATTAACCGAGGAGCACCTCAGGGTACCAGTAAAGCTGAAGGAGCACCACGGTCTGTGGTTAGAGGCCGTGTCAACCACACCACTCTGGAAAGAGCTCAGGAAGCACCCAACGTCGTACTGGGTAAGTTTCTGGTTAACTCAGTACCTGCATCAGTTTTGTTTGATTCTAGAGCTTCACATTAATTTGTTTATAAGAACACTTTGTTAGTCCAGTCGCCTAGAGCGGAATTAAGCTCTAAAGTGGATGTTTAGGAGCTAAGTTACTCATAGCTGGAGTTGAGTATCTAGCTAACCTCATTGTCTTAGACACCCAAACCTTAGATGTCATTCTTGGCATGGATTGGTTATCAAAGCACAAAGCTATGCTAGACTATGGCCGAAGAGCTGTAACAATCTAAGGAACCGATGGAAAAAAGGTAGGGTTTCTAGCCACCTCAGTCCGTGATGGACATCTGTTAATTAACAGCCTGAAGACCGATTCTTTAGAGGATGTACTATTGTTAGAGAATATCCAGATGTTTTCCCTGAAGATTTGCCTAGAATGCCACTGTAACAGCCCCAACTTAGGGTTTGTATTTCAAATGTAAAATTTTGAGGAGAAATAAAAACTTTTGTTGTCTCTTCAAATCATTTGAAAGTTTCTACATTTTTCCCTAGCAATTTCCATTTTCTAGAATTAAATTCTTGTGAATAGAAATTGTTGTCAGCACATTCTTAGCCTTCAAACTTGTGATCATCCCCTAGGAATATTTTTCCTGTCATCTTGATCATCCTATCTACCTCCCTGAATTATTTCACAATTTTTAGATTTTATTTGCTATTTCAAATGGCCAAGTCAACCTAGATTGAAATCTGGTCAAACTTCTATTCAGCAGCTTGTGAATTTTATTGGGAGAAATCTAGTGCATGAAAACTCCTGGAAAAATTACACAAGGTTGTCCTCTGCCTCTAGTAGCTACCATAAAAATTTAGAAATTTTTGGAGCTCTGGAGCTACCTCTAAAAACTTCCCAAACCTTCTCTGTCTCTTAAATCAAAAACTAAAATCACTGTTCCTCGGGCTCGGACCCAACCTCAGGCTCGAGTCCGACCCGCGCCACTTGACTCGGTCGCACCGCCTAGTTGCACCGCGCGTGCGCCCGATCGCTGCCAGCCGTCCGATGAAGATCGCACGGTCCACATTGCTTGCCTCGTCGACCTGTCCGAATGCATACACCAATCTCGGCGTCGTTTTAGATCAGCGGTGGCGCGATATTGTCGAGTCTAACTCGGGCTCGCGCCGTTTGCTCTCGTCGCCAACAAGGCGGACCCACTGCAGTCATCCCGCCACGTCGCCTCGCCGACTCGGTATGCGCTCGCCGCGCTCTCGCCGGCCGCGGCTGCAAGCACTGCCACCTAGCTTCACCGGTCTTTCACCGCCCACCGCCTCACCTCGCCGCCTCGCTTTGCTCCTACAAAGGCCACCAGGGTTTCCCTACCTCGTTTTCTTCTCTCTGTCTTTCTTCTCCACCGAGCTCTAAGAGCCGTGAGCGCCGCGCCGCTTCCGAGCATTTCAGCCACTCCGGTGAGCTCGGTCATCGCCGATAAGCGTCACGGTGTGCCTAGCATCCGTGGAAGCAAACCCCTCAAGAGATTCGGAGTTTAGTCACCGTGGGCTGCGCGTGGGCTTTCTTCTCCATGTCAGGCGAAACCGCCTTTTCCATCGCCGCATCTTCTCTGGTGAGCTCCAACTCGATTCCTTGCTTGGTGAGCATCACTGGACTCCACCTTTCATCTTCACTCACTCACATGTCCTCGTTCACCCAGTCTCTGTCGCGTTAACGCCTTGCTGCCGCCGCGGCTCTCGTCGCGGGCCACTCGGTGCCTCTCGTCGTCGCGAGCACACCGGTGAGTTCACAGTAACCCAACGATGCTCATGCGCGCTAATTCTCACCTTCTTCTTCTGCAGTGCGATCGCCTGTGAGGACCGAATATCTAACTAGTAACACTTAACCTCCAAATGGTTCTAGCATTACTAATTAAACATTCTAAGCCTCGATGGACATATGTTTCCCAAATTGCAACATATGCACATCATCACAAAATACACATCACTTCCATACAACATATATCACTAAGTTCAACAACGACATACATAAAGTAAAGTTATTACAAAGAGAACCGACCGGCGAATAGATCAATATACAAGAATGACAATGAAGCAAAAGCATAAGATGGCTAGAACAAAAGTCGACCAGGTTAGCCACACACCCACAAGGCAACCGGCCAGGGCCGCCAAGCTAGTCGCCCATAGCTACCACAACACAGACTCACAAAAGTGAGGCCCTTCTCGGCTCACCTTCTTCCTCTGCAACAAAACAATTAAGCATAGCATCGAGTACAAAGATTGTCTTTGTACATGAAACGACGTGTGGAATAGCAGACCTATTCATAACTACATGCAAGCTTATTTAGGTGGAGGTTGTATGTCTCATTTTGCATAAAGCCAACTTCATTTGCAATAATGTAATACATTTCAAAAGCAAGTTTGCAAATCTGTTTTGTTATCAAAGTAATGATAAGTAAAGATACATACAAGTAACCACTGGAAGTGACTATCCCAATAGTCACCACAACATAACGAACCCAGGTCGTACCACCCATCAAGTTTTAATTTAAAAGGTTGTAGTCTAACTCTTGAAAGACCTCCCCAAGCGTGTCCATAACCTAGGGGCGAGGCTATTCGAATAGTTTTAACCTGCAGGTGTACCAATGTACCCACACTTGAGACCCTTTAAGCCAAAGCACACTTCCGTAGGTATGTAGGAAGCCGGCTAAGTCCTACGAGCGGCTTTCCAATATTGTGTATTAACTACGAGCCGCTCGTATGGGTAGAAACACCATACGCTTACATTGCAAGCCGAAAGACAACAAATCCCATCCCGGGTGAAGTCTTTCGGACACTGTCTCCCAACACCATCCCTCCTGCGACCTCCTGCGACCGGAGCCAATACACGCCAAAGTACTAAGTCAAGAGGTCCCATACCCTCTGGTGTGGTTATGCGCTAAAATGCTTAGTTTAGTGTAACAAGATGTTCGGTCCTTGTTGACTTAGGCACCATTCGATCACACGAAAATCACACCATCATACCATTGTGCCCAAGTCTAAATCATTTTGTTTTCAGTTTTAGTTTTCATAAGTAGACTGGCACAAGATGGAAATCATAATACATAATAAGTTTGTGTGATCAAGGTTATCGACAAGTCGATAACCGCCCATTTCTACCGAAGCTAAGCATGGCTAAGCAATTAATTACGCAACTACTAAGTGACAAGAGCCCATCCACGAACTCTAAATCACGACAAGTAACCTAGGCTCATGGTAGTAGAGGATAATCATATGCTAAGGAAATGCATCTACTAGGCCAACTATTAAAACAAAGTAGCGATGCATACATAGAATTTGTAATCAACATAAATACTTAAAATCTGGGATTAACATGATCAAGCTTGCACCTTGCTGTTGCTCAATTTGTTGCGGAGGGTGGTTCTCGGGATTACATGCAAATGTGAATCCTAAGCGAAGGCAAACGCAGACCAAGAACAACCAATAAGGCGAGCCACAAATAAACAAAAGAGCAAGCAAAACTTAACCAAATGCGGCTGAAATTTACACATCAGGTAGAATACGAATATACCTAGACATAGAAACTGGAAAAACCTAATTTGGATTTGTGGTGCAAAGATAATGCATAAAAACACATTTTAGGCCATAATTAGCACTCAGTAGCAAAAATATTTTCTAGAAAGGTTTTGAAGCTGAAATTTTTATGGTAGCTACCTACTGGTATAGAGGTAACCCATATAAAATTTCAGGTCATTTGGAGTTAAAATGATTTAGTTATGATTTTCCTAAGATGCAAAACTAGCATAATGCACTTTCAGAAATATAAACATGTGCAAAACCTATTTCACATTATGGAATGATATGAGAGGATTTCTAACATCAAATTTCTATTTTTAGGATTTACTGAGAATTTATGGTGCATTTTATAAGTCTTCGAATTTTCTAAATCTTGAAAATAGGTACTAAATCATTAATCAAGGTTTACATTACAATCTTGGACTTACCATCATTTTACATTAACATTGGGTTAATAACAAATTTATCAAGGTTGGAATCATTCATTTTGGACATACACGAGCAAGATATGCATTTCCTAAAGTTTTATTCATTTTACGGAATATTCAAAATGACGAGGACAAGTTATTCCTAGTTATAAAATTTTACTCTCTTGGAACATGTTTAAATCCATTTTTATAATAAGCTAAAGTGATAACATGATTTATTACGATTGGAATTAACTAAAAGCGATTAAAATGAATTAGTTATGAGTTTCTAAAGTTTTCATATCATTTTGATTGATAAACAATTGCTTACGAAATACGAACAATCCAATAAAAAGAAATGGCGTGGACAACTCCCAACCCTTGATCTAAAATCCCACGCTCACGCTGCCGAAAATAGCGCCTGCGCTGAAACCCATATGAAACCTCTGGTTGGATCAAGATCCCGGCTCACCGAAGTGTATGCAGCCGGACGGTGCGGTTGCTTGGGCCAATCGGCCGCGAGATCGACGGATGGGCGGCCCGAACGCACCAACAACGGATTGTCCGGGTGCACACACGATCTCGACCATTGATCGCAAGATCGGCGACCCGACGGGCGGCGAGAAGCGGATGGTCGAATGCATGCAAGATACGGGCGCGGATCACAAAATGGGCGCGCTATAGATCGAAGTTCAAAAAGTGCTTGCGAGTGGGACGCGTATGTCGGTGACTACGATCACGACCGCAATGATTTAACCCACGTGCGCAGCTGCCAGCCCTAAATCGGCGACCGAGAAGGGTTTAAGCGAGGTTAAGTGCCGACATTTTTATTAATCAATGATTAAGCATTAATGATGTCGGAGCGATGGGAGTGAAACAGATTGATTTAAGGAGATTGGGCCTGGTGTCGTGGCTCAATAATAATGATTAAGACACAATTAACAGCTAATGATTGGTAATTAATGTGTCCTAATGATCCAGCGAAACAGGAGCTTCACGGTGACAAAACCGAATGGCTTTGCGGTGGTGTCATGGCGACTCGGTCGCGCGGCGCCTGAACTATCAAAATGGGTTCGCAATAGTGTTGCGGACCCAGTGGTGGTGACCTTGCAGCGGTGGAGAGTGCGGGCAGCGTGGCCGGAAAACAAAGATGAAGGCCGACCACGGCAAAACACGAAAATGGCATAATGCTCCACTGCGGTCAAGGAAGCGAGTGCCATGACTTCTAGGGACTATATAGGAGCTACCTTAGCAGAGAGGAGCTTCAAAGATGGCGGGAAGACTTGAACACGATGAAGTCCACCGGGCCGAAGAAGATGAAGTGGAAAATGAGGTTACGAGCAAAATGAGAAGAACCAAATCATTACCACAGCTCCATTATAGCTCAAAGAGGCTCCAAAAGCAAGTAATTGCAAAAGAATCACTTACGGGCTGGAGAAGAAAGGGAGGTGAAACCAACCGAAAATCTCCAAACTTAAAATTGAGTGATTCCTGTGAATGCAACCCAAAATCAAGTTAGGGAAATATAAAGGAGGTTGAGGGGTTCAAAGGGTGCAGAAATGTGAAGATGAACCACTTTGGACACCAAGGCCGCCATTGGAGCTCTACGGCCAACAATGGTGTTTTGAGGGTGAGAGGTGTTCTTGAGCTCAAACACGAGAGAAGAGCAAAGTGTGGTGCAAAGGAACACCGGGGAGGACCTAGAGGGCAATTATATAGGGAAGGATTAGGGTTTCGATCAAGGACATGAGCCCATGGTGAGCTCGGTTCATGCTCGGTTGTAGACCCGAAAAGATGGGAGCAAGTGAGACTGGGACAATGGAGGAGAAAGCTGGCGCATTAAATGCTCCACAGAGAGCGTTGACAAAGCAACTTTGAGGTGACCCATCAACGCCACCCACTCACCTCTCTCTTTACGCCATTGCGCGCGCGCGCTCGAAAAGCAGAGGAGGAAGAAGAACGGCGAAAACAAACCACGGCCGTCGGATTAAAAATGGGCGGTCACGATTTAGCGAGTTCGCCGGGCGGTCCGATTGCCTACGGAAATGCGGGCGGTGGATTGAAATCAACGGTCCCTATTGGCCAATGCAGCGGAGGGTCCGAATGCTTACGAACATGGGCGCGATCAATCAACGGTGAGATTGCGCGCGTTTTAAACCGCGGCTCGGTGCGGTTAGGTGGTTCAACCAGAGTCAAGTGGCTCGGACTCGAGTCGACTCAACCCAATGAATAGTGAATATGGTTTTAGGTTTTAATTAAGTGAGACTTTTGAGGATTTATTCGGGGTAGCAAAATAACTCCAAAATTTCTGAAATTTTACAGGAGCTTGCTGACGAGACATTGACCTTGCGAAAAATTTTCAGAGAGTTTTATGCTGCGAATAAATCTCCAAAATTCTGCAAGGCTCTGTTTAATGTTTGGTGAGAGTCAAACAGTTTGATCCTCTAAAAATATTCAAACAATTTCTAAAAATTGTGAAATTTTTGAGGGGTCACATACCACCACAGAGACTTAGGAAAAATATATCAGAGGATGATCATAAGATTTGACAAGATTGTTTGGAAGGACAAGATTTGGATCAAAAGACTTGTGACTTTGTACTTCCATAATCTTTGGTACAATACTTGTTCAGTACACAAAGGAAATACATGATGTAAGAAAAAGTTTTAATTTCTACTCATTTTCTTACATTTGAAACACAAGCCCAAAATTGGGATGTTACAACTCTCCCCTTACAAGAATCTCGACAGAGATTCAGTTTACTCGGAGAAGAAAGAAGGAAAATCTGCACGAAGGCGATCTTCTCGCTCCCAAGTTGCTTCATCTTGGGATGGTTTGACCATCAACCTTAAGGAACTTGATGACACGGTTCCTTGTTCTCCGTTCAGATTCCTCAAGAATGCGAGCAGGATACTCGCGATAGGTCAAATTCTCACGCACATCGAGTTTCCAGCGGAGTTTCCTCGGTTGGGACACGGAGGCACTTCTTGGTGTGAAACATGGAACACATCATGCACCCCCTCAAGTGCGGTGGCGACTCAATCAGTATGCAATCTGCTCCAACTCTCTCGATGATACTGGTAAGGCCCAACATATCGAGGAGCCAACTTGCCCTTGATGCCAAAACGCGATGGCCCTTCAAGGGTGAGACTTTGAGATACACAAAGTCATTGGGCTCAAAGCTCAACTCACGGCGGCGACGATACGCATAGCTCTTACGCACGGGTGGGCGTGCGCGGATGCTCGCGGATCAAGCCGAACTTGACTTTCGGCCTCATTAATCGAATGCGGGCGAAGAAGCGCGCTCACGATCTCGACCAGTTCAATGGGGTTGCATCTTCTCCCATACAAAGCCTCAAATGGTGCCATGCCAAGAAGCGCTGCGAAAGTTGTTGTTAGGAGAACTCGACAAATGGTAGGCATTTCTCCACTTTTTCCCATAGGAGAGAACACAAGCACGGAGCATATCTTCCAACACTTGGTTGACTTCGCTCCGTCGACCATCGATCCCGAGGATGAAAGGTCAGATCTTGAAATGAAGGCGGGTCCCCATAGCCTCTTGCGGACTATGCCAAAACCGCGTGGTGAAAAGTGCACCACGATCGAAATAATCGCCTTGGCACACCGTGAAGACTCACAATCCTCGAAACATAAAGTTCGCCAAAGGCCCCACACGGCCGAGTCTTGGCCAGGAAGGAAATGTGCCACTTTAGTCAACTTTGTCGATCACGACCCAAATAGCATCATTCCCTTTGGACGACGGGGCAATCCGGTGATGAAGTCCATGCCAACGAATCCACTTCCATTCGGCGGCAAAGGTGAAGAAGACTGCTGAATGGGCCGATGCTCGACCTTCACACGACGACAGCACGCCGCGCACTCGACGCGAACTTGGCAATCTCGCGTTTCATTCGGGTCCACCGAATCTCGGCGAAGATCGATACATCTTGGTAGCCCCGGATGAATAGACAAGGAGAATCATGGGCTTCGCGAGAATCAAATTCCGCAATTCCATGACCTTAGGAACCACAAGGCGCCGTCCAAACCACACAACGCCATGCTCGTCCTCAGAAAGCACTTGGCTATCCATCCTTGACGTTACGCTTGATTTGGCTCACCCGGCATCATGTCAGCGTGCGCCTTGATTTGGTCCACCAAGGTTGGTTGCACAACCAACGAAACAAGGAACCGTGCTCGATCAAACCCAAATTGGTGCTGGAATTGAAATGAGGAAGGCTGCTGCTCTTGGAGCATCAACATGTTGCAATACACCTTCCGATCGAGTGCATCCTTAGCGACATTGGCCTTGCCGGATGGTGCGAATGCCCATGTCATAGTCCTTGATCAATTCCAACCATCTTCTTTGCCCGAGGTTCAGATCTGTTGGGTGAACAAGTACTTCAAGCTCTTGTGGTCGAATACACCTCACAACGGTTACCAATCGAGATAATGCCGCCAAATCTTGAGTGCATGGACCACAGACTAACTCCAAGTCATGAGTAGGATAGTTGAGTTCATGAGGCCTCAAGCTGCCGCGATGCATAGGCCACAACCTTGCCCTCCCGCATAAGAACACAACCAAGACCACGACGAAAGCATCACAAAAGATATCAAAACTCTTGTGAATATCGGGGAGAACAAGCCTGGGCTGAGGTCAACCGCTTCTTGAGTTCTGAAAACTCACATCACAAGCGGACCCTCAAACTTCTTGTCTTTCTTGAGCGATTCGGTCATAGGCTTTGCAATCTTGGAGAAATTCTCGATGAAGCGCGATAGTAGCAACCAAACCAAGAAAACTCCGCACATCGGTGACCGACTTGGTGACCCCAAGATAGCATCATGACCTTGCTAGGATCCACAGCCACACCTCTCCGCTGAAAGAACATGGCCCAAGAACGCCACTTCCTTCAACGAGTCGCACTTGCGAATTTGGCATACAAGCTGGTGCTCACGCGACTTGCCCAACACAAGCTTAAGATGCTCGGCGTGCTCTTCTTCACTCTTGGAGTAGATAAGGATATCATCGATGAATACCACCACAAACCTATCCAAATACTCCATGAATACCGAGTTCATAAGATTCATGAATAAAGCGAGAGCATTAGTCAAACCAAAGACATGACGGTGTACTCGTAAAGGCCATAACGAGTAGCAAAGGCATCTTAGGAATATCCTCGGCCACGATCCGACTTGATGATAGCCCAATCTCAAGTCAATCTTGGAGAAGACTCGTGCTCGGTCAATTGATCGAAAAGATCATCAATACGGGGCAAAGGATACTTGTTCTTCTACCGTCACCTCATTAAGCGGACGGTAATCAACACACACATCAAGGTCTTGTCCTTCTTCTTCACAAAGATAATGGACAACCCCAAGGAGATGAGCTAGGCGGATAAAACCCTTCTCTTGCAGCTCACCCGGTTGCTTCTTGACTCCTCCAACTCATTAGGAGGCATGCGATCTGGCCTCTTAGAAATAGGGCGATGCAGGGCAGCAACTCTATCACAAACTCGGATCTCGAGCAGGTGGCATGCGGAGCAAGTCTTCCGGAAAGACATCCGCGAAGTCACACCTGATGGGGCGTCGTGAATCTCCAATCGGCTTTGCTTCAAGGACATAAAGATGGGGCTCTACTTAGTGTGGCGAAAACCCAACCTGTTCACCTAAAGGGGTGGTGAGGTGAGACAATCTTCTGGCACAATCGATTTGCCCCAAGTGTTGGGACAACCAATCCATGCCAAGAATCACATCTAAAGCGCCCGAGTCGAGCGAGGATAAGACTCGCCAAGAATCCCACTCCTTCGATGTGGATAGGAACATCCGGCATACTTGGTCGGCTCTCATTTCCGAACCGGAGCGAATCAGCGATGGAATCCCAGAGGAACACGGTGAAGCCCACAATCAACAAAGCAAAAGACCTTGAAATAAAAGAATCACGAGGCCCAGAGTCAAATAAAGCGTAGCAGGCGCAAATTAACAAGGGCGTACCCAACACCACGTCGGGTGCCTCTGTGCCTCCTCGGCCGAGATATGATTGACTTCGGCGCTCCCAAGCCCGGGTCTTACGGTGGTGGGTGACCACTCCCTTGCCCGCGTCCTCCATTAGGGCGAGGGCGCTCGATCTTCTTAGGACAACTACTCGCGTAGTGGCCCTTGTCGTGCGATGGCGGTGGCGTCGGCGCGGGGTTGCGGGAACACCTGCTCTTTGGGTGTGGCGCGCTGCGCCGCAGATCCGCGGCTGCGGAGGGCGTGGAGTGGTGTTGAAGGCCTCGGCGGTGGTGCGGCCAAGCGGGCCGCCGGTGCGAGTCCAACACGGGGACGAGCGAGGCGGCCATGCGGACATTTGGGCCTCCCACTTGCGCTTGCGGGACTCGCCGGCGCTCTCGCCTTGTGCTCGGCGATGATGGCCTTGTCCACCAAGGTGCGAAGTCGGGAAGTCCACGATAGAGAGCTTGTCACGGCTCCTCGAGACAAACCCTCCATGAACTTCTCTGCTGGCCTCATCGGTGGCCACCTCGGCGAGCGTACCTCGCCAAATGGTTGAACTCATGGAGTACTCGATCACGATTTGCGCCCTGTTTGGCGCAAGGAACTCCTTCTTCTTCACTTCATCAGTAGGCGGGGACATGGGCCCGACGAAAGGCGTCGGAACTCCTCCCACGAGACCACGTGTCCCGCGAGTGCATGGCGAGAAGTTCTCCCACCATGAGAGTGCCGCACCCTCCGGTGATGGGATGCGAAAGTGCGCTCTGCTCACGGCAATGAGCAACGTTGAGCTTCCGCTCAACCGAGACGCGGCCGATCGTGCGTCAAGGATCCTCGGACCGGGAGAAGGTGGGAGGCTGATGCGGAGGAACTCCGCAAGTCCCCACGAGGCCGGGAACCACCTCCGGATCCGAGGCACGAGTGAGTGGAGGTGTTCTGGCGATGACCTCCAACACCCTACGGTCCTCCGAGCGATTGCGTTCGATTTGCATGAGACTTCCGCCATGGTCGGAGGAGGAAGCTCCTCATCGGGACTACGGTGATTCCGGCGCTCGTGTCCCACCACCATCTGATTTACTAAGACAAGTTAGATCGATTCAAGACCAAGAACACGGGAATCCAAACTTAGCTAACATGACCAACGAACAGCCACAAAGAACATGAGGTCATAAGTCACGAATCCACTTCGAAACGACTAACCCGTATGGAAGAGCAGTAATCGTTTGAGAGACCCAAAATTTCAGAACTAAAATCGGCTCAAAACAGTCAAAAATCAAAGGTATAACCACCGATAGAGTATAGACATTAGCTAATTTCATATCACTTCTTACCCTTTTATTCCCACGGTTTAGTTGAATTATCCTCTCATTATCTACCTTCTTTAGAACCTTTGAGCTTGCTGTCAGGAAGCGGCGCTTGCTGTCAGATTTTGCATCAAGCTCCTAGTCGAAATTTTCCATTCGGAAGCTTCAAAACCTTGTAGAAGGGCAGCCAACACTTCAATTTGCCAAACTCATTGGTCCCCAAAATCCAAATTAAGCGATAAGGACTATCCTTTGGAAGAAGATGAGAGGAAAACAATTTTCAAAACCCAAACGGAACAAGGCAGTGAAGAAAACTAAGATAGGTAAGGAGTAAAATCGATAACTTACTTAATTTTCATAAACCATTTGACTCTTGAAAGTAGGTTTTCAGAACATCCTACAAGGCGACCAAGCTAGGGGTTTCTACGGTCAGTATGGCTCTGATACCAACTTTGTGAGGACCCGGAATATCTAACTAGTAACACTTAACCTCCAAATGGTTCTAGCATTACTAATTAAACATTCTAAGCCTCGATGGACATATGTTTCCCAGTGCAACATATGCACATCATCACAAAATTACACATCACTTCCATACAACATATATCACTAAGTTCAACAACGACATACATAAAGTAAAGTTATTACAAAAGAGAACCGACCGGCCGAATAGATCAATATACAAGAATGACAGCGGAAGCAAAAGCGCCATAAGATGGCTAGAACAAAAATCGACAGGTTAGCCACACCCACAAGGCAACCGGCCAAGCCACCAAGCTAGTCGCCCGCAGCTACCACAACACACGACTCACAAAGTGAGGCCCTTCGGACTCACCTTCTTCCTCTGCAACAAAACAATTAAGCATAGCATCACGAGTACAAAGATTGTCTTTGTACACTTAAAAGCGACGTGTGGAATAGCGGACCTATTCATAACTACATGCAAGCTTATTTAGGTGGAGGTTGTATGTCTCATTTGCATAAAGCCAACTTCATTTGCAATAATGTAATACATTTCAAAAGCAAGTTTGCAAATCTGTTTTGTTATCAAAGTGTGATGAAGTAAAGATACATACAAGTAACCACACAGTGACTATCCCAATAGTCACCACAACATATACGAACCCCGATTCGTACCACCCATCAAGTTTTAATTTAAAGGTTGTAGTCTAACTCTTGAAAGACCTCCCCAAGCGTGTCCATAACCTGGGGCGAGGCTATTCGAATAGTTTTAACCTGCGAGGGTGTACCAATGTACCCACACTTGGACGCCTTTAAGCCAAAGCACACTTCCGTAGGTATGCGCGCACGGCTAAGTCCTCTGAGCGCTTTCCAATATTGTGTATTAACTCACGAGCCGCTCGTATGGGTAGAAACACCATGCGCTTACATTGCAAGCGAAAGACAACAAATCCCATCGGGTGAAGTCTTTGGACACTACAATCTCCCAACACCATCCCTCCTGCGACCTCCTGCGACCGGGCCAATACACGCCAAAGTACTAAGTCAAGAGGGTCCCATACCCTCTAGTGTAGTTAGCACGCTAAAATGCTTGGTTTAGTGTAACAAGATGTTCGGTCCTTGTTGACTTAGGCACCATTCGATCCACACGAAAATCACACCATCATACCATTGTGCCCAAGTCTAAATCATTTTGTTTCAGTTTTAGTTTTCATAAGTAGACACGGCACAAGATGGAAATCATAATACATAATAAGTTTGTGTGATCAAGGTTATCGACAAATCGATAACCGCCCATTTCTAGAAGCTAAGCATGGCTAAGCAATTAATTACGCAACTACTAAGTGACAGAGCCCATCCACGAACTCTAAATCACGACAAGTAACCTAGGCTCATGGTAGTAGAGGATAATCATATGCTAAGGAAATGCATCTACTAGGCCAACTATTAAAACAAAGTAGCGATGCATACATAGAATTTGTAATCAACATAAATACTTAAAATCTGGGATTAACATGATCAAGCGCTTGCACCTTGCATTGCTCAATTTGTTGCGGAGGGTCGTTCTGGGATTACATGCAAATGTCGAATCCTAAGCGAAGGCAAAGCAGACCAAGAACAACCAATAAGGCAGAGCCACAAATAAACAAAGAGCAAGCAAAACTTAACCAAATCACGTGTAAATTTACACATCAGGTAGAATACGAATATACCTAGACATAGAAACTGGAAAAACCTAATTTGGATTTGTGGTGCAAAGATAATGCATAAAAACACATTTTCGGCCATAATTAGCACTGTAGCAAAAATATTTTCTAGAAGGTTTTGAAGCTGAAATTTTTATGGTAGCTACCTACTGGTATAGAGGTAACCCATATAAAATTTCAGGTCATTTGGAGTTAAAATGATTTAGTTATGATTTTCCTAAGATGCAAAACTAGCATAATGCACTTTCGAGAAATATAAACATGTGCAAAACCTATTTCACATTATGGAATGATAACGAGGATTTCTAACATCAAATTTCTATTTTTAGGATTTACAGAGAATTCTTGGTGCATTTTATAAGTCTTCGGAATTTTCTAAATCTTTGAAAATAGGTACTAAATCATTAATCAAGGTTTATTTACAATCTTGGACTTACCATCATTTTTACATTAACATTGGGTTAATAACAAATTTATCAAGGTTGGAATCATTCATTTTGGACATACGAGAGCAAGATATGCATTTCCTAAAGTTTTATTCATTTTACGGAATATTCAAAATGACGGACCAAGTTATTCCTAGTTATAAAATTTTACGCTCTTTGGAACATGTTTAAATCCATTTTTATAATAAGCTAAAGTGATAACATGATTTATTACAGTTGGAATTAACTAAAAGCGATTAAAATGAATTAGTTATGAGTTTCTAAAGTTTTCATATCATTTCGGTTGATAAACAATTGCTTACGAAATCTGAGAACAATCCAATAAAAGGAAATGGCGTGGACAACTCCCAACCCTTGATCTAAAATCCTATGGCTCACGCGCTAGAAAATAGCGCGCGTATGAAACCCATATGAAACCTACCGTTGGATCAAGATCCCACGGCTCACCCAGTGTATGCAGCCGGGCGGTGCGGTTGCTTGGGCCAATCCGGTGCAGTCGGCGGATGGGCGGCCCGAGCGCACCAACAACGGATTGTCCGATTGCACACACGATCTCGACCATTGATCGCAAGATCGCGGCCCGGGGCGGCGAGGAGCGGATGGTCGAATGCATGCAGATCGGGCGCGATCACAAAATGGGCGCGCTATAGATCGAAGTTCAAAAAAGTCTTGTGGCGAGTGGGACGCATGTCGGTGACTACGAGTCACGACCGCAACGATTTAACCCACGTGCACGGTTGCAGGCCCACAAATCGGCGACCGAGAGAAGGTTTAAGCGGGGTTAAGTGCCGACATTTTTATTAATCAATGATTAAGCATTAATGATGTCGGAGCGATGGGGTAAAAGCAGAGATTGATTTAAGGAGATTGGGCCTGGTCGGTGGCTCAATAATAATGATTAAGACACAATTAACAGCTAATGATTGGTAATTAATGTGTCCTAATGATCCGACAGCAGGAGCTTCACGGTGACAAAACCGAATGGCTTTGCGGGCAGTCGCCGGCGACTCCGATCGCGGCGGCGCCCACGAACTATCAAAATGGGTTACGCAATAGTGTTGCGGACCCGGTGGTGTGACCTTGCGGCGGTGGAGTGCAGGCAGCGGCCGAGCCGAAAACAAAGATGAAGGCCGACACGGCAAAACACGAAAATGGCATAATGCTCGCTGCGGTCAAGGAAGCGAGTGCCATGACTTCTAGGGACTATATAGGAGCTACCTTAGCAGAGAGGAGCTTCAAAGATGGCGGGAAGACTTGAACACGATGAAGTCCACAGGGCGAAGAAGATGAAGTGGAAAATGAGGTTAAGCAAAATGAGAAGAACCAAATCATTACCACAGCTCCATTATAGCTCAAAGAGGCTCCAAAGCAAGTAATTGCAAAAGAATCACTTACCGGTTGGAGAAGAAAGGGGTGAAACCAACGAAAATCTCCAAACTTAAAATTGAGTGATTCTGTGAATGCAACCCAAAATCAAGTTAGGGAAATATAAAGGAGGTTGAGGGTTCAAAGGGTGCAAGAAATGCGAAGATGAACCACTTTGGACACCAAGGCCGCCATTGGAGCTCTACGGCCAACAATGGTGTTTTGAGGTGAGAGGTGTTCTTGAGCTCAAACACAGAGAGAGAGCAAAGTGTGGTGCAAAGGAACACCGGGAGGACCTAGAGGGCAATTATATAGGGGAAGGATTAGGGTTTGATCAAGGACATGAGCCCATGGTGAGCTCGGTTCATGCTCCGGTTGTAGACCCGAAAAGATGGGAGCAAGTGAGACTCGGGACAATGGAGGAGAAAGCTTTGGCGCATTAAATGCTCCACGAGAGAGCGTTGGCGAAAGCAACTTTGAGGTGACCCATCAACGCCACCCACTCGGCCTCTCTCTCGCCATTGCGCGCAGCGCTCGAAGCGAGAGGAGGAAGAAGAACGGCGAAAACAAACCACGGCCGTCGGATTAAAAATGGGCGGTCACGATTTAGCGAGTTCGCGGACGGTCCGATTGCCTACGGAAATCTGGGCGGTCGGTTGAAATCAACGGTCCCTATTGGCCAATGCAGCGGAGGGTCAGAATGCTTACGAACATGGGCGCGATGCGAATCAGCGGTTGAGATTGCGCGCGGCGTTTAAACCGCGGCTCGGTGCGATTAGGTGGTTCAGCCGAGTCAAGTGGCTCGGACTCGAGTCGACTTCGAACCCAATGAATAGTGAATATGGTTTTAGGTTTTAATTAAGCTGAGACTTTTGAGGATTTATTCGGGTAGCAAAATAACTCCAAAATTTCTGAAATTTTTACAGAGCTTGCTGATGAGACATTGACCTTGCGAAAAATTTTCAGAGAGTTTTATGCTGCGAATAAATCTCCAAAAATTCTGCAAGGCTCTGTTTTAATGTTTGGTGAGAGTCAAAGCAGGTTTGTTGCCTCTAAAAATATTCAAACAATTTCTAAAAATTGTGAAATTTTTCAGAGGGTCACATACCACCACAGAGACTTAGGAAAAATATATCGAGAGGATGATCATAAGATTTGACAAGATTGTTTACGGAAGGACAAGATTTGGATCAAAAGACTTGTGACTTTGTACTTCCATAATCTTTGGTACAATACTTGTTCAGTACACAAAGGAAATACATGATGTAAGAAAAAGTTTTAATTTCTACTCATTTTCTTACATTTGAAACACAAGCCCAAAATTGGGATGTTACACGCACCTTGTCACCCTCACTGCCGTGCGCGTGCTCGTCGCGCGCCACCTCGGTGCATCTTGGTACGCGCGTGACCACCTTCGCCCGGTGGTCCTCGTGCAACCCATTTTGGCCATCGTCGCGACGCGCCGCCACTCCTTCGCGGCGACGAATCCAGTCGAGCCGCGAGATCCTCTGTTCTTTTTGGTTGTGCTCCTCTGCATGCATCGCGCGATGGGGTCCACTCCTTCAAAACTAGTTCATTAGTTTCTAATCATGATTAGGAATGTTCTTTAGTTCACTCTCATGCATGATCAAAATGGGTATTGGAAGTTTGAAAGTATTTTAGTGTGATCTCTGAAATTTTGTCTCCTGTTGTCGGTTCTGTTGTCAGTGGCTAAATTCTAGTTCATGTTTATGCTTTGGATTCTCGTTTAGTGCTAGTTGGCTCCCTTTTGTTGTGATGGTTAGCATGAAATCAGTTAGTTAGTATCTTTAAGTTTCAAAGCTCTTGTTGTCATGTATAATCATAAGGGATAGTTAGCTGTTCATTTTATTGTCTCTGTACTTGTGATATGTAGTTTAGTGAGGAAAGGTTTTATAGTAGCCATATGCTGAAACTTGTTAGCCTTGCAATATCTTGGTGTGATGCTTAGGGGTATGAATAGCTGAGCATCTTTAACATCCTATCTTAGATAGAAGATTTTGTTTAGCATCTCATAGTTGGATGCTTAAACGGTTAGTGTTGTCAATAGCTTTTTGGAGGTTTCTGTAATATCGACTAGTAATGGTTGAGTTAGAGAAACTAGTTGTTTTGATGTGTTAACTTGATGATTAAATAATAGATGTGCACACAATCACCATCAAAGTCTGTAGAAAGATTAAAACATATAAGAGGGTTGATTTTGTGGTTATCTTGGTAAATCAAGTGAGTGGATAGGTCTATCATGAAAGCATGTCTATTTGAATCATCTCTGTGTCGCTATTTTGCTATTCCTTTTGTGATAGTCTAGCCTTTGTGTATAAATTGGTGTTGGTTTGTGATCTTTGATTTTTGCGGTGTTATTCGTTCTTATTATTTGTTTTGTTCAATCGTTAGGATTCGATATTTGCGGCAACCCCGAGAGCGATCCTCGCAACATATTGAGCAACGGCCGACGAACCAAGCGGTTTGATCATGTTAAATCGAGTATTTTAAAGTCTAATATTTTGTTTCAACGTATGTATGCATCGCTTAATTTGTGTTAAATTGAGTAGTTAAATCCGTAGTTGCATATCCCGTAGACAAAATATTGATCTCTACTACGAGCCTAGGTTATTTGCTGTGATTAGAGGTCATTGGATGATCTCTTGTCACTTAGTAGATCGGGTCAACTTGCTTAGACATGTAGCTATCGGTAGAAGCTGGCGATTATCGACTTTAGTCGGTAACCTTGATCACATAAAATCTACTATAACTTTATGTTTGACATCTTTCTTTGTGTTTAATTGCAAAACTAAAAATGAAAACAAAAATGATTTAGAGGCGGGCACAATGGTAAGATTGGTGTGATCTATTGGGTGTGGTGGAAAGGTGCAGGTCAATTAAGGACCGAACATCTTGTGAGTTTTTGTTATCCAGGCATTTGGCGTGCTAACCACACTAGAGGGTATGGGACCTCTCTTGACCTAGTACTTTGGCGTGTATTGGCTCCGGTCGCGGGAGGTCGCGGGAGGGATGGAGGTGGGAGCATGGTAGTTGTCCAAAAGCTTTATCTGAGTGGGTAGTTGTCTTTTCGGCTTTACCATGTAGCGTATGGATTTCTATCCATACGAGCGGCTCGTAGTTAATACACAATATTGGAAAAAGTCTCGTAGGACTTAGGTGTGCCAGCATACCTTGGAAGTGTGCTTTGGCTTAAAGCGATGCGAGGTGTGAGTGCAGATGGTACACCCTGCGAGGTTAAAAACTATTCGAATAGCCTCGTCCTAGGTGATGGACACGCTTGGGTAAGCTTATCGAGAGTTAGACTACAACATTTAAATTAAAACTTGATGGGTGGTGCGAATGCAGGATTCGTGCTATTGTTATGGTGACTATTGGGATAGTCACTTCTAGGTTGTTTATCTTTCGCTTTTGTTATTATTATCCTTCTTTGTTATTTCAATCTTAAAAATGAATTGCAAACTTGCCTTTAAAATGTATTACCTTATTGCAAATGAAAATTGGCTTTATGCAAATGAAACATATGGCCTCCACGGACAAGCTTTGCATGTAGCATATGAGCAGTGCCGCTAGTTCACACGTCGGTCTTGCGGTACAAAGACAATCTTTGTACTCGGTGCTTTGCTTAATGTTTTGTTGCGAGAGGAAGAAGGTGAGCCTCGGGGCCTCACTTTTGTGAGCTGTCTTTGTCGCCGTGGAGTGCCGACTAGGCTTGGCGGTCGATCGGATGCCTTGTGGGTTGAAGGCACAGCGATTGGCTTTGTTTATAGCCATCTTATGGCACTTTTGCTTCGTATGTCGTTCTTGTTTATTTGTGTATCTTTTGGGCAGGTCGGCTGTGTCCATAATAACCTCTACTATTTGTTTATCTTCCGTTTGGTAGTGTTGTGTTTGGACTCTATGTGTGGAATGGAGTTGATGTCTAATTTTATACCGAGGTGTGTATCTTGCTTTGGGAAGTATACATATCTAGAGATCAGTTATTTGATTTGTGATGCTAGGACCGGTGGTTGGTTAAGCATTACAAACCAAATAAATTAAGTCCTCACAAAGTTGGTATCGAGCCATTCGACCGTAGCAACCCAAGCATAGTCGTCTTTAGGATATTTTGAAAAGCTTAATTTCAAAGTATAAAAAAGGTTTATGAAAACCTAGCGATTCTCGGATTTTACTCCTACCTATCTTAGCCTTCTACTCTTATCTTACTCTAATTTGGGTTTAAAACTTGGTTTTCCTCTTTCCTTTCAAAAGATAGTTTACTCTGGTAGAATCGGTCTTTGGGAGAACCATAGAGAATTAGTCTAATTAAAATTTGTGGGAGCATAAGGGTAAGATATGTATGAGTTGCTAAGTGTCCGATTTTTGTCAATTAGTTTTGTAACTTAAAAGTCTTGTGTGTTTTTGTCTTTGTTAGTAAGTTATTTGCAAGTGGGTTATCGACTTCTTGTTTTCAGCTATTGTTAACTTGTCTTAGTGAAGCAGGATGGCGGGAGAACAGCGTGGCGATCAGCAGGCTGGTCATGATGAGGAGCTTCCCCTCCTCCTCCGACCATGGTTGAGGTGTTCGCTCGATCGAGCGAAACCGCATGGACCGACAGCGCATTTTGGAGGTTGTGCTAGGAATACCTCCCACTCCTGCCCGTGGTGGCGGCCACCGGACTCATGAGGACTTGCGAGTTCCTCCGTACCACCGCCACCGACTTTCTCCCGCTCGAGGACCCTCTCGACGGGACGATTGGCTGCGCATGGTTGGCGAAAGCTCAACATAGCTCGATGCTGAGCACAAGATAAGGCACTCTTCGCGTCCCACCACGAGGCGCGGCACTCTCATGGTGGGAGAACTATCTTGCCATGCGGCGCGGTGCCGTGTGGTCGCGTGGTAGAGTTCAGTCGACTTTGTCGGGCCCACATCCCGGGCGGCTGATGAAGTGAAGAAGAAGGAGTTCCTCGCGCAAGCAAGGCGCAAATCGTGTGAGTACTTATGCGAGCTCAATCATCCGCTCGTTATGCTCGGGAGAGGTGGCCTCGAATGAGGCTAAGCGGAGAAGTTTATGGATGGCTTGTCAGGAGGCTGCAGGACAAGCTATCTATTGTGGACTTCTCGACTTTCGGGCCTTGGTAGATAAGGCCATTGTTGCTGAGCATAAGGCAAAGCGGGCGAGTCCATAGCGCAAATGGGAGGCACATCAGTCTACTCACGCCACCTCATTCGTCCTCGGTACAGGCGGCCTGATGGCCGTTCTTTTGCCACCACGCACCGAGGCCATCTGCACGGCTCCTCGCCCACCGCGGCCGTGTTTCAACCACGTGCGCTGCGATCAAAGCCAGAGCGGCCTCCGCAATCCGGCGGCCGAGGTTACTTGTTTTATTTGCCACAACAAGGGCCATTATGAGAATGCACGCCTCGAGTGTTGCAGCAGCCCCTCGTCCTAATGGAGGACGCGCGGGGAGTGGTCACCCACGACGAAGGTTATCCGAAGACCCGAGTGCGGGCGTGATCGAGTCAACCATCTATCGGTGAGGAGGCTCGGGGCGCGGATGTCGTGATTGGTACACTTCTTGTCAATTCTCGTCACGCTCAAGATATTATTTGATTACGAGCATCGCATTCTTTATTTCAAGATCATTTGCTGCTGCTAGTGGTCTTCACTGTGTTCCTTTGGGAGTTCCTTTGCTCATCCGCTCCGGGTCGGAAATGAGAGCCGATTCTGATGTCGGGATGTTCCTATCATAGTCAAAGGAGTGGGATTTTTGGCAAACCTTATTACGCGATTCGGTTCAGTGAGTCGGATGTGATTCTTGGCATGGATTGGTTGTCCCAACACTTGGGGCAAATCGATTGTGCCGGGAAGATTGTCTATCTCACGACCCTTGATGACAGTCGGATTTTAGCGCGGCCGGGGGCGCATCTATGTGCATTAGCGAAGCTTGACCTTGCGGTCGGGATGTTTCCATAGTATCGACTTTGTGGATGTCTTTCCCGAAGACTTGCAGGATGCCTCGGTTCGAGATCTAGAGTTTGTCATCAATTGCGCCCGATCGCTCCGATCTCGAGGCGCCGTATCGGATGCCTCCCAACGAGCTAGAAGAATTGAAGAAGCGGCAGGAGGAGCTCCAAGCAAAGGGTTTCATCCGTCGATTCATCTCCTTGGGGTTGTCCGGTGATCTTTGTGAAGAAGAAGGACAAGACTTTGCGCATGTGTGTTGATTACCGTCCTCTCAATGAGGTGACGGTGAAGAACAAGTATCCTCTCGCCCGCATTGATGATCTATTTGATCGGTTGGTAGAGCCAGTGTTCTCAAAGATTGATTTGAGAATGGGGTATCATCAGTCGGGATCGGATCGAGGATATTCGAAGACGGCTTTCACTACTCGTTATGGGTTTGTCTGAGTACACCGTCATGTCCTTTGGCTTAACCAATGCTCCACCTTGTTCATGAACCTTATGAATTCAGTATTCATGGAGTATTTGGATAAATTTGTGGTGGTCTTTATTGATGATATTCTTATCTATTCCAAGATGAAGCGAGCATCTTGAGCATCGAAGATTGTTTTGGGCAAGTGCGGGAGCACCACCAGATCGCGAAGTTCAACAATCACGAGTTAGTTGAAGAAGTGGCATTCTTGGGCCATGTTCTTTCAGTGGAGGCGTAGTTGTGGATCCCAAAAGGTCGTGACGTTCTATCTTGGGCGGCCAAATCGAGTCAACGATGTGCGGAGTTTTCTTGGTTTAGCGGGCTACTACCGCCGCTTTATCGAAATTTCTCCAAGATCGCAAAGCCAATGACTGAATTGCTCAAGAAGGACAAGAAGTTTGTGTGGTCCTCTGCTTGTGATGAGAGCTTTGGGAGCTCAAACGGCGATTGACTTGATCCTTACCCTTCCGATATCCACAAGAGCTTCGATATTTATTGCGATGCCTCTGCGTCGAGGACTTGGATGTGTTCTTATGCGGGAAGGCAAGGCGGTTGCCTATGCATCGAGCGATTGAGACCTCATGAGCTCAACTATCCCACCCATGATCTAGAGCTTCTTTGCTATGGTTCATGCACTCAAGATTTAGCGGCATTATCTCGATCGTGAATCATTGTGAGGTGTATTCCGATCACAAGAGTTTGAAATACTTGTTCACTCGGCGAGATCTGAACCTCGAGCGAGAGAGATGGCTAGAATTAATCAAAGATTATGACATGGGTATTCGATATCATCTGGCAAAGCCAATGTGGTTCTTGATGCACTTAGCCGAAAGGTGTATTGCGATACTCGATGATCCAAGAGCGACAGCACTGCGCTCGCTGCGAGTTTCGTCTCAACTTGGGTTTGGTTGAACATGGTTCCCTTGTCGCCTTGGTTGTGCAACCAACCTTGGTGGATCAAGTCAAGGCGCGCCGCAATGATCGGATGTCGGTGTGAACGGATCAAGCGAAATATCAAGGATGGGATAGCCAAGTGTTTCACGAGAAGATGAGCACGGTGTCGTATGGTTTGGGCGGCGGCTTGTGGTCCCAAAGGTCCCGAGTTGCGGGATTTGATTCTTCAGAGGCCCATGATTCGCCTTTGTCCATCCATCCGGGGCCACCAAAATGTACCAAGATCTGCGTCGAGAGATTCGGTGGACTCGCATGAAGCGAGATTGCGGTTCGTGGCGGATGTGACATATGTTGTCGCGTCAAGGCGAGCATCGGCGTCCGCGAGTCTCCTCCACCCGCCTATACCAGAGTGGAAGTGGGATTCGTTGGTATGGACTTCGTCCTTTGGTTTGCCCGTACTTCTTGGGAAGGATGCTATCTGGGTGGTTATTGACCGATTGACAAAAGTAGCACATTTTCGGTCAGTGTGTACCGCCCTCAGCGTCAGTAAATTGGCAGACCTCTACATATCCCGCATTGTGAGTTTGCATGGTGTGCCACGAACTATGGTGTCGATCGTGGTTCTCTTTTCACTTCCCGACTTTGCTTTGAGTCTCTGAGAGGCCATGGGTACCCGTCTTACTTTCAGCACCGCCTACCATCCTCAGACTGATGGTCAGACGGAGCGGGTCAACCAAGTTCTTGAAGATATGCTCCGTGCTTGTGTTCTTTCCTATGGGAAGAATTGGGAGAAGTGCCTACCACTTGCCGAGTTCTCCTACAACAACGACTTCGAGCTAGTCTCGGTATGGCACCGTTTGAGGCTTTGTATGGGGCGCTGCGAGTGAATTGGCCCACCGGCCGGTGACCGCGGTTCTTTGGCGGATTCGATCAATGAGGCGGAAAGTCAAGTGCAGTTGATTCGTGAGCACTTGCGCATAGCTCAGTCCAGGCAGAAGAGCTATGCAGATCGTCATCGCCGTGAGTTGAGTTTCCAGCCCAATGACTATGTGTATCTCAAAGTCTCACCTCTGAAGGGACATCGTCGTTTCGGTGTCAAGGGCAAACTGGCTCCTCGATATGTCGGGCCATATCGCATCATCAAGAAAGTGGGAGCTGTTGCATACAAGTTGGAGTTGCCGGCTACACTTGAAGGGGTGCATGATGTTTTCCATGTGTCACAATTGAAGAAGTGCCTCCGTATTCCGATTGAGGAAACACCATTGGAAAATATCGATGTGCGAGAAAGATCTGTCTTATCGTGGCGTCCGTTCGTATCCTCGAAGAAGTGAGCGAAGAGCGAGGAACCGTGTGATCAAGTTCCTCAAAGTTCGATGGTCAAACCACTCGAGGATGAAGCCACTTGGGAGCGGGAAGATCGTCTCCGGCAGATTACCCATCCTTCTTCTCCCAGTGATCGAGAATCTCGGGCGAGATTCTGTAAGGGGAGATTTGTAATAACCCCAACTTAGGGTTTGTATTTCAAATGTAAAATTTTGAGGAGAAATAAAAACTTTTGTTGTCTCTTCAAATCATTTGAAAGTTTCTACATTTTCCTAGCAATTTCCATTTTCTAGAATTAAATTCTTGTGAATAGAAATTGTTGTCGACACATTCTTAGCCTTCAAACTTGTGATCATCCCCTAGGAATATTTTTCCTGTCATCTTGATCATCCTATCTACCTCCTGAATTATTTCACAATTTTTAGATTTTATTTGCTATTTCAAATGGCCAAGTCAACCTAGATTGAAATCTGGTCAAACTTCTATTCAGCAGCTTGTGAATTTTATTGGGAGAAATCTAGTGCATGAAAACTCTGGAAAAATTACACAAGGTTGTCCTCTGTCTCTAGTAGCTACCATAAAAATTAGAAATTTTAGAGCTCTGGAGCTACCTCTAAAACTTCCCAAACCTTCTCTGTCTCTTAAATCAAAAACTAAAATCACATTCCTCCTGGCTCGGACCCAACCTCGGGCTCGAGTCCAACCAGCGCCACTTGACTCGGTCGCACCGCCTGGTTGCACGTGGCGTGCGCCGATCGCTGCCGTGCGTCAGATGAAGATCGCCACGGTCCACATTGCTTGCCTCGTCGACTGTCCAGAATGCATACACCAATCTCGGCCGTCGTTTTAGATCCAGCGGTCGGCGCGATGTTGATCGAGTCTAACTCGGGCTCGCACCGTTTGCTCTCGTCGCCGACAAGGCGACCCACTGCAGGTCATCCCGCCACGTCGCCTCCACGGCTCGGCGCACCGCCGCGCCTCATCTCGCGCTCGCCGGCCAGCATGCATGCACGCTGCCACCTAGCTTCACCGGTCTTTTCACCGCCCACCGCCTCACCTCGCTGCCTCCGCCTGCTCCTACAAAGGCCACCGAGGTTTCCCTACCTCGTTTTCTTCTCCTCTGTCTTTCTTCTCCACCGAGCTCTAAGAGCCGTGGCGCGCCACGCGCGCTTCCAAGCATTTCAGCCACTCCGGTGAGCTCCGGTCATCGCCGATAGCGTCACGGTGTGCCTAGCATCCCGTGGAAGCAAACCCCTCAAGAGATTCGGAGTTTCATGCCGTGGAGCTGCGCGTGGGCTTTCTTCTCCAAGTCCGGCCGAAACCGCCTTTTCCATCGCCGCATCTTCTCTGGTGAGCTCCAACTTGATTCCTTGCTTGGTGAGCATCACCTGGACTCCACCTTTCTTCTTCACTCACTCACATGTCCTCGTTCACCCAGGTCTCCTCTGCGCCGTTAACCGCCTTGCGCCGCGCTCTCGTCCGGAGCCACTCCGTGCCTCTCGTCGCCGCCGAGCACATCGGTGAGTTCCTGGTAACCCACTGATGCTCATGCGCGCGCTAATTCTCACCTTCTTCTTCTCTGGTGCAGTCGCACCTTGTCACCCTCACTGCCGGCCGCCGTGCTCCGTCGCCGCGCCACCTCAGTGCATCTCCGGTGCGGCGTGACCACCTTCGGGCCATGGGTCCTCGTGCAACCCATTTTGCCATCGTCGCAACCGCGCCACTCCTTCGCCGGCGACGAATCCAGGTCCAGAGCCGCCCGAGATCCTCTGTTCTTTTTCGGTTGTGCTCCTCTCTGTCTGTCTGACAGTGGGGTCCACTCCTTCAAAACTAGTTCATTAGTTTCTAATCATGATTAGGAATGTTCTTTAGTTCACTCTCATGCATGATCAAAATGGGTATTGGAAGTTTGAAAGTATTTTAGTGTGATCTACGAAATTTTGTCTCCTGTTGTGCCTTTGCGGTGGCTAAATTCTAGTTCATGTTTATGCTTTGGATTCTCGTTTAGTGCTAGTTGGCTCCCTTTTGTTGTGATGGTTAGCATGAAATCAGTTAGTTAGTATCTTTAAGTTTCAAAGCTCTTGTTGTCATGTATAATCATAAGGGATAGTTAGCTGTTCATTTTATTGTCTCTGTACTTGTGATATGTAGTTTAGTGAGGAAAGGTTTTATAGTAGCCACATGCTGAAACTTGTTAGCCTTGCAATATCTTGGTGTGATGCATAGCTGAGCATCTTTAACATCCTATCTTAGATAGAAGATTTTGTTTAGCATCTCATAGTTGGATGCTTAACTGGTTAGTGTTGTCAATAGCTTTTGTAGTAGGTTCTGTAATATCGACTAGTAATGGTTGAGTTAGAGAAACTAGTTGTTTTGATGTGTTAACTTGATGATTAAATAATAGATGTGCACACAATCACCATCAAAGTCTGTAGAAAGATTAAAACATATAAGAGGGTTGATTTTGTGGTTATCTTGGTAAATCAAGTGAGTGGATAGGTCTATCATGAAAGCATGTCTATTTGAATCATCTCTGTAGCTGCTATTTTGTTATTCCTTTTGTGATAGTCTAGCCTTTGTGTATAAATTGGTGTTGGTTTGTGATCTTTGATTTTTGCCGGTGTTATTCGTTCTTATTCGCTGTTTTGTTCAATCGTTAGGATTCGATATTTGCGGCAACCCCGAGAGCGATCCTCCGCAACATATTGAGCAACAGCAGCCAGGCAAGCAGTTTGATCATGTTAAATCCCAGTATTTTAAAGTCTAATATTTTGTTTCAACTGTATGTATGCATCGCTTAATTTGTGTTAAATTGAGTAGTTAAATCCGTAGCTGCATATCCTGTAGACAAAATATTGATCTCTACTACCGAGCCTAGGTTATTTCTTTGTGATTAGAGGTCATTGGATGATCTCTTGTCACTTAGTAGATCCGGGTCAACTTGCTTAGACATGCTTAGCTATCGGTAGAACTGGGCGGTTATCGACTTTAGTCGGTAACCTTGATCACATAAAATCTACTATAACTTTATGTTTCAGCATCTTTGCTGTGTTTAATTGCAAAACTAAAAATGAAAACAAAAATGATTTAGGCGCGCACAATGGTAAGATTGGTGTGATCTATTGGGTGATCGAAAGGTGCCCGGTCAATTAAGGACCGAACATCTTGTGAGTTTTTGTTATCGGGCATTTAGCGTGCTAACCACACTAGAGGGTATGGGACCTCTCTTGACCTAGTACTTTGGCGTGTATTGGCTCGGGTCGCAGGAGGTCGCGAGGAGGGATGGAGGTGGGAGCATGGTAGTTGTCAGAAAAGCTTTATCCCGAGTGGGTAGTTGTCTTTCGGCTTTACCATGTAAGCGTATGGATTTCTATCCATACGAGCGTCGTAGTTAATACACAATATTGGAAAAAGTCTCGTAGGACTTATTGTCGGCATACCTTCGAGTGTGCTTTGGCTTAAAGGCGATGCGAGGTGTGGATGCAGATGGTACACCTCGAGGTTAAAACTATTCGAATAGCCTCGTCTAGGTGATGGACACGCTTGGGTAAGCTTATCGAGAGTTAGACTACAACATTTAAATTAAAACTTGATGGGTGGTGCGAATGCGGGATTCGTGCTATTGTTAATGGTGACTATTGGGATAGTCACTTCTAGGTTGTTTATCTTTCGCTTTTGTTATTATTATCCTTCTCTGTTATTTCAATCTTAAAATGAATTGCAAACTTGCCTTTAAAACTGTATTACCTTATTGCAAATGAAAATTGGCTTTATGCAAATGAAACATATGGCCTCCACGGACAAGCTTTGCATGTAGCATATGAGCAGTGCCGCTAGTTCACACGTCGATCTTGCGGTACAAAGACAATCTTTGTACTCGGTGCTTTGCTTAATGTTTTGTTGCGGAGGAAGAAGGTGAGCCTCGGGGCCTCACTACGTGAGCTGTCTTTGTCGCCGTGGGTGACGACTAGGCTTGGCGGTCCGGTCAGATGCCTTGTGGGTTGAAGACACACTGATTGGCTTTGTTTATAGCCATCTTATGACACTTTTGCTTCCGCTGTCGTTCTTGTTTATTTGTGTATCTTTTGGGCCGGTCGGCCTGTGTCTGTAATAACCTCTACTATTTGTTTATCTTCCGTTTGGTAGTGTTGTGTTTGGACTCTATGTGTGGAATGGAGTTGATGTCTAATTTTGTACCGAGGTGTGTATACCGCTTTAGGAAGTATACATATCTCGAGATCGCTTATTTGATTTGTGATGCTAGGACCAGGTGGTTGGTTAAGCATTACAAACCAAATAAATTGGGGTCCTCACAGCCACCAGATCGAGACATCGAGTTTGTCATTGATCTAGCGCCGGGAACAACACCAATTTCGAAGAGACCCTATCGGATGCCAGCCGACGAGTTAGTAGAAATGAAGAAGTAGATTCAAGAACTTCTTGAGAAAGATTATGTGAGACTTAGTTTGTCGCCGTGGGGAGCGCTAGTCTTGTTTGTCAAGAAGAAAGATGGAAGCATGAGAATGTGTATTAATTATCATGCTCTTAATGAAGTCACCATCAAGAACAACTATCCACTGCCCCAAATTGATGATGTGTTCGATCATAGGAAAGGAGCCGGAGTGTTCTCAAAGATTGATCTACGATCAGGTTATCACTAGTTGAAGATTTGCCCAAGAGATATACCGAAGACCGCTTTTTCTACACGGTACGAACATTATGAGTTCTTAGTCATGTCATTTGGTTTGACTAATGCCCCTGCGTACTTCATAAACATGATGAACAAAGTATTCATGGATTTTTTGGACAAGTTTGTAGTTATGTTCATTGATGATATTTTGGTTTATTCTAAGACAGAAGCAGAACATGCAGAACATTTGAGAATAATACTAGAGAAACTCAAGGAACATCAGTTGTATGCTAAATTTAGCAAATGCCATTTTGGAAAAAAAGGAAGTCAATTTCCTTGGTCATGTGATGACAGCCGAAGGAGTAGAAGTTAACTCCAGTAAAGTTAAAGCAGTGTTACATTGAGAGCAGCCCAAGACAGTTACTCAGATTCGCAGTTTCTTGGGAATGGCGGTATAGTACCGTCGATTTATCAAAGGATTTTCAACGATTGCTAGACCACTTATGCAATTGTTGAAAAAGGAGAAAAAGTCACTTGGACTCTAGCTTGTGAGGAAGGTTTTCAAGAGTTGATGAAACGTTTGACATCAGCCCCAGTGCTAATTCTGCCAAATATTCGGAAGGACTTCGATATCTATTGTGATGCTTCATATCAAGGATTAGGATGTGTCGAGACCCCGGGTATACAACCCAAGGACCCTCTGTGCATTCTGAACTAGTCCCAGATCAGTAGCTAGCTCTCACAGATACAACATCGGTGTAATCACAACCATACAACAAAATAACGATGAAGCGGACAAACTAATATTACTTAGTAGCAACAAAATACAACTTGCAGCGAAAACCAAATATCTCGTAGAGGCCATTCGACATGCCCACAGGCAATTGAGTGGAGGACGCGACCTAGTTCGCAAAGTCTTCAGGATACTCCTCTTCATAAAACTATGAATTCCTTGGTTATTCTGTGGGGATTAATCACACAGGGCGCAAGCCGTGAGTACTTTGAATGTACTCAGCAAGTCATAGGGAAAAGTATGCAATTATTATTCATGCGAGGCTAGACAAGGATAGCTTTATGGCTATTTTACAGAAAGCAATAATGACAGTAAATACAATAAGTAGATTGAAGGCCCAATTTAAAAGATTAATACGTAAGTACTTCAGTTCTTTGAAACAACTAGAGATCAACCCAACCATTCCATCCAAACCATCATTTTAAAGAAAACATCTACCCCTTGCGTGAAATCTCAGGGCATAGCCATAACCGGGAACACGGCTATTCGAATAGTTTTATACACTCTACAGAGGTTGTACAGCTTTACCCACAAGACACGATTTCTCTAGTTTGTTTGGCATCCGTCAATACCACCGCTCACTACCCTAGGTAAGCAGTCTAGAGCACATGACAAGGCCTTTACAAAGTTCTTCTTTGACTCGGTTCTGCTTGCTAAGGATTCGCCGTTACGGGCCCCCTCTTGCGCCGCTCATCAACCCAAACAGAACCGACTCAAAGCATTGCTAATTAGTTGGCCAGGTCCACCCCATCTTGGACATGTGGTTGCACGATATGACCCAGATCAATGGTTCAAGGTTAAGTCCTTAGTTGGCTGCTCAGGCGAGACTAATCCACGTCCCAATGTGCGTTACGGCACCCACACTTACCACCACCCACTCGCCCGAGCATAAAACATTTTCGGTTCAATCTGGCCAAAGACCACCCTAGCCTTGGTACAACATCTTTTCACAAAAGTGGCCACACCACGATTCCATAACTCATTTAGTTATGTTTATTCATACGAGCATGTGATCATGAGTCCCAACATACAACTATAGCATAGCTAAGCATAATACGATACTGCGTTGGTAATTTATCAATGTACAACTAATATAATCCCTCCTATGGTGTCCAAGGTTCATGTCTTTCAAGGATACATGTCGTTTGCAATTTATCAAGGAGGCATACATCAATTAGGCAATTATCTACTCCTGAAACCATTTATTATAAAAATAGCAATGCATGTTTATAACAAACAATATAGTTTTATAAAGTGGGTTCAATATGATCAAAGGTCTATGACTTTCCTTCGTTGAAGAGTTGAGGTGCTTCGGTCGTCGGGTCCGAGAAATCTTCCGAAAAGCCGGTTTCTACACGTGCGAAAAGAGAAAAATAAATAAAAAAACTCCAAATAAATTCCAAATAAATACCAAACTAGAACTAATAGCAAGAGGGGGATTTTAGAAGAATTTAGAATTTTGAATCACTCAAATCGGAGTTCGAACGAAGAAGTTATGGCCTTCCGAAGATTAAAAATCAAGAAAAAGGGTTTTTCCTGATTTTTGGAATTATTTTTCAACGGGAAATCTGGGAAAAGCCACGTGGGCTACTAACGGGGCAGCCGCGTCAGCAAAAGGGCTGACATGGCACCACGTGGTGCTGAGGTGGCGCCACCTGGACGACCACGTCAGCACCCGAGCCGGTGGCGCTCAGGGCCCGATGGTCGCCGACGAACGGCTGGGCGGCGGCCAGCGATGAAGGCACCAGTGGCTAGGTCTCGGCGAGGCAGACTCGGTGCTCACCGGTTTGAGGACGCGGCGTCACCGGAGGGTCGGCGAGCGAGAAAGGCGACGGTGAGAAGAGGGCTACGGCGGCGACGGTGCTCCGGGGGTGGTTCGGGAACGGGGAGGTGCGCACGAGGTGCCCCTCGGTGCGGCGATGCCGACGGCGGGGTCGAAGGCGGCGGAGGCGGGAACGGGCGGCGTGAGGTGGGCAACGGGGTAGGCGCTAGGGCAGGGCGAGGGTGGCGGCGAGATTCGCGGCACGATGCCGCGCACGCTCGCACGGCCGCGCGAGGAGGGGGGTCCGGAGGAGGACGACGACGCGGGGACGAAGGGCGAGGGCTATCCGATTTCGATCGAACGGTTGGAAAAGGAGGAGGGCGTGGCTGAGGGGATGCCATTCGATTTTAATCGGACGGTGCACAGAGGGGAGGCGCGGCGCGCGCGCGGGAAGCGGGCCAAGGAAGTGTGCCGAGGGAGAGAATGAAGTGGGCCGAAGGGAAGGATTCGGCCCAAAGAGGTTAAGGGAATTTTAAAAGCATTTTTGATTTTGGAAAACACCAGAAAAGCAAAACCTTTTTAGAAAATAGCTAATAGAGTCTAAAAATTCTAGAAAAATTCACATAAGTCCCTTGAATTATTTAGAACTTAATAAAAATACTTTTATCTATACTTTAGTTTTTAATTTTTGCAAACAAAATAGATTTTGGCTTCAAACAAAAAGGAAAAGCCAAATTAAAATCCAGAAAATGCAATAAAGGCTTAAAATCCAAGTAAAATCCAGAAAACTCCAATAAACTAACCTTTTGGGTTTAATTGAAGTTGAATTAATTCAATTTAAATGGTTTTTTATTTCTAAATTTTAATTTAAGCTTTTTGCAACTTAAACCAAATGGTTACTTTTAAAATTTTGAAAATTTTCAAAAACTCCGCAAATTAGGGATGTTACAGGATGCGTCCTAATACAAGATGGAAGAGCTATTGCTTATGCGTCAAGACAATTAAAACCTCATGAAGAGAATTAACTCAACCATGATCTGGAACTAGCTGCTGTTGTGCATGCTATAAAATTTTGGCATCATTATCTCATTGGTAACCGCTGTGAGGTATACACAGATCATAAGAGTTTGAAGTACATCTTCACTCGGTCGGACCTGAACATGAGGCAGAGAAGATGGTTGGAATTAATAAAGGATTATAATCTTAAATGTGAGGACCCGGAATATTTAACTAGGAACACTTAACCCCCAAATGGTCCTAGTGTTACTAATTAAACATTCTAAGCCTCGATGGACATATGCTTCCTGCACTGCGAGATACGACATCATCACAAAATTACACATCAATTCCATACACATACATCACTAAGTTCAACAACGACATACATAAAGTAAAGTTATTACAAAAGGGAGCCGACCGGCCAAATAGAACAATATACAAGAATGACAATGAAGCAAAAGCGCCATAAGATGGCTAGAACAAAAGTCGACCTGTTAGCCACACACCCACAAGGCAACCGGGCGCCAAGCTAGTCGCCCAAGCAAACTACCACAACACAGCTCGCAAAGTGAGGCCCTTCTGCTCACCTCCTTCCTCTCGCAACAAAACAATTGAGCATAGCATCTCGAGTACAAAGATTGTCTTTGTACATGAAAGATCGACGTGTGGAATAGCGGACCTATTCATAACTACATGCAAGCTTATTTAGGTGGAGGTTGTATGTCTTATTTGCATGAAGCCAACTTTATTTGCAATAATGTAATACATTTCAAAAGCAAGTTTGCAAATCTGTTTTGTTATCAAAGTAACAGTGAAGTACAGATACATACAAGTAACTCACGGAAGTGACTATCCCAATAGTCACCACAACATAGCACGAACCCCGATCTCGTACTCACCCATCAAGTTTTAATTTAAAAGGTTGTAGTCTAACTCTTGAAAGACCTCCTGCAAGCGTGTCCATAACCTAGACGAGGCTATTCGAATAGTTTTAACTCTCGCAGGTGTACCAATGTACCCACACTTGCATCGCTTTAAGCCAAAAGCACACTTCCAGTAGGTATGCCGGCACGCTAAGTCCTACGAGACGCTTTCCAATATTGTGTATTAACTACGAGCAGCTCGTATGGGTAGAAACACCATACGCTTTACATTGCGTCGAAAGACAACAAATCCCATCCCGGTGAAGTCTTTCTGACACTACAATGCTCCCAACACCATCCCTCCTGCGACCTCCTCGCGACCGGAGCCAATACACGCCAAAGTACTAAGTCAAGAGAGGTCCCATACCCTCTAGTGTGGTTAGCACGCTAAAATGCTTGGTTTAGTGTAACAAGATGTTCGGTCCTTGTTGACTTAGGCACCATTCCACTACACCGAAAATCACACCATCATACCATTGTGCCCAAGTCTAAATCATTTTGTTTTCAGTTTTAGTTTTCATAAGTAGACATGGCACAAGATGGAAATCATAATACATAATAAGTTTGTGGATCAAGGTTATCGACAAGTCGATAACCGCCATTTCTACCGGTTAAGCATGGCTAAGCAATTAATTCAAGAACTACTAAGTGACAAGAGCCCATCCACGAACTCTAAATCACAGCAAGTAACCTAGGCTCATGGTAGTAGAGGATAATCATTTGCTAAGGAAATGCATCTACTAGGCCAACTATTAAAACAAAATAGCAATGCATACATAGAATTTGTAATCAACATAAATACTTAAAATACTGGGATTAACATGATCAAACTGCTTTGCCTTCTTGTCGTTGCTCGATTTGTTGCGAGGATCGCTCTGGGGTTACCGCAAATGTCGAATCCTAAGCGAAAGGCAAAAGAACCAAGAACAACCAATAAGACGAGCCACAAATAAACAAAAGAGCAAGCAAAACTTAACCAAATGCGACTGAAATTTACACATCAGGTAGAATACGATTATACCTAGACATAGAAACTGAAAACCTAATTTGGATTTGTGGTGCAAAAGATAATGCATAAAAATACATTTTCGGCCATAATTAGCACTGTAGCAAAAATATTTTCTAGAGAGATTTTGAAGCTGAAATTTTTATGGTAGCTACCCACTGGTATAGAGGTAACCCATATAAAATTTCAGGTCATTTGGAGTTAAAATGATTTAGTTATGGTTTTTCTAAGATGCAAAACTAGTATCATGCACTTTCCAGAAATATAAACATGTGCAAAATCTATTTCACATTATGGAATGATAATGAGGGATTTCCTAACATCAAATTTCTATTTTTAGGATTTACAGAGAATTACTGTGCATTTTATAAGTCTTCCGAATTTTCTAAATGTCAAAATAGGTACTAAATCATTAATCAAGGTTTCATATAATCTTGGACTTACCATCATTTTTACATTAACATTGGGTCAATAACCAATTTATCAAGGTTGGAATCATTCATTTTGGACATACACAGAGCAAGATATGCATTTTCTAAAGTTTTATTCATTTTCCGAATATTCAAAATGACGAAATCAAGTTATTCCTATTTATACAATTTTCTCATCGAACATGCTTAAATCCATTTTTATAATAAGCTAAAGTGATAACATAATTTATTACAATGGAATTAACTAAAAGCGCTTAAAATGAATTAGTTATGAGTTTCTAAAGTTTCTATATCATTTTCATTGATAAACAATTGCTTACCAAATACGTAACAATCCAATAAAAAGGAAATGACGTGGACAACTCCCAACCCTTGATCTAAAATCCTACGCCACGCTACGAAAATAGCGCACGCCGCGAAACCCACATGAAACCCACCGCTGGATCAAGATCCAACGCTCACCCGAGTGTATGCAACCGACGGTGGCGTTGTTGGGCCAATCCCACCGCAGATCGGCTGGCGGGCGCCGTAACGCACCAACAACCTGATGGTCCGATTGCACACACGATCTTCGCCGTTGATCGCAAGATCGACGGCCCGAGATTTACGAGGGAACCGATGGTCCACGCATGCAGATCCGGCCGCAGATCACAAAATGGACGGCGCTATAGATCGAAGTTCAAAAAGAGGTAATCGACGAGTGGACCGCATGTCGCGACTACGAGTCACGATCGCAACGATTTAACCCACGCACAGCAGCATCGCCCACAAGTCGGCGACCCGCAGAAGGTTTCCGACAGGGTTAAGTGCCGACATTTTTATTAATCAATGATTAAGCATTAATGATGTCGAATGTTGTGGAGTGAAACAGAGATTGATTTAAGGAGATTGGGCCCACTGTCGCTGGCTCAATAATAATGATTAAGACACACCAATAGCTAATGATTGGTAATTAATGTGTCCTAATGATCCGACGGCAACGGGAGCTTCTCACCGACAAAACCCGAATGGCTTTGCTTACCGGTCGCCGCGATCTCGGCAGGGCGCGCCACAAACTATCAAAATGGGTTCGCACAGTGTTGCGACCTGGCTGGTGTGACTCGCGGCGCGTGGAAGTTGGAACGCCGCGAGCCGAAAACAAAGATGAAGGCCGACACGGCAAAACACGAAATGGCAAAATGCTCATTGCAGTCCAAGGAAGCGAGTGCCATGACTTCTAGGGACTATATAGGAGCTACCTTAACCGAGAGGAGCTTCAAAGATGGCCGGGAAGACTTGAACACGATGAAGTCCACCGAGCCGAAGAAGATGAAGTGGAAATGAGGTTCTCGAGCAAAATGAGTGGAACCACATCATTACCACACTTCATTATAGCTCAAAGAGGCTCCAAAAGCAAGTAATTGCAAAAGAATCACTTACCCTGAGCCGGAGAAGAAAGGGGTGAAACTAACTAAAATCTCCAAACTTAAAATTGAGTGATTCCTGTGAATGCAACCCAAAATCAAGTTAGGGAAATATAAAGGAGGTTGAGGGGTTCAAAGGGTGCAAGAAATGTCAAGATGAACCACTGGACACCAAGGCCGCCATTGGAGCTCTACGGCCAACAATGGTGTTTTGAGGGTGAGAGGTGTTCTTGAGCTCAAACACAGTAGAAGAGCAAAGTGTGGTGCAAAGGAACACCAGGAGGACCTAGAGGGGCAATTATATAGGGAAGGATTAGGGTTTCGATCAAGGGCATGAGCCCATGGTGAGCTCGGTTCATGCTCGGTTGCCAGACCAAGAAAGATGGGAGCAAGTGAGCACGGTGACCATGGAGGAGAAAGCCTCGTGCGCATTAAATGCATTGCGAGAGACGCTGGCAAAAGCAACGTGGAGGTGACACATCAAGCCCCCATGCTCTCTTTCTCTCGCCATGAACGCCCGCCGAGAGCACGAGGAGGAAGAAGAACAGAGAAGACGAGCCACGACCGTAGAGATTAGAAATGGACGGTCACGATTAAACGAGTTCACGGACAATCGATTGCCTTACGGAGATCTCGGACGGTTGGATTGAAATCCAACGTCCCTTATTGGCCAATGCAACCGAGGGTCCGACCGACACACGCGCTGGCCGCGCGATTTAGATCTAACGGCTGAGATCCACCGCTACGCTTTAAAGAGTGGCTCGGCATTTAGTTGATCGACCGAAGTCGGTTGGCTCGAGTCCTAGTCGACTGAACCCGAGTAATAAGAAACCTAGTTTGACTTTGAAATAAAACAGAGACTTTGAAAGATTTATTTGGGGTAGCAAATTAACTCCAAAAATTATGAAATTTTTGCAGGAGCTTCTTGATGGGCATTGACCTTTGTGAAAAATTTTCGAGAGTTTTATGTCGAATAAATCTCCAACAATTCTGCAAGGCTCTGCTTTAATGTTTGATCGAGAGTCAAACAAGTTTGATCGCTTCTAAAAATATTCAAACAATTTCTAAAATTGTGAAATTTTTCGTAGGGGTCACATACCACCACAGAGACTTAGGAAAAACATATCCAGAGGATGATCATAAGATTTGACAAGATTGTTTTTGGAAGAACAAGATTTGGATCAAAAGACTTGTGACTTTGTACTTCCATATCTTTGGTACAATACTTGTTCAAGACACAAAGGAAATACATGATGTAAGAAAAAGTTTTAATTTCTACTCATTTTCTTACATTTGAAACACAAGCCCAAAATTGGGATGTTACAACTCTCCTCTTACAAGAATCTCGACCGAGATTCCGCTTTCTGAGAAGAAAGAAGGAAAATCTGCACGAAGGCGATCTTCTCGCTCCCAAGTTGCTTCATCTTCTGGATGGTTTGACCATCGAACCTTAAGGAACTTGATGACACGGTTCCTCTGTTCTCCGCTCAGATTCTCAAGAATGCGAACAGATGCTCGCGATAGGTCAAATCCTCCCGCACATCGAGAGTTTCCAACGGAGTTTCCTCGCTGGGACACGAGGCACTTCTTCTGTGTGAAACATGGAACACATCATGCACCCCCTCAAGTGCACCGGCAGCCCAATCAGATGCAATCGCTCCAACTCTCGATGATACGGTAAGGCCCAACATATCGAGGAGCCAACTTGCCCTTGATGCCAAAACGCGATGGCCCTTCAAGGGTGAGACTTTGAGATACACAAAGTCATTGGGCTCAAAGCTCAACTCACGGCGACGACGATCTCGCATAGCTCTTACGCTCGATCGCCGTCGCAGATGCTCGCGGATCAACCGAACTTGACTTTCGCCTCATTAATCGACTGGGCCAAGAACCGCCGCCACCGCACTCGACTGGCTTCAATGGGGTCTGCATCTTCTCCCATACAAAGCCTCAAATGGTGCCATGCCAAGATCGGCTCGATAGCCGTTGTTGTAGGAGAACTCAAAGAAAAGGTAGGCATTTCTCCCACTTTTTCCCATAGGAAAGAACACAAGCACGAGCATATCTTCCAACACTTGGTTGACTCGCTTCCGTCCACCATCACCGAGGATGAAAGGTCAGATCAAATGAAGGCGTTCCATAGCCTCTGCAGACTATGCCAAAACCGCGAGGTGAAAAGTGCACCACGATCGTAAATAATCGCCTTCGTACACCGTGAAGACTCACAATCCTCGAGACATAAAGTTCGCCAAAGGCCCCACACGGTCGAGTCTTGACCGGAAGGAAATGTGCCACTTTAGTCAACCCGCCGATCACGCACCCAAATAGCATCATTCCTTTGACGAGCGGGCAATCCGGTGATGAAGTCCATGCTAACTAATCCCACTTCCATTCGCACCGCAAAGGTCAAGAAGACTCGCCGGACGCCGATGCTCGGCCTTCACGCTGACAAAGACACGCCGCACTCCTAAGAACGAACTTGGCAATCTCGCGCTTCATTCGGTCCACTGAATCTCGACGAAGATCCCGATACATCTTGGTAGCCCCGGATGAATAGACAAAGGAGAATCATGGGCTTCATGGAGAATCAAATCCCGCAATTCCATGACCTTAGGAACCACAAGGCGCTGCCCAAACCATACAACGCCATGCTCATCCTCCAAAAGCACTTGGCCATCCCATCCTTGATGTTCTCGCTTGATCCGCTCACCCGGCATCTGTCACATGCGCCTTGATTTGGTCCACCAAGGTTGGTTGCACAACCAACGGCAAGGGAACCGCGCTCGATCAAACCCAAATTGAGGCGCTGGAATTCGAAATGAGGGAAGGCTGCCGCTCTTGGAGCATCAACATGTTGCAATACACCTTCCGATCGAGTGCATCCGCAACGACATTGGCCTTGCCCTGATGGTACCGAATGCCCATGTCATAGTCCTGATCAATTCCAACCATCTTCTTTGCCCGAGGTTCAGATCTGGCCGGTGAACAAGTACTTCAAGCTCTTGTGGTCGAATACACTCACAACGTTACCAATCGATAATACCGCCAAATCTTGAGTGCATGGACCACGCAGCCTAACTCCAAGTCATGAGTAGGATAGTTGAGTTCATGAGGCCTCAATCGCCATGATGCATAGGCCACAACCTTGCCCTCCCGCATAAGAACACAACCAAGACCCCGATGACGAAGCATCACAAAAGATATCAAAACTCTTGTGAATATCAGTGAGAACAAGCACTGGCTGAGGTCAACCGCTTCTTGAGTTCCCGAAAACTCACATCACAAGCAATGACTACTCAAATTTCTTGTCTTTCTTGAGCAATTCAACCATAGGCTTTGCAATCTTGGAGAAATTCTCGATAAAGCGCGATAGTAGCCACCAAACCAAGAAAACTCCGCACATCGGTGACCGACTTGGCTGACCCCAAGATAGCACATCACCGACCTTGCTAGGATCCACACCACACCTCCCCTGAAAGAACATGGCCCAAGAACGCCACTTCTTCAACTGCACTGCACTTGCTGAATTTGGCATACAACTGGTGCTCACGCAGCTTGCCCAACACAAGCTTAAGATGCTCAGCGTGCTCTTCTTCACTCTTGGAGTAGATAAGGATATCATCGATGAATACCACCACAAACCTATCCAAATACTCCATGAATACCGAAGTTCATAAGATTCATGAATAAAGCAGAGCATTAGTCAAACCAAAAGACATGACGGTACTCGTAAAGGCCATAACGAGTAGCAAAGGCCGTCTTAGGAATATCCTCGCCCGATCCTCGACTTGATGATAGCCCAATCTCAAGTCAATCTTGAGAAGACTCGTGTTCGGTCAATTGATCGAAAAGATCATCAATACGGGCAAAGGATACTTGTTCTTTACCGTCACCTCATTAAGCTTGACTGAATCGACACACATGCGCAAGGTCTTGTCCTTCTTCTTCACAAAGATAATCGACAACCCCAAGGAGATGAGCTAGGACGGATAAAACCCTTCTCTTGCAGCTCACCCAGGCTTGCTTCTTCAGCTCCTCCAACTCATTAGGAGGCATGCGATACGGCCTCTTAGAAATAGCGTACCGGCAAAGAACTCTATCACAAACTCCAGATCTCGAACAGTGGCATGCCGTGCAAGTCTTCCGAAAGACATCCGAAGTCACACACAGTGGGGACGCCGTGGAATCTCCAATATCGCTTTGCTTCAAGGACATAAAGATGGGGCTCGAATCGTGGCGAAAACCCAACCTGCTCACCAAGGGTCAGTGAGGTAGACAATCTTCCCGCACAATCGATTTGCCCCAAGTGTTGGGACAACCAATCCATGCCAAGAATCACATCCAAGCGCCGAGTCGAGTAGAATAAGATTCGCAAGAACCCTACGCCTTCGATGTGGATAGGAACATCCCAAGATACTTGGTCACTCATTTCCAACCCGAGAGCTAATCAGCAGTGGAATCCCAGAGGAACACAAAGTGAAGCCTACAATCAACAAAGAAAAGACCTCAAATAAAAGAATGCGAGGCCCCAGAGTCAAATAAAATCAGAGCAGACGCAAATTAACAAGGAGCGCATCTAACACCACGCCGGGTGCCTCCTGTGCCTCCTCACCGAGATGTGGTTGACTCGCCGCCCCCTGCCCGGGTCTTCTCGTCGTGGTGACCACTCCTTGCCCGCCCTCCATTAGGACGAGGCCGCTCAGCCTTCTTAGGACAACTACTCGCGTAGTGGCCCTTGTCGTGGGCAAGAGAAGCAGTGACGCTGGCCGCGGGTTACGGGAACACCTGTCATTGGTCGCAGCGCACGCGGATCGAGCCACGCCTGCGGAGGACGTGGAGTCAGCCAAGGCCTCGGCGGTGGTGAAGCCAAAGAACGCCACCGTGCAGTCCAACACGGATTAACGAGGCCGGCCTGCGTGCATCGGGCCTCCCACTTGCGCTTGCGGGACTCGCCGCCTCGCCTTTGTGCTCGCGATGATGGCCTTGTCCACTAAGGTCCGGAAGTCGGGAAGTCCACGATAGAGAGCTTGTCCCAAGCTCCTCGACAAACCTCCATGAACTTCTCCCGCTTGGCCTCACGGGCCACCTCGCAGGAGCGCACTCGCCGATGGTTGAACTCGTGGAGGTACTCAACACAGATTTGCCCTCGCTTGAGCGCAAGGAACTCCTTCTTCTTGACTTCATCAGCCGGCGGACATGGGCCCGACGAAAAGCTGATCGGAACTCCTCCCACGAGACCACGTGTCCGCAGTTTGCATGGCTGAAGTTCTCCCACCATGAGAGTGCCGCACCCTCCAAATGATGGGATGCGGTGCGCCCGCCTCGCCTCGGCATCGAGCAACGTTGAGCTTCACAACCGCACGCAGCCGGGCCGTCTGCCCAAGGGATCTCTGACCGGGAGAAGGTGGGAGGCGAGTACGGAGGAACTCCGCAAGTCCCCACGAGACGGGAACCACCTCGCATCGAGAGGCACCGAGTGAGTGGAGGTGTTCTGGCGATGACCTCCAACACCCTACGGTCCTCCGAACGATTGCGCTCGATTTGTATGAGGACTTCCGCCATGGTCTGAGGAGGAAGCTCTCATCGGACTACCCTACCGATTCCGCCGCTACGTGTCCCACCACCATCCCGATTTACTAAGACAAGTTAGATACTGCTCAAGACCCAAGAACACAGAATCCAAACTTAGTTAACATGACCAACGAACAGCCACAAAAGAACATGAGGTCATAAGTCACCGAATCCACTTCCCGAAACGACTAACCCGTATGGAAGAACGAGTAATCGTTTGAGAAGACCCAAAATTTCAGAACTAAAATCTGGCTCAAAACAGTCCAAAAATCAAGGTATAACCACCGATAGAGTATAGACATTAGCTAATTTCATATCACTTACCCTTTTATTCCCACCAGTTTAGTTGAATTATCCTCTCATTATCTACCTTCTTTAGAACCTTTGAGCTTGCTGTCCGGAAATTGACGCTTGCTGTCCAGATTTTGCATCCAAGCTCCTAGTCAAATTTTCCATTCCGTGCTTCAAAACCTTGTAGAAGGGCAGCCAACACTTCAATTTGCCAAACTCATTGGTCCCCAAAACCCAAATTAAACGATAAGGACTATCCTTTGGAAGAAGATGAGAGGAAAACAATTTTCAAAACCCAAACCAGAACAAGACGCAGTGAAGAAAACTAAGATAGGTAAGGAGTAAAATCTGATAACTTACTTAATTTTCATAAACCATTTGACTCTTGAAAGTAGGTTTTCGTAACATCCTACAAGGCTACCAAGCTAGGGGTTTCTACGGTCAAGATGGCTCGATACCAACTTTGTGAGGACCCGAATATTTAACTAGGAACACTTAACCCCAAATGGTCCTAGTGTTACTAATTAAACATTCTAAGCCTCGATGGACATATGCTTCCTGCATTGCAGCATACGACATCATCACAAAATTACACATCAATTCCATACACATACATCACTAAGTTCAACAACGACATACATAAAGTAAAGTTATTACAAAAGGAGCCGACTGCCAAATAGAACAATATACAAGAATGACAATGAAGCAAAAGCGCCATAAGATGGCTAGAACAAAAGTCGACCAGGTTAGCCACACACCCACAAGGCAACCGACCGGCCGCTAAGCTAGTCGCCCAAGAAACTACCACAACACAGCTCGCAAAGTGAGGCCCTTCTGGCTCACCTCCTTCCTCTGCAACAAAACAATTGAGCATAGCATCCGAGTACAAAGATTGTCTTTGTACCCGCAAGATCGACGTGTGGAATAGCGCACCTATTCATAACTACATGCAAGCTTATTTAGGTGGAGGTTGTATGTCTTATTTTGCATGAAGCCAACTTTATTTGCAATAATGTAATACATTTCAAAAGCAAGTTTGCAAATCTGTTTGTTATCAAAGTAAAATAAGTATAGATACATACAAGTAACCACTGAAGTGACTATCCCAATAGTCACCACAACATAGCACGAACCCCGATTCGCACTCACCCATCAAGTTTTAATTTAAAAGGTTGTAGTCTAACTCTTGAAAGACCTCCCAAGCGTGTCCATAACCTAGGACGAGGCTATTCGAATAGTTTTAACTCGCAGGGTGTACCAATGTACCACACTCGCATCGCCTTTAAGCCAAAAGCACACTTCCGTAGGTATGCCGCACGCTAAGTCCTACGAGACGCCCAATATTGTGTATTAACTACGAGCCGCCGTATGGGTAGAAACACCATACGCTTACATTGCAAGCCGAAAGACAACAAATCCCATCCCGGTGAAGTCTTTCGGACACTACAATGCTCCCAACACCATCCCTCCCGCGACCTCCTGCGACCCGGAGCCAATACACGCCAAAGTACTAAGTCAAGAGAGGTCCCATACCTCTAGTGTGGTTAGCACGCTAAAATGCTTGGTTTAGTGTAACAAGATGTTCGGTCCTTGTTGACTTAGGCACCATTCCATCACACCTAAAATCACACCATCATACCATTGTGCCCAAGTCTAAATCATTTTGTTTTCAGTTTTAGTTTTCATAAGTAGACATGGCACAAGATGGAAATCATAATACATAATAAGTTTAGTGATCAAGGTTATCGACAAGTCGATAACCGCCCATTTCTACCAAGCTAAGCATGGCTAAGCAATTAATTCGCAACTACTAAGTGACAAGAGCCCATCCACGAACTCTAAATCACAGCAAGTAACCTAGGCTCATGGTAGAGAGGATAATCATTTGCTAAGGAAATGCATCTACTAGGCCAACTATTAAAACAAAATAGCAATGCATACATAGAATTTGTAATCAACATAAATACTTAAAATACTGGGATTAACATGATCAAACCGCTTGCCTTCTTGTCGTTGTTCGATTTGTTGCGAGGATCGCTTCTGGTTACCGCAAATGTCGAATCCTAAGCGAAAGGCAAAAAGAACCAAGAACAACCAATAAGACGAGCCACAAATAAACAAAAGAGCAAGCAAAACTTAACCAAATGCGACGAAATTTACACATCAGGTAGAGTACGATTATACCTAGACATAGAAACTGGAAAAACCTAATTTGGATTTGTGGTGCAAAAGATAATGCATAAAAATACATTTTCGGCCATAATTAGCACTGTAGCAAAAATATTTTCTAGAGAGATTTTGAAGCTGAAATTTTTATGGTAGCTACCCACTGGTATAGAGGTAACCCATATAAAATTTCAGGTCATTTGGAGTTAAAATGATTTAGTTATGGTTTTTCTAAGATGCAAAACTAGTATCATGCACTTTCCAGAAATATAAACATGTGCAAAATCTATTTCACATTATGGAATGATAACAGAGGGATTTCCTAACATCAAATTTCTATTTTTAGGATTTACAGAGAATTACTGGTGCATTTTATAAGTCTTCCAGAATTTTCTAAATGCCAAAATAGGTACTAAATCATTAATCAAGGTTTCTGTTACAATCTTGGACTTACCATCATTTTTACATTAACATTGGGTTAATAACCAATTTATCAAGGTTGGAATCATTCATTTTGGACATACACAGAGCAAGATATGCATTTTCTAAAGTTTTATTCATTTTCTGGAATATTCAAAATGACAGAAATCAAGTTATTCCTATTTATACAATTTTCTGCTACTGGAACATGCTTAAATCCATTTTTATAATAAGCTAAAGTGATAACATAATTTATTACAGTTGGAATTAACTAAAAAGCAGTTAAAATGAATTAGTTATGAGTTTCTAAAGTTTCTATATCATTTTCAGTTGATAAACAATTGCTTACCGAAATACAGAACAATCCAATAAAAAGGAAATGACGTGGACAACTCCCAACCCTTGATCTAAAATCCTACGGCTCACGCCGCAAAATAGCGCACGCGCTAAACCCACATGAAACCCACCGCTGGATCAAGATCCAACGGCTCACTCAGTGTATGCAACCGGACGGTGCGGTTGCTTGGGCCAATCCCAGCCGCAGATCGACAGATGGGCGGCCCAGAACGCACCAACAACCGGATGGTCCGATTGCACACACGATCTTCGCCGTTGATCGCAAGATCGACGGCCCAGGACGATGAGGGGAACCGGATGGTCCGAATGCATGCAAGATCTGGGCCGCAGATCACAAAATGGACGCCGGCTATAGATCGAAGTTCAAAAAGAGGTATCGACGAGTGGGACCGCATGTCGGTGACTACGAGTCACGATCGCAACGATTTAACCCACGCGGCACGCGTGCACCGACCCACAAGTCACGACGACCCAGAAGGTTTCCGACAGGGTTAAGTGCCGGCATTTTATTAATCAATGATTAAGCATTAATGATGTCGGAATAAAGGTGGAGTGAAACAGAGATTGATTTAAGGAGATTGGGCCCACAGGTCAGTGGCTCAATAATAATGATTAAGACACAATTAACAGCTAATGATTGGTAATTAATGTGTCCTAATGATCCGACGAAAACGGGAGCTTCACAGCTGACAAAACCCGAATGGCTTTGCGGCCGTCGCCGCGATCGCCATGCGGCGCGCCACAAACTATCAAAATGGGTTCGCATAGTGTTGCGGACCCGGCAGTGTGACCTCGCCGCGGTGGAAGTTCGAACGCCATGCAGCCGGAAAACAAAGATGAAGGCCGACACGGCAAAACACGAAAATGGCAAAATGCTCCGCTGCAGTCCAAGGAAGCGAGTGCCATGACTTCTAGGGACTATATAGGAGCTACCTTAACCGAGAGGAGCTTCAAAGATGGCCGGGGAAGACTTGAACACGATGAAGTCCACCGGAGCCGAAGAAGATGAAGTGGGAAATGAGGTTCTGAGCAAAATGAGTGGAACCACATCATTACCACAGCTTCATTATAGCTCAAAGAGGCTCCAAAAGCAAGTAATTGCAAAAAGAATCACTTACCTGAGTTGAGAAGAAAGGGGTGAAACCAACGAAAATCTCCAAACTTAAAATTGAGTGATTCTGTGAATGCAACCCAAAATCAAGTTAGGGAAATATAAAGGAGGTTGAGGGGTTCAAAAGGGTGCAAGAAATGTCAAGATGAACCACTGACACCAAGGCCGCCATTGGAGCTCTACGGCCAACAATGGTGTTTTGAGGGTGAGAGGTGTTCTTGAGCTCAAACACAGAGAAGAGCAAAGTGTGGTGCAAAGGAACACCAGGAGGACCTAGAGGGGCAATTATATAGGGGAAGGATTAGGGTTTCGATCAAGGGCATGAGCCCATGGTGAGCTCGGTTCATGCTCCGGTTGTAGACCAAGAAAAGATGGGAGCAAGTGAGCACGGTGACCATGGAGGAGAAAGCCTGGTGCGCATTAAATGCATTGCAGAGAGACGTTGGCAAAAGCAACGTGGAGGTGACACATCAAGCCCCCCATGCTCTCTCTTTCTCTCTGCCATGAACGCCCGCGCGCCCGGAGCAGCCGAGGAGGAAGAAGAACAGAGAAGACGAGCCACGACCGTAGGATTAGAAATGGACGGTCACGATTAAACGAGTTCGCCGGACAGTCCGATTGCCTACGGAGATCTGGACGGTTGGATTGAAATCCAACGGTCCCTATTGGCCAATGCAACCGAGGGTCCGACCGACACACGCGCGGGCCGTGCGATTTAGATCTAACGGTTGAGATCCACCGCGCGCTTTAAAGAGTGGCTCGGTGCATTTAGTTGACTGGACCGAGTCGGTTGGCTCGAGCCCGAGTCTGACTCGAACCCGAGTAACAGTAAAACCTAGTTTGACTTTGAAATAAAAACAGAGACTTTGAAAGATTTATTTGGGGTAGCAAATTAACTCCAAAAATTATGAAATTTTGCAGGAGCTTCTTGACGGGCATTGACCTTGTGAAAATTTTCAGAGAGTTTTATGTCGCGAATAAATCTCCAACAATTCTGCAAGGCTCTGCTTTAATGTTTGATCGAGAGTCAAACAGTTTGATCGCTCTAAAAATATTCAAACAATTTCTAAAAATTGTGAAATTTTTCAGAGGGGTCACATACCACCACAGAGACTTAGGAAAAACATATCCAGAGGATGATCATAAGATTTGACAAGATTGTTTTTGGAAGAACAAGATTTGGATCAAAAGACTTGTGACTTTGTACTTCCATATCTTTGGTACAATACTTGTTCAGTACACAAAGGAAATACATGATGTAAGAAAAAGTTTTAATTTCTACTCATTTTCTTACATTTGAAACACAAGCCCAAAATTGGGATGTTACATTAAAATCCACTACCATCCAGAAAAGCCAATGTCGTTGCAGATGCATTAAGTCGTAAGAACCACTACAATACTTTGAAGGTGAAGGAAAGTTGCCCAAAACTTCATGCGGAGTTTCAGAAGCTGAAGCTAGAAGTTGTACCCGAAGGATTCGTAGCCAGTTTGGAAGTGTAGTCTACCTTGGAAAAGCATATTTGTGCTTCCCAACCAAACGATCCGGACATTAAGAATGTCAAGCTCAAGATGAAGGAAGGAAAATTCAAGGACTTCACCATGGATGACCAAGATACGCTTTGGATCAACGGACGTATCTATGTACAAGATGTTGATGGATTGAGACAGCTAATCCTAAAGGAGGCTCATGACTCGAAGTATTCTATTCACCCTTGAAGCACTAAGATGTATCAGGATGTTAAGAATAAATTTTGGTGGCCAAATTTAAAGTGGGATGTTGTAGAGTTTGTTGCCTTGTGTGATGTATGTCAGAAAGTAAAGGTAGAATATCAGAGACCAGCAGGCTTGTTACAAACCCTAAAAATTCCAGAGTGGAAATGGGAGAAGATCGGAATGGATTTCATTACCGGTTTACCCAGGACTAAAAACGAATTACGATTCGATTGGGGTAATAGTTGATCGTTTGAGGAAGATTGCTCATTTCTTGCCAATCAAAACCACTTACTCAGCCTTGCAGAATTATATATGTCCAGAATTGTCAGTCTGCATGGTGCGCCTAAGAAGATAGTGTCAGATCGAGGATCACAATTCACCTCTCGCTTCTGGCAGAATCTACATGAAGCCTTAGGACTCATCTAAATTTCAGTACTGCTTCTCACCCTCATACATATGGGCAAACTAAAAGAGTAAATAAGATATTGGAGGATATGTTGAGAGCTTGTGCTCTAGCTAATGCTACTAGCTAGGATAAGAGTTTGCCATATGCAGAGTTCTCGTACAATAATAGTTACCAAGTCAGTCTGCAGATGTCACCATTTGAAGCTTTATATGGTCGTGCATGCAGAACCCATTTGAATTGGCCAGAAACAACTGAACGTTTGGTATTCGAACCAGATATCATTTAGGAAGCAGAAGACCAAGTGTCTATGATCAGGGAAAGATAAAAGATAGCTCAGTCCAAGCAGAAGAGCTACACTGATAATCATCATCGTGACCTCAGCTTCGAACCAGAAGATTTCATTTATCTTCAGGTTACTCTACTTAAAGGTGTTAGAAGGTTTCATACCAAAGGGAAGCTTGCCCCTAGGTATGTTGGTCCGTTCAGGATTGTGAGTCGCCAATGTGAAGTTGCTTATCAGCTTGAACTACCACAGTTGTTAGTAGGAGTACATGATGTTTTCCATGTCTCACAGTTGAAGAAGTGTCTTCGTATGCTGACAGAACAAGCTCCCTTAGATTCAATTGAGTGAAAAGAAGATCTCACTTACAAGGAGTAGCCAATTAAAATTTTGGGTGTCGCAGAGTGCCATACCAGAGGCAAGACCATTCATTTTTCAAGGTTCAATGGAGCAACTACTTAGAATGAGAAGCAACATGGGAGCATGAAGAAGAGCTGAAGGCCGAGTTTCCTAGCCTTTTCTTTAGCTAGCCTAAATCTCGGGGATGAGATTCCTTTACGGGGGAGGTTTGTAACATCCAAATTTTTGGAGTCTTAAAAATCTTTTCGAATAATTTAGTATTTGGAAAATTCACCCAAGAGAATTTATTTAAATTTTAATAAAGCTTAATATGGGTTTTTAGCATCAAAACAATTTAATATGAATAATCTCAACATTAATTAATGTCAAAACTATTTCATTTGGGTTCTATGTGCTCGAATATATTTTCTAGATTTTTCTAGAATTTTTCTGGGATCATTTGCTATTTTCTATTTGCTAATTTTTTCTGTATTTTCTAAAATGGAGAATATACTTAAATCTCAAGAAATTACGTTGGGCCGAATCTCCTTGACCTGGCCCAATCCTATTCACTCTCAGCCCATTTTCCCCGCAGCCCATCTCCCTCTCTCCTCCTCGCGCGCGCACCACGTTGGCCCCACCTGTCAGCCTCTGCGTCACCTTTTGCTACGCGTTCCTCACCGAGCCGCTGTCACCGCCAAGTGGGCCCCATGGCGGTGTTGTTCATCATCTCCGAAGTGGACTCCATTCTGATTCTCCTATGCGTGCTCCACCACCATCCTCGACGCGGACTCTATCTTTCTAGCCCTATTTAAAGCCTCCACCAATGTCACAAGGGTCGCCCACACCCCCACCTCCTTTTCTATGAAGCCGCAAACCCTAGAGTGCCGCCTCTTCACCAGAATCAGAGATTTTGCCCTAGCACCACCGAGAGCTTCTTCGCCAGATTCCTTCGCCGTCGGTGAGCTCCAGCTGTCATCAAGTGCACCCTCGAGTTCGCCGCATCACGGGCTACCTCATGCACGCACTCTTCTTCCCAGAGAGGCCCTAGTTCACCATCGTCGCGTCGAGCCGCACCACTCCGCCACTTAATGCGTCGTCGCCGTCGTTGTGGTCACCACCGGTGAGTATAGACCGCGTCATTGTGTTTGTCGTGTCACACTCATCTGGATGCGCACCTTCGTTGTCGCCGGGGAGTCGCCAATCGTCGTAACCCAAGGTCGCCGGAGCTTTGCCATCATTGAGCCACACTGGTCATCCACGTCAGTCACCACCTCAGCCTCTGTGCGTGCGTGTCGCTTGCGTGTTGCCCATGTGGCTGACCCGTCAGCATGCATGTGTGTGGTTCAACCCAAACCCTAGATCTGTTCACCGTAGATCCAATCTACAATAAACCATGTCGCTGTCTCGTGGGCCCCACACGTCGGATCACTATTCCGTAGACTCGTGAACTCGTAGACCATGAACCCATTACGTGGACCCAGTCCATGGACCGTGGGTCCACAAGTCAGCCTCAGAACCTTTTTCTCTAGTTTCTCTTTTATTTCTGATTTCCAGGGCTAACGGCAACTTGCGTCATATTCCAGATTTTTCAGTAGAAAAATAATTCAAGAAAATTAGGAATAGTGTTCTTTTTCTTTTTCTTTAGATTTAGATCTTCCAGAAGCCCATTCTTCCTCATACGAACTCTAAGTAAGCCCATTCAAATTTCTAAATTCGAGTTCTATTTTCCTAATATTTTTATTTAATTTTTAGAGTTTGTTTTCTCTCTATTTTGTATTGATTTTTGTTTATTTGCTTTCGTTTACGAGTAGACGTCGCTACTTCGGGAGATTTCGAGGAAGAAGGAGTTTACCAAGACCAAGATTAGTACCAACATCAATTCCAAGGCAAGTTGTACCTTTGATCATGTTGAACCTAGTTTTCTAAAGTTACTTGGATTCAAATATTGCATTTACTTCAAGTAATTATTTAAATGCTTTGGGATTAGTTAATTATCCAAATTGCTTATATCCACCTTGCCTATTGTATTATAATGATCTTTTGTCACCCTACTTTGGTTAATTATTTAGTTGGCAATATCGTAGCACCAACGTGGGTTGGTTAGATGCGAGTAGTGTGCTTAGCCATGCAACGAGTCATTCATATCATTGAGTTGCAATCATAAACTTTACTAAGTGAATATGATACTTTGTGTAAAACTATGTGCTGTGTGTCATTACTCGTTGATGGCATCTGTTGCACTAAATCAATAGGGTGGGAAAAGATTTAGACCGAGGCAAGTGGTGAAAACTTTGTGATATGGTGGAGCTTTGTGATTGAGAATGGCAATCTTCATGGCATAGTTAGAAATTAGAAGTCTTGCCTTGGTCAATTAAAGACTTAACTTTGTACGCCATTAAACTGAGCCTTACTGTAAGACCACATGCATGGTATCGGACAGGCCTAACTTAGTAAGTTACGGATTCTCGGCATTAACTACTCAGGTTGTAGATTAGGAGCTCAGTGATGGGCGGAGCTGTGGACTACCATGTAGGCCAAATTTATGAGTGGTTCACCGTCTTCAGGTCCAACGGTGTGAGTCGTATCAAAGCGTTGTGTTAGGGTTGGTATGAGAGTAACAGACATCGGGAGTGTCAATTGTTGAGATGAAGTTTTGCAAAAGTTTTGTTTTGATTAGTGCTAGCTACACTGATTATATCGTGTGGGTAAAGTGTACAACCTTTGCAAAGTGTTAAACAATCTATTCGAATAACCACATCCGCGGTTATGGACATGCTCGGGATTTCACACGAGGGGTAGTTTTTCATAAAACAATTGGGAAGGAACAACTATGTGATTTAACCCATATGGCTGTGTGAAAGAATTTGTTTAGGCTTTGTGTCCTTTGTGAAAACAACTATTAAATTACTATTGTGTAAACTCGATCATAGGGTCAAAACCATTATTTGCTATTCAAATTAATCGTTCATGCTACTATTCATCTTGTGTGGATCGATATCCATCTATGTTGACACTGTATGCACTAGCGTGATCTTGGACTTATGCATTATACGCGGAGGTTCCGGAACTGTATTTTTGGGTTCCGACAATTTTCAATCATGGTCGAGCCCACCATCAATAACTATCGAGTAAATCGAGTGTTAGTTGATAGTGGTAATTCATTGAATATCTTATTCACGAGTGCTCTGAACGAGATTCAAGTACCTCGGACCAGAATAAAACATGTACGATGGTCATTCCATGGGATCGTACCAGGTACTTCGCCAAACTAATTGGCCAAGTTTCTCTTCCTGTAACATTTTGTTCTCCAAACAATTTCAGGACAGTAAAAATCTCTTTTGATGTGGTTGATTTCGACATGACATACAATGCCATACTCGAACAACCAACTCTAGCACGATTCCTAATGGCTGCTCATTATAGTTATCAATGTCTTCAGATGCCAGATCCCAAAGGAGTGCACAGTCCGCTGTGACAAAAAGATGGCACTTACATGCGACCGCAGATCCCTCGAGATGGTTGGCCAAATACCAACCCGAGAAACAAGCAAGGCATAGCCTTCAACCAAGCAGTCGAAGCCTAAAGTTGCACCGAAGCTGAACGATCAAGTCAAAGAAGTTCCGCTGAATCGAGAGGAACCTTCAAAGACCGTTCATATTGGGGTTGCTTCTGACCCAAAATAGGAAGACGCCCTCGTCACCTTCGTCCGAGCTAATGCAGATGTCTTCGTGTGGCAAACATCCGACATGCCCAAAGTCCCCAGGGAGGTGATCGAGCACAGGCTAGCTCTACAGCCTGATAGAAAACCCATAAAACAAAGATTACAGAGATTTGCACCTGATCGACGAGATGTCATTAGGTCAGAATTGGACAAACTACTCGAAGCAGGCTTTATAAGAGAAGTCGACCACCCAGAGTGGTTGGCTAACCCTGTAATGGTTAGAAAGTCTAATGGTAAGTGGCGTATGTGTGTAGACTTTACTGATCTTAATAAAGCCTATCCAAAATATGATTTTCCTCTTCCTCGTATCGATCAATTGGTTGACTCTACTGCTGGTTGTGAAGTATTAAGTTTTCTAGATGTATATTCTAGTTATCATCAGATTAGTATGTGTTTAGAAGATGAATAAAAGATCGTATTTATTACACCATTTGGAATATTTTGCTATGTTAAAATGTCATTAGGTCAAAAATGCTAGCGCTTCTTTTCAACGCTTGATGCAATCAACTTTTTCACCTCAACTAGGCAGAAATTTATAAACCTATGTTGATGATCTAGTCGTAAAGAGCATCAAGCGACTTAATCATATTTTAGACCTGCAAGAAACATTCAACAACCTCAGAAAACACCGTTTTAAACTCAATTTTGAAAAGTGTGTGTTTAGAGTCTCTTTAGGGAAATTGCTCAGATTCCTTGTCTCTGCACGAGGTATCGAAGCAAACCCTGAAAAAATAAAAGCTATTGAACGAATACGCTCTCCGACCACAAAGAAAGAAGTCCTGAAACTCAAAGGATGCATGGCGGCTTTAAGTCATTTCATCGCACGTCTGGGAGAAAAAGGACTTCCTTTCTTTAGTCTGGGAGAAAAAGGACTTCCTTTCTTTAAACTTCTAAAGAAACACGATGGTTTCGAGTGGTCAAAGGAGGCAAACAATGCCTTCGAGGATGTCAAGAGGTATCTTACGAGTGCTCCTGTTCTGGTTTCTCTGAACCCAGAAAAGACGCTCTTAATATATCTTGCTACCACGCCATAGACAGTAAGCGCAGTACTGGTTGTAGAACATGAAAATGTCAAACCACCAATTTACTACATAAGCGAAGTTTTACACAGACCTAAGGAGCGATACCCTTAGGTTCAAAAACTTTTATGTGCCCTCCTCATATCTTCGAGAAAACTAAATCATTATTTTCAAGCACACAAGGTAATTATGCAGTTTGAATTTCCCTAGGAGTGCTCCTCTAGAATAGGGAAGCAATGGGACGCATTGCAAATTGGTCGGTTGAACTTGGGGAGTTCGACCTCCATTTCGTGTCCCGAACAGCCATTAAATCCCATATCTTGGCAGATTTTATCGCCGAATGGACAAATCCTGAACCTTTTCAGGATCCCTAGTACAATTCTCATGAATAGTGGACGATGTACATTGACGGATCACTTACGCTAAGTAGCTCGGGGGCTGGGGAGGTCCTAGAATCTCCTACAAGAAAGACCTTAAGGTATGCTATTCCTTAAAGTATGCTATTTAGTTAAACTTCCCTTCCACTAACAATGTAGTAAATACGAAGGCTTATTGGCTAGCATACGAGCAGCGGAAGCGCTCGGGATTCGATGACTACTCGTGAGAGGAGACTCTGAACTAGTCGTGAATTAGGTCAGAAAAGAGTACCAATGCTCTAGTTTGACCATGTCTCAGTACTTATCGGAAGTTAGAAAGCTTGAAAAGCATTTTTTTGGTTTTGAGGTACAATATATCCCTCAAAAGGATAATTTTCTCGCAAACCAGCTAGCTCGAATGGCTTCTTCCCGATCTCAAGTACCAAAAGGAGTCTTCTTGGAACAACTCCAGAAGTCGTCTCTGGTCGAAACACCAGAAACATCTCCTATTGAGACAGCCTCTCTATAATACAAGGATACTTGGATGAATCCCATCGATGAGTATCTTCAGAAAGGTACAATTCCCAATGATCATCTCAAGGCAGATTGATTATCTCATAAGGCCAAAATGTATACTTTAGTTGATGGAGTCCTCTATAAATGAGGTACTCAAAGGGTTCTCATACTATGCATATCACAGAGAGAAGGGATAAATCTCCTTCACAACATACATGGAGGCATCTATGGAGCTCATGCTTCTTACAAAATGTTGGTTGGAAAAGCCTTTCGACAAGGTTTCTACTAGCCAACAATCCTTCATGATGCTAAAGAGTTGGTTAAAAAATGTGTACAATACCAGTTTCATAATAGGCAAACATACCAACCGGCTCAGGCATTACAAACTATACCTCTGTCTTGGCCTTGTGCCACCTACGGTCTTGATATCCTAGGATGTCTTGGCCTTTTGTGACCTACGGTCTTAATATCCTAGGACCATTCCCAAAAGCACTAGGGGGCTTCGAGTTCCTTTTTGTGGCTATTGATATGTTCACAAAATGGATTGAAGTCGAACCTATGACTGGGATAACAATAGAAGCAGCTAAGAGGTTCATGATGAGAAGTGTGATTACTCGATTTGGTGTTCCAAGTCGAATAATTATAGATAACAGAAATCAATTTTCGAGTACAAAATTTTAGGAATTTTAAGACGAGTTGGGTGCCAAATTATGTTATGCCTCTGTTGCTCACCCACAAAGTAATGGGGCAATTGAAAGAGCGAATAGCCAAATTATGTAGGGAATCAAAACTCTGGTCTTTGACCAACTAATCAAGCGCTTGGGGGCTTGGGTACAAGAATTACTCTTAGTACTATGGGCGGTTCGCATGACTGCTAGTTAGGCAATAGGTGACACACCCTTTTTCTAGTTTTTGGGACTGAAGCCATGCTTCCTCTAGAACTAAAGATTCGGTCGACAAGGATCGAAAGATTCAACGACTCTGCCCAAGAACAACTTCGAGCGGATGACATCAACCTTCCTGAAGAGAAGAGGAACCAAGCCTTAATCCATTCGGCAGTCTATCAACAAGCCCTACGCAAATACTACGATCGTAAGATCCAACCTTGCAGCCTTGCAGTAGGTGACTTAGTATTGAAAAAGATTCAATCCCAATCTAATCGGAATAAACTTTCCCCCAAGTGTGAAGGTCCTTACACAGTGGTCAAAATTACACGACCAGGTTCAGTACGACTAGCAACGGAAGACAGTCGGATCCTTTCAAACTCTTGGAACATCGACCAATTACGCAAATTCTATGTATAACATCATTCTTTCTCAATAAAGTTTTAGTTTTCTTCAATATTTATTGTCTTCAAATTTTTTATTGGGCAACACTTCGATTTTCGATCACTTTTTACACACTTGATTTTCTTTAGACTGGTCGGAGAAATGTGTGAGACCCCGGTTTATTTAGCTTGTAATACTTAGCCTTCCATTGGCCCTAGCATCACAAACAAAATACATCGTGTCCCAATGGACATGTGCTTCCCAGAAATTGCAGCACACATACATCATACAAAAGCATGCATCATTTCCACACATGATAATATAACAAGTCTAGCAAAAGACATACATAATAATAAGTTATTACAGAACAGCCGACCGGCCAAATGACATAAGTATTAAGTATCAACGGAAGCAAAAGGTGCCATAAGATGGCTTTAAACCAAAATATGACCGGTTAGCCACATAACACCATAGGGCAACCGACCGGGCCGCCAAGCTAATCGCCCCACACACTGCCACAGCACAACTCACAAAAGTGAGGCCCTTCGGGCTCACCTTCTTCCTCTGCACACAACAAGCAATGCAGATGAGTACAATAATGTACTCGCAAGACTTACAATTAACAAGCCTATACATAGCTACATGAGAGCTGAATTCAAAGGAAATGGTTATATGGTTATTTGGACGCATAAAGCAATTTTCATTTGCAATAATGTAATAGATTGAAAGCAATTTAACAAATCAGTTTTTAAGCATTGAAATAACAGCAAGTAACAATAATTATCAAGTAATCACCTAGAAGTGACTAACCCAATAGCCACCACACATAGCATGAATCCCTGATTCATACCACCCATCAAGTTTTAATTTAAAATGTTGTAGTCTAACTCTTGAAAGACTTCCCCAAGCGTGTCCATAACCTAGGACGAGGCTATTCGAATAGTTTTAAACCCTGCAGGGGTGTACCAATGTACCCACACTTCAGACCGCCTTTAAGCCACAAGATTAGCACACTTCCAAAGGTATGCCGGCACGGCTAAGTCCTACGAGACATTTCCAATATTGTGAATCAACTACGAGTCGCTCGTATGGATAGAAACCCATACGCTTACATTGTAAAGCCAAAAAGAAAACTACCCCTCGGAGTAAAGCTTTTTGGACAACTACAATGCTCCCACACACAACCACCTCATTTTACCACGACGCGACACACACACGCCCTCCCGCGACTCGTAGCCAACACACGCCAAAGTACTAAGTCAAGAGAGGTCACATACCCTCTAGTGTGATTAGCACGCAAGAATGCTTGGTTTAGTGTAACAAGATGTTCGGTCCTTGTTGACTCGGGCACCATTCGAGTCACATCCAAAAATCACACCATCTTACCAATATGCCCAAGTCCAAATTGTTTTGTTTTCAGTTTTAGTTTTGCAATTTAAACATAGCACAAAGCTGAAATATAGAGATCATAATAAGTTTGTGTGATCAAGGTTATCGACAAGTCGATAATCGCCTATTTCTACCGATAGCTAAGCATGGCTAAGCAACAAACTCGTAAACTACTAAGTGACAAGGGTTCATCCAACAAACCCAAAATCACAGCAAGATAAACCTAGGCTCAGTAGTAGAGGATAAACGTTTGCCTACTGGTAATGCATCTACTAGGTGAACTACCGACAATAGTTAAAACAACATAGCAATGCATACGTAGAATTTGCAAACAATATATTAGAATTTGAAAATAGTAGGAACAACATGATCAAATGATGCTACATCTTCTTGCCTTGCGGGAGTGCAGGGTCTGGCTGCTGAGGCTCGAATCAATATCAATAATATCTTCAAACCTAACGCGAAAAGGCGATAAAATTAATAAGAACGAAGAACACGAAATAACTTCAACAGCAAAAGGTATCCAAAACTAATGAAACTCACACAACAGCAAGGGTATGATTTTAGATAATTTTAGGAACAAGAATTACTCAATTTGAACATATCATGCAAAAGTTATAGCTAAAATAAACTCTCTCAGCCTATTAAATCAACTAAATTAATTACTGGTACTGTTCATGGCAAAAATTTCTAGAATGATCTAAGTTCTAAAAATTTTATAGCAGGTAGATTATAATATCCTAAGATCAGCAAAGTTGAGTTTACTAAATTTGGAGTTATAATGATTTACTTATGATTTTTCTAAGTTCTAAACTTAGTGCATGCTATTTTACAGAAACATAACCATGATCAAAACCTATTTTGAATTAAAGTGCACTAATAGAGGAATTTAACAAAATTGATTTTGCACAAATTGGATTTATACAGAAGAAGATATGCATTTTACAAGTTTTATTTCTATTTCTGGAATATCCAACATGGCAGAAATCAAGTTATTTTAGTTACACAATTTTCTATTACAGGAATATACTCAAAAGCATTTTTATACTAAACTTTAGTGGCATAAGAATTTATTACAGTTGGAAACACATAAAAAGGAGTTAACAAGAATTAGTTATGAGTTTTTAAAGTTTAACTACAATTTTTAGTTAATAAATAAATGCTTACAGAAATGAAATCAAACTTAACAGAAATAAAACGACGTGGACGAATATGGGCCTTAGATGCAAAATCTAACGGCCCAAGCGCGCTGGGAATAGCGCACGCGTGCGATCCTAAAAGGAAGTCACCGTTGGATCTAGATCCAATGGTCCACATGAATTGGGCCGATCGGGGAACGCGATTGCCGCAATCAACCACAGCCGCTGGTCTCCAGATGAAGGGCTCAGAGCGATGTTCCCTTCGCGTGGTCCGAACGACCACCAGATCTGAGACGCAGATCAAAAGATGGACGGCCCACGTGCTTTGTACGCTTCGGGGGCCCGAAAGTCCCACAGATCTGGGCCGTAGATCTAAAAATCGACGGTCCACGATCTCTGTAGTGCTACTCTTTCACGCACGAGGGATTTAAACGCACCGCGAGGATTTAATGATGCAGGCCCACACGCCATGAGATAGAGGGTCAATTAGGACATCAATTAATTACTAACTTCAATGATTAGCGATAATTAGTAATTAATGTGTCCTAAAGTCTTTGCGAGAGAGGGTTTAAGCAGGCGGGGCCCACCCAGCAGAGACACAAGCTACCAGATTAAGACACATTAACTGCTAACCAATGATTAGCAATTAATGACCCCCCGATTTGCCCTGATGACCTTATCACTGTGGTTTTAGGCCTACGGGCCCACATGGTAGTGACTGCAAATGACATTTTCGACAACCAATTAATGCTAATCATTAATTATCAAATGCTTGATTATTAATGATGTCTTAACAGGGTTACTTAATGCCAACCGGGGGGGTTTTAGAGGCTGGGCCCACAGGTCAGTGGCACATTAAACCAGCTTAGGACAGAATAATTACTCCCAATGATTACCAATGATTAAGGCATTAAATGTGTCCTAATGACAACGACACAGAGGGAGTCTCGTCCGGCAAAATCCGAGCGGCAAAGATGGGCTCGTCGCCGGCGGCTCCAGCCACGGCGGCGCAACCTTAAGACTAAAATGGGTTCGCAATAGCTTTGCGATCCCGAAGGTGGTGACCTCGCCGGCGGCGAAGGTCTAGAACGCCGGCTAGCCGGAAAAAGGGCACGGTAACACTAAAGCCGAAAACGAAAACAACTCAAAAGCTCCACAGCAGTCCAAGGAAGCGAGTGCCACGGCCTCTAGGGACTAATAAGAAGCTACCTTGACCGAGATGAACTTCAAAGATGGCTGGAGAAGGTCTGACCACGGTGGAGCTTGTCGGACCCGAGGAAGAAGATATGAAATCAGAGACCTGAGCCAAAATGAACACCACTGGCGATCAAAGTAGCTGCAATATAGCCCATAGAAGTTTCATGAACAAGCAATAGAGAAAAGGAGCACTCACCGGAGCTGAGGAAGAAAGGGGATGATTTCGGCCAAATTTGAACAAACCCCAAATTTGTCAACTCCTGTGAATGAAACCCAAAATTGAGTGAGGGGAAATGATTAGGGCATTAAGGAGTTGGAAAGGGTACAAGAATATTTGAAGAAGAACCATTGGAGCTTCATGATCCACAGTGGAGCTCCACGGGTCAACAATGGCGATATGGTGTTTTTGGTGTATTAAGCTCCAAAAATGAAGAAGGAGCTAAGGGTGGTGTAAAGGGACACCAGGAGGGGATTTTGGGACCTTTATAAAGTTTGGAAAACTAGGGTTTGGCAAAAGAAGCCTCTCGGGTGAGCTAAGACCATGACACAACCATGGACCGAAAAGAAGAAGTGATGGGGATGTAGGAGTAGGGTGAGATCGTGGCCGAAAGTGCCCTACAAGCCCTAAATGTCGACTAGGAGTGGCTGTCGGGGGAGCACGAGTTGACAAGGCCATGCCTCCCTCTGTTCACGCACGGTTGGAGGTTGAAGATGACCAGAGAAAAGGCTCGGCCGATTTTGAGCCATTGGATTTTGATCGGGCGGCTGATATCGCGCCACGCTTCTGAGGTTTAAAACAAAGGAAGAGATTGTGAGCGTTGGATCAGAAATGAATGGCTCAGATCGAACGAAACAATCATTGTTACATGCATAAGGTCACGACAGAAGGTAAAATGGTTAGATTTTTGCATAAAGCAGACATCTTAACCTACAAAGACTAAATTTTTATAAAGCAATTTAATAAATCAAAGTTGGATTAGAACAGAAGTAAATGGCATAATGTAAGCAATGCGATGCTGCATGAATCCTGCATGACCCATAAAAACCAAAAACCAGATTTTGAAAATCAAAACTTCTATACAGTGACATCAACTCAAGTTGTCGCCCATGACCGTGGACACGGCTATTCGAACAGTTTATACCTCGCAGGGGTGTACATCTTTACCCACATGACTTAGCTAGCCGTTGCCTTGGATGCCTCCGAATGATGACATACTTCCTTTGGTATGCCGACCGGGAAACTAAGATTTGGTATTTTTCAACAAGCTAACACTATTGAGTTGGACCCCATGTGAGCCGATCCCGCTTAAACAACGATCGATAGCATCCGCTAACCGGCACACATGTTGCGTCAAGAATGCCATCCAAACAATTAAATGCGAACTGGCTCACTACCCATATTAGAATGCAATCGGCACCATTAAGGTATCGTATATGCTACGGAGCACATATACGCCCTCACCCTTCTAAGAACATCCGATAATCGACATACAAGCTCACATGGCATACAACGCATCATAAGACCAAAGCATCTATGCCATACAAGGTCAATACACATATTCTACTCTCTGCTTCCAACCCAATAGTCTTAACATTTTACTTAACCAAACAAATACTATAATGATATGGAAGTACGTGGGGACTTGAATTGAATAGTCGAGTTCGGTCCTTAATTAACCGGACAAGTCCACCACAAAACCCAACCTCATGCACAAAAGCACTATCACTAGCTTCCTCTTGTCCAGATCAATTTGAATTTCAAATACAAGTCTGATTTAAAGAAACTGGACAAAGAGTTTAAAATAACAAGAGTTCATTAGATTCCCATGTTTGACAAGATATGCTTGTCAAACTCTAAAATCTCTAGATGCATGTCTAAGCCAAAATCAAAATATAGGTTATAATATACAGTACTATGCTAAGGTTGAGTGTATGGTGACAATTGAGGTAATCCTTCATGTTAGGTCATAACTAACTACTAACAGATCAAAATTTGTATTTTCAGAAAAATAGCATGCACAGTTGTCACTGAATTTAGAAAAATCTAATGTATAAAATTTGGGATCAACATGGTGCAAAGAGGAAGCTTGCCTTGGTAGTAGTATACTTCTGTTGCAGGTTCAGATTGTTCAGAGGCAGATTCAAAAACTTCAAATGAACCAGATTCTATAGATAGCAAATAAATCCAATAAATGCCAAAACTGACAATAAGTTCAAAATGAAAGAAATATGCATGATCAATCTGGAAATGCATGGTTACAATATGCTTAAGCCGTAACTACCCATAATAGTGATAATAACCCATTTTATAACCTACTGTTTTCAAAAGACAGAAACTAGGTTTTTAGTGCAAAGTTCGGCTTTGATTTTAAAAGAGTCAAAACAGACAGTTGCAATTTTCGAAAATGAATATAGAACATGCCAAAGTTCATAAATGAAACTTAGCATGATCTTTTAGGTAATTAATATCCCAAGCTAACCTTAAGCTAACCCTAATCGATTAGATCTCATAAGCTAAAGTAAAACCTATTTTGCTTGGTTGAGTGACAAAGAGAACAGAGACAAATTTCTGTTATTAACCTAAATAGATGATAACAAGGATTAAAAGAATAACTTGTTATGCCACTAGGGTTTAGTCTAAACCTAATTAGGTTAACAAGTTGACAGAGAAACCCTAGGCCTTGAAAATGACATGGAAAACCGAAAAGTTATAACATCAACTTTTCAGCTTAGAAACAAGTTAAAGCTACCGATGCTCAAAAGAATGATTCACAAGAGCTTCTAAGGTCCTTAAGATGCTCAAGATGTTAAAACTAGGGTTTTAGCTACGGGATGGGAAAGGAGCCAAAGACTCAAAACCGATGATGATTGATGAGAGAAATAAACTCGATTTAACCTACAAAAGATAACCAATCTTTATTGCAAGGTGGAACCGGAGTTTAGGATAGATAAGCAAAAGAAACAAGAGCAAGAACTCCACGGCCAACAATGGAGGATGAGCCTTTGGCCAACAATGGCAACAGCAAAAGTTAGGGTTTATATATAGATGTTGAGCTATCTCCTCTCTGCATGAGAGATCTACTACGAGAGAGAGGGAAGAAGATAAGAACACTCTTACATGTGGCTCCTATTGTCATTCTCACCAAGCAAGTTTTATAAAGGCTCAAAAGAATATCACCGTCCGATTGGAAATGGGTAGTCGTGATAAATAGAGAGATTAAAATGTTTTAATCGGTACCGCTAATATGGACCGTGCGATCTAGATCGGTCGATCGAGATCTAAACGAATCCCGAAGGCTTCGGCCCGCTTGAGAGACGTTGGATTAAGATCCAACGATCAATTAAAAGGAATACACGCCACCCTTTTGATGCGATGACGCCGCACCGTCCGATTAGATTTCACCGTCGAGATGGGGCAAAGAACCGGATGGTCCGATTGCATACACTCATATGGACCCTACGATTGAAATCCAACGATCCACCGAATTTGGGCTTTAAAGGCCCACTAAAAAAGAAGCGCCAGAGGATTTAAATCCAGGCCCATATAAACGCCTTTGTTTTCAAATGAAATAAGCGACGGTTAGATCAAGAATGGACGGCCGAGATCGTGAGGGGATCCGAGTCATCCGAATGCATACACCAATCGACCACACGATGAAGATCTAACGCCCGTAGTAGCGCGGACCTTAATAACACGCGGTAAAAGGAAAAGCCGAGATTTGAATCGACGGCCGGATAAAAGCGCCGCTTAAGTTTAAAACGGTGCGCTCGTTGGATCGAATGAACGGTGGAGATTGAGAAGGGCCTCGGAGTTGTCCGACAGACACATCGATCTCTGGCCGTTAGATCAAGATCCAACGGCGGAGATTAAAATGCACACGACACCGCGGACGTTATAGCCTCGCCTGCTCGATTGAAGATCGACGGTTCACATCACGCGTGGAGCCCGCTCGCGCCCAACGTGACAGCAGCGGACCAAGTCGATCGGACCTAGACCCATGGTCCGAGTCAGCATACAAGATTAGGTTTGATTCAAACCATTTAGTTGACCAAACCTTATTCAGATATTCCAAGGTTTGACTGGCTTTTAAAATAGCAAATAAATTTGTAAAATCATGAAATTTTTACTGGAAGCTACTGAGATAAACATATTTACCAGATAAATTTTATATACCACATTATCACTTTGTAAAATACATAAATATTTATTTTAGCCCTAAATATTCATTTGAAGATAATAAATTTTTCCTTTAAGATAAAATAATTTCTAAAATGCAACAAAAGTATTTTTAGCCAAGATAATTTATCTAGACTTTAATAAAATACTTCCACCATAATACAAGTTTTATCTTGTATTCCTTTAAGACTTTAAATGTTCCTTTGAGATTTTTGGCAAAAGGAAGGTTTTTAATTTGTAACATGTCGCCCAATTTGTAGCAATGAACAAGAATGCTATGAACAGCACCTCATTACTGTTTAAAGCATTTTATTACTGTTTATAAACTTGGGACTGTTACACAATCGGAGGCCCGAATGTCTCACGCGACGAGGACGGTCCAATTTAAATCCAACGGCTAAGGTCCGTCCAAGGTTCCTGAGTCTAAATAAACAGAGAAGATCGTGAACCCTAAGATCAAAAATGAACGGCCATGATTAAATGTGCTCTTCGGGGGGTCCGAACGTTCTCAAACGATCAGGACGGTTGGATCAAGATCCAATGGTTCAAAAGGATCAGCGCATTCGCACGGTCCGAATGTTCTCGCGAACCTGGGCTGTGCGATAAGGATCCGACGGCTGAGATTGGATGCGTGCTTTTAAAAGAAGGCCCGATGCAGTTAGTTGACTAGACCAAGACAAGTGGCTCGAGCCCGAGTCTGACTCGCACCCGAGGAACAGTGAAAACAGGTTTTGGGTTTTAAATTGAGCTGGGACTTTGAGGATTTATTTGAGACAGCAAAACAACTCCAAAAATTCTGAAATTTTTACTGGAGCTTGCTAACTCAGATATTAACCTTGTGTAAAATTTTCAGAGGTTTTTATGTAGTGTAAAATCCTCTAAAAATTTCTGCAAGGTTCTGGAATAGGGTTTGGCTGAAAGTCAAATAGGTTTGACTGCCTCCTAAAAATATTCAAACAATTTCTAAAAATTGTGACATTTTTCAGAGGGGTCACACACCATCCGAGGAACTTAGGAAAAATATTTCCAAATGATGATCGCAAGATTTGATAAAAATGTTTTTGCAAGACAAGGTTTTGGATCAAAAGACTTGTGACTTTGTATTTCCATAATTCTTGTACAGGAATTGTTTAGAACATACAAGAAATACATGATGTAAGAAAAAGTTTTAATTTCTACTCATTTTCTTACTTTTGAAACACAAGTCCAAAATTGGGATGTTACAAAATGAACATCAACTAATCGAAGTCTTTCCAATCTGCATGTGGTCCTACCCACTAGAAGGAACTTCCTAGCGTTGATCTGTTCCTAACTTTTGCTACCAAAACGGAGAAACTAGGTTCAACAAAAAGTGGTCAAAATTGTGTACAACATGCTCTTTTTAAATTATAATTTGTTCGATTACTATAAAAACTCTCGATTCGATTAAACTGGTTAGAGGAAGTGCACCACCTAGCTAAAGTCTTTCCTTTCTGCATGTGGTCAGAAGGAACTTCCTAGTGTCGCGCTGTCTCTAACTCTTGCTACCAGTACATAATAATCGAATCTAGTTTGTTGATCTATATGATTTAGTTACCTTGGTCAGAGAAACGAATATCAACTAGTCGAAGTCTTTTCTATCTGCATGTGGTCCTGCCCACTAGAAGGAACTTCCTAGTTTCGACCTGTTCCTAACTCTTGTAACCAGTTCATGATAATCGCGATCAATACATGTCGAACAACTTTTTTTCAATATATACTTTTGTCACTATTTGCGTAGTTTATTTAAACTAAGTAAATAGTTAGGGGCTAAGACACAGTTATTCATATGACTTCAATTCTTAGTCTTAAATTCAATTTATTTTTCTATTTATTGTCTTTAGAATTTCTAACTACTCGAGATAATTTGTAGGGAAAAGGCTTTATACAAACAAAAGATTGTCTCTACAAGGCTATTCCCTATTACAAACTACTCTAACGAAGGAGATTCTATTTGCATCTCCTCCACGACCTTCTTGCTGACCAACTACATTTCTTTAATCAACCGCACTCCTTCTACTTCAAGGCAGTCGAAGTCGGTTTCAATTGGTTACAGGTTAAGATTGGGGTCATGGGCTTTAAGTTTTGCCAGAGCATAACTCACTGCGCCTTCGACCGCCTCTCTTATCGAGTCAACTTGGTTGGTCTTCAGAGTGGTTACCAACTCTTGCAAAGTCCCGACTTGTTCTCCAATGGCACTCATGTGAGCAATCATGCTCTCTTCAAGAGGAGTGACCTCCTTTTACGAAGCCCACGGAGTACATTGTTCAGGAGAGAAATGTTGTCTTGAAGGTTGATCTTCATCGACTTCATCTCCTCCTACCTACGAGTCAAAACTTTTTGGAGTCATTTTATTTTGACCGCTTGCTCTGAAAATAGAGTACGACTAGTCAGACAAAATACCTTGCAAATTACTAGTTAATATAACTAGTCTAGGTAAAGAATTTCTTACCTGCTAGTCGAGAGTCAAGCTTCTTGACTTCGATGTCATGAGAGTCAGCATTCTTTGTAGATTGCTTTACCAACGACTTGATCTTCTTGTCTTTTTCATTGCCGATACGGGACAACTCATTAACAACCGAGGCCTTTGATTTGACCTCAGCTTCGAGCTTACCCATTTCGACCTCTTTTTCAGTCAAGGGAAAAGAATTAGAAAAAGAAAGGAAGTCATTCATACGAACAGTCTTAAGTTTAGAACTTACTTTTTATTTTACCTTGCAACTCAAGAGTTGCAGAATTTGCTTCTCGAAGCTTCTTCAGCAAGTCTTTTTTCTCTCCTTAGCTTTTACGCCTTGAATTTCTCGAAGTGAAGTCCATCAACCAGGGATTTTTTGTCGCTCTTAAACCTAAAAAGGTTAAAAGCAGACATGAGAATTGGACAAGTAGTCAAAAGAAAAAAGACTACATGTACAATTACTTACCATCTCTCTGCCTACTCGCAGAGTTTGATTTTTTGCTATCGTGACAACACAAGTTGTCAGTGGTAATCACCAATAGTGATTATATGTTCCAAAGCCCTCTGAATGAGGAAAGACAGTGAGAAGCAAGAAAAAACAAAAATGTAAATGTTTAGCATCAGATACTTACATTGATGGTTAATTGAGCAAAACTGGCACACGCCCTCTGGGATCTTTAAGTTCATCGATCTCTTCGACTCTGTCCCACCATATTTTTTGAATACGCTTGTCATCAAAAATATTCCGCCCATTAGAAATGTCCTTGGGATAAGGGACTTAGTCACGAGATCTGAACGAAGAAGATCCCACGATGGTCGCCGAGCCAAACAACTCGGAAAAGAAGTTGGAGTATTCTTCTTCTTCTTCTTCTTCTTCTTCTTCGTCTTCTTCTCCGATGATAGAAGCATTAGCAACTCCTCCTTGAGGACCGGGAGGAACGTCCTCGATGACTTCCTTTTCGGAATGGTGGTCGAGGGTTCCTCCACCATCTTGACCAGTTGCCTTTTGTGATCGCGCCTTGATCTCCATGGCACCCGAAATGTCCGCGATCTTCGCCTCTACCTCCACGACCACCTCAGTGGTCGCTGTTGCTTCAGTGGCATTGATCTCCTCCACCATAGGGACAGTAGTCGATCCCTCGATCACTTTCGCTGTTGTCTCTTCGACTGCAGGAGAAACACCGGATGTCTCTACGACTGTAGAAGAAACAACAGCGGGTCCATCGACAGAAGTATCCCCGGGGGCTGGAGGAGTAGGACTAAGATTGTAGAAAAAAAACATGTCAAATTGTAAAAAACAAAAGTTAAATACTATTCTTATGCTTTTGATTTTTTACATACCTTGGCTTTTTGGATACAATCTTGAATGTGGAAGATTTCTTTTGCTTCTTCTCTTCGACCACGTCTGGATGAAACTTGAGTTGAGGAATTGTGTCGGGACCCAAAATTACGATTCTGGATCCTCTATGTATAATGCACTAGTCCAGGATCACGCTAGTGCACACAGTGTCAACATAGGTGAATATCGATCCACACAAGTGATAAATAAAGTAAACGATTAGTTTGAATAATAAATACCGGTTTTGACCTTATGGTCGAGTTTACACTTATTGAGCCACGCAGGGCTAACAGAGAATAAAACAGCAGCGTAACAGAAATAACTTCAGCGTAGATCCCATCAATTCATCACAAGCAACCAACTGGGATCCAGACCTTAATGATCAGCAACCTTCGGCGAACTCCTCCTCGAAAGGAGGCGTAGACTCCTCTTATTCTGTAGGTTTGGGCACAAGTTTTACAACAAGCGTGAGTACACAACCGTACTCGCAAATCATACCACAGAATGCAATTTATAAATGCAGGCTTATTCCAAAAGAAAAGGCTTATGTGGTTCTTTTGCATGAAAGTAATATTTGCAATTGAATACAATAATAGATTGAAAGCATAATTCAACACAAATAGACAATATTAATTTAACATTTGTTTTCACAAAGACACAAAGCTAAATAGATTATTTCACATAGCCATATGACTTATATCACATAGCTCCCTTTCCAACATTTTATGAAAACTACCCCTCGTGTGAAATCCCCGAGCATGTTCATGACCGCGGACGCGGCTATTCGAATAGATTGATTTTACACTGTGCAGAGTTTGTTCACTTTACCCACAAGATACAACTAGTGTAGCTGGCACCAATCGTAACAAAACAGTTCAGAAACTTCATCTCAAACATTGACATTCCCAATGTGCTTTCCCACCAGACCAGCCCACAAAGAATGCTAGTCCGACACACACCGCTGGACAGGGATGCGGCGAACCGTCCCGCGATGCAACTACCAGGTAGTCACACCTCCACCCTGTCACACAACCTAACCTATCCACCTGAATATCAATGTCGAGACTCCATAACCTACTATGTTAGGCCCGCCCCATCAGGCATGTGATCGTACAGTAAGGCTCAGTTCAATGGCGCACAAACATAAGTCCTTAATTCACCAAGGCAAGACTTCTATTTTCTAACTATGTCACATAGATTAAATCCCATACACATAGCTTCCACCATATCACACAGTATCCACCACTTGCCTCGGTCCAAATCCTTTACCACCCAGTTGGTTTTAGTGCAACACATGCTATCACGAAGTAATAACACATAGCACACAGTTTTACACAAAGTTCCATAGTCACTTAGTCAGATTTAATATTTGCAACTCGAATGAGATGTAAGACTCGTAGCATAGCTAAGCAATTGTACTCGCATCTAACTAACCCACATTGGTGCTACAATATTACCAACTAATAAACCAATATAGGGTGACAAGGGATTATGACATACAAAGCCAAGGTGTTATAACAAATTGGATAACAACTATACCCAAAAGCATTTAAATAAATAATTAAAGTAGAATGTAATACTTTGAAACAAAGTAATTTGAAAACTGGGTTCAAGATGATCAAAGGTATGACTTGTCTTGGAAAAAGTCTAGGTAGTGGTCTTGATCTTGAGGTGCTCCTTCTTCTCCAAAATTCCCCGACGTATCGACGTCTACTCGCAAACGAAACAAATAAACAAAACAAATAAATAACAGAGGCAAAACAAACTCGAAAAATTAAATAAAAATCTCAAATAAATAGATCTCAAATTTAGATAAATTTAGGAATTTGAATGGGCTCAATCGGAGTTCAGATGCAAAAGTTATGGGCTCTGGAAGTTTCAATAAAAAGAAACCCTAATTTTGGATTTACTGGAATTTTTGAATTATTTCTTAATAGAAAAATCAGATTATTGCGCAAGCATGATGACAGCACAGGGATTTCGGAAATTAAAAGAAATAAAAAGGAAATAGTGACATGTGGGACCCACATGTCAGTCTCAAGGCTCACGGTAGACTAGGTCTACCAAGCCTTGGGATCTCGAGACCGGTGGACTACCACGTGGATCCGATCTGGACCAACCCCGGCATGACATGTCAGCGGCGGCTACTGACCAGGACGCTGACTCGGGCGTACACGCGCGAGATGACAAGGATGCCACGCGAGACGACACGTGCGCTCAGAGGCTGAGATGGCAACCGACGTCGATGTCCACGTGGCTCGGCGGCGATTGGTGGCGCTCTGGACCGCCCGACAACGGTGAACGGCGGCGCATCGCCGAAGGTGAGTGGTACCAGGAGGTAGCCAAGGTTATTGCGCACATGTGGATGCACTCACGGGTGGTCGGGGACGTCAGTGGCGGCCGGCGGCGAGGTTCTAGTGGCGGACCACTTCGGTTGTTGTCGGACAGGGCCTCTGGTGAGGTCTAGGAGGCGATGAGGGCTCCTGGAGGTAGACCTTGTGACACTGAACCCGGTGGCGTGCTCAAAGTCGACGCGACGACGACGGCGGCGGCTCAAAACGACGGAGAAGACTCTCGGCCGAAAACCCTAAATGAGGTAATGTGGCGGCGTTGGGGCTCGAGTGGGGCAATCGGTTGAGGGGTTTTGGTGCGGGTAATGGTGCGATGCTCGGGGGCTATTTATAGGGTCAGGGGGGCTAGGGGAGGCGCGTGGTTGTGGAACCCTGAAAAGAGTCCGAAACAAGAACGTGAGGATCTCGGGGATAAAACGAAATAAAGATTTGATTCTAGCCGAAACGGGTGCCGGAAGGTTAGAGATAGGATTCTACGCATTTTCTAGAAGGGCTTTAGCTGAAGAAAACGCGTTGTCGTACGGAGCTCGAGCTCCAAACATGGCGGAAACGGTCGGTGCTACGCGAGGAAGAAGCTGGGCGCGAGGAGGACGATGGGGCGTGGGGCCCACGCGTCAGCGGGTGCGAGCGGGCACGCGCGGGAGTTGGGCTCCGCGCGGAGCTGGGCCAGAACGGGGTGAAAACGAGCCGGGGAATGGAATTCGGCCCGAAAGATTTTCTTAGATTTTAATTAGCTTTTCTATTTTATAAAATACAAGGAATTCAAATAAGCAATAGAAAATAGCAAATGAACTCGGAAAAATTCTAGAAAAATCTAGAAAATATATCTGAGCACATAGAACCCAAATAAAATATTTTTGACTATTGTTCAAGTTGGGATTATTCCTATTAAATGCTTTTGTTATTAAAGTCCAATTTTAAGCTTTTGAATTAAATTCAAATAAAATCAAATGGTGACTTTTCTCCCTACTAACTATTTAAAAGATTTTAAAGCTCAGAAAATTGGGATGTTACAAACCTCCACCCTTAAAGGAATCTCGACCGAGATTCAGGCTAGCTAGGGAAAACGATGGGAAACTCGGCTTTTAGCTCTTCTTCACGTTCCCACGTTGCTTCTCCTTCCGAGTGGTTGCTCCACTGAACCTTAGAAAAACGAACAGTCTTGCTTCTTGTTTGGCGTTCTGCAACATCCAAAGTCTTGACTGGCTGCTCCTTGTAGGTGAGATCCTCCTTCAAGTCAATCGATTCTAGCGGGGCTTGCTCTTTTGGCACACGAAGGCACTTCTTCAACTACAAGACATGAAAGACATCATGCACTCCTGCTAATGACTGCGGTAGCTCCAACTGATAAGCAACTTCTCCACGGCGTTCCAAAATCTTGAACAGACCAACATACCTAGGGGCAAGCTTCCCTTTAGCATGAAACCTTTTGACACCTCTGAGCGGAGTAACTCGAAGATAAACAAAATCCTTGGGTTCAAAGTTGAGATCACCACGACGATTATCAGCATAGCTATTCTGCCTGGACTGAGCTATCTTCAATCTTTCTCTGATCATGGCCACTTGCTCTTCTACTTCTTGAATGATGTCCGATCAATACCAAACGTTCACTGCTTTCACCAATTTAACGGGGTTCTGCAGGCACGGCCATACAAAGCTTCAAATGGTGACATCTGCAGACTAGCTTGATAACTGTTGTTGTACGAGAATTCTGCATATGGTAAACTTTTATCCCAAGGAGTAGCATTAGCTAGAGCATAAGCTCTCAACATATCCTCCAATATTTGGTTAACTCTTTCAGTCTGTCTGTGGATGATACGCGGTACTGAAATTCAGATGGGTACCCAATGCTTCATGCAAACTTTGCCAAAAATGAGAGGTGAACTGAGATCCTCGATCTGACACTATCTTCTTGGGCACACCGTGCAAGCTTACAATTCTGGCCATGTACAACTTCGCAAGGCCATCTCTTGAGTAGGTGATTTTGACTGGCAAGAAATGAGCAACCTTGGTCAAACGATCGACTATTACCCAAATCGAATCATAACCTGATTGAGTCCTGCATAAACCGGTAATGAAATCTATTCCGATCTCTTCCCACTTCCACTCTAGAATCTTCAGCGGTTGCAACAAACCTGCTGGTCTCTGATGTTCTGCTTTTACTTTCTAACAAATGTCGCACAAGGCAACGAACTCTGCGACTTCTCGCTTCAAATTTGGCCACCAAAATTTAGTCTTAACATCCTGGTACATCTTAGTACTCCCAGGGTGAATCGAATACTTTGAGTCATGGGCTTCCTTCAAGATTAGCTGTCTTAGACCATCAATATCTGGTACACAGATACGACCATTAATCCAGAGTATGTCTTGATTATCCTTGGTAAAATCTTTGAATTTCCCTTCTGCCATTTTGAGCTTGATGTCTGACAACACATTATCCTTTGGTTGCGCTTCACGAATCTGCTTCTCCAAGGTAGACTGTACTTCCAAACTGGCCACAAATCCTTCGGATACGACTTCTAACCTTAGCTTCTGAAACTTGTCTTGAAGTTCTGAACGAAACTCTTCCACTTCCAAAGCATTGCAGTAACTCTTACGACTCAAGGCATCTGCAACTACATTGGTTTTTCCGGAATGGTAGTGGATTTCAAGATTATAATCATTGATCAATTCTAACCATCTCCTCTGTCTCATGTTCAAATCTGACTGAGTGAAGATATACTTCAGGCTTTTGTGATCCGTATTAACTTCACAACAGTTACCGATGAGGTAATGACGCCAAATATTTAAGAAGCATGCACTACGGCCACTAATTCCAAATCATGGGTAGGGTAATTCTCCTCGTGAGGTCTCAGTTGCCTTGACGCATAAGCGACGGCTCTTCCTTCTTGCATCAGGACGCATCCTAGTCATTAACGCGAAGCATCACAATAAATATCAAAATCCTTGCGAATATCTGGCAAAATCAACACTGGGGCTGAAGTCAAACGCTTCTTCAACTCTTGAAAACTTTCTTCACAGGCTGGGGTCCAAGTGAACTTTTTCTCCTTCTTCAACAATTGCGTAAGAGGCTTAGCAATCGATGAAAATCCTTCAATGAAACGGCGATAATAACCTGCCATTCCCAAGAAACTACGAATTTGAGTTACAGTCTTGGGTTGCTCCCAATGTAACACTGCTTTAACTTCACCGGGGTCAACTTCTACTCCCTCGGCTGTTATTACATGACCAAGGAAATCAACTTTCTTCTTCCAAAAATCACACTTACTGAACTTAGCATATAACTGATGCCCCCTGAGTTTTTCCAAGACTATCCTTAAATGTTCGGCGTGATCTTCCTCCGTCTTGGAGTAAACCAAAATATCATCAATGAACACAACTACGAACTTGTCCAAATATTCCATGAATACTTTATTCATCATGTTCATGAAGTATGCAGAGGCATTAGTCAGACCAAAGGACATAACTAGGAACTCATAATGTCCATACCGCGTTGAGAAAGCGATATTCGGTATATCCTTAGGACAAATCTTCAGTTGATGGTAACCAGATCGCAGGTCGATCTTTGATAACACTCCGGCTCCTTTCATCTGATCAAACAAATCATCAATCCAGGGTAGTGGGTACTTGTTCTTGATGATAACTTCGTTGAGGGAACGGTAATCAATACACATCCTCATGCTTCCATCTTTCTTCTTGACAAACAACACTGGCGCTCCTCATGGCGACGAACTAGGTCTCACAAAACCTTTCTCAAGAAGTTCTTCTATCTGCTTCTTCATCTCTACCAATTCATCGGCTGACATCCGATAGGGTCTATTTGAAATTGGTGTTGTCCCTGGCACTAGGTCGATGACAAACTCAATGTCACGGTCTAGGGGCATTCCTGGTAATTCTTCCGAGAACACATCTGGATATTCGCTGACGACTAGTACCTCTTCTAAAGAAAGGGTCTTCAGGATGTTCACTAACAGATGTCCATGATGAACTGAGGTGGCTAGAAATTCTACCTTGTTTCCCTTGGTATCCTCGACTGTTACGGTTCTTCGGCCACAATCTAGCACGCTTTGTGCTTGGATAACCAATCCATGCCAAGAATGTCATCTAGGGTTTGGGTGTCTAGAACAACTAGGTTGGCTAGAAACTCAACTCCAGCTATGAGTAACTTAGCTCCTAAACATCCCACCTTAGTGCTTAGCTCTGCTCCAGGCGACTGGACTAACAGAGTATGCTTAAGATGAACAACTTTCAGATTGTTCTTGGTTGCGAAATTCTAGAAACAAATGAATGCGAAGCTCCAGAATCAAACAAAACTGATGCAGGTACCGAGTTAACTAGAAACTTACCCAGTACGATGTTCGGTGCTTCTTGGGCTCCTTCCAGAGTGACGTGGTTGACACAACCTCTGACCAGAGACTGCGGTGCTCCTCCGGCTTGACCGCCAACTTGTGAAGCTCCTTGGTTGATGCTCGGCGTCGGCGTTTTAGACGGCGTGAGCTCCAAGATTGAAGCGCATCGGAGTGATTGTTCCTTCATGGACATCGTTGGCAAAATGTCTTGGTTGACGACAGGCATAACAGACTCTCGGTCCACTTTGCTGATTGCTTCCCAGGTTGGGGTTGACAGGTGCAGGGTTGCGAAAATTCTGGGCAGTTGGACGGGGTGCTGAAGTTGGTGCAGGTGTCCTGAACGAATTCTGCGGTGGGAACCGTTAAAACGTGGCGAATCGCCTTATCTTCTCGCGGATCGATGGTTTCCTTGCTGAGCCATCCGGCGCTTACGATTATCTTCCAGTTCCTTGTGTTTGTCCTCTAGAATAAAAGCTTTATTGACCAGCTCCTGAAAGTCAAGGAAAGTATGAGCGATCGATCGACTTGCGCACCATGTTCACCCCTTCGAAAGCGACTCTGGCGAGCCTTGTCCATGGCTACATCCTCTGCTACATAGCGAGCTAGCTGGGAAAACTTGTTGAGATAGTCACACACTGACATAGCTCCTTGCTTGAGAGCGCGGAACTCATCCTTCTTCAGATCAATAATACCTTCCAGTACATGATATTAGCGAAATGCTACAGAGAACTAGTCCCAGGTGATATTCTGTGGCATCTCGTGAGCGGCACAGAAGTTCTCCCACCATTCAGCAGCTATGCCCTTCATCTGGTGAGTGGCGTACAGAACCTTCTCATGGTCGCTGCACTAGGTGATCAGTAGCTTCCTTTCAATAACCCGAAGCCAATCATCTGCTTCCACTAGGGAGACGTGTCTAGAGAATGTTGGTGGACGAATCCTCATAAAATCCGCAAGTTTCGACGGTCCATGGTGACCATGAGCAGCTAGGGCTCTATGCTGATGATTGTTGTTGTTGTTGTTGATCTGATTGTTCATAGCTTGCATCTGATTTATCATGGTATTCATTAGTTGAGTCTGCGTTGCCATGAAGGCTTCGAAATTTTGCAAGTCAATTGGGGGTGCTTGTGGTGGAACTGCTCCTGCGGTTGGTTGCTCATTGACTCCTAGCGCTGGGGTACCAGAACCACTTGCAGTAGCCTGACGAGTTTGAACCATCTGATGAAGCTCCATGGGTTAGATGAGGTAGCAAGCATAAGACGAGTTGAGGACTAAGCAGGGGTAGGTTAAACCCAACAAAACACAGTTCAAGAAACTCAAACGAAATACTTTTATTAATTAAGGTCTTAGCATGGCTGCAACAAATGCCTAAGGGCCTTTGCAGTTCATAATCGCACACAAAAGAAACAACGACCTAAGCACACAAAACTACCGCCTAAAGGGCGACTCACTAAACTGAAACTGGCTAAGCCTGACAAACTGAAACTTAAGACCAACTACTCAAGAAAGCCTCTACACCGGCGCACTCCCGCCGCCAGACTCGAAATGAGCCAGCATCCCGCAACCGATCCCGATGCCACGGGATCGTGCAATGAACAGCGCCTCGTGCAACTAGCTCAACTAGCTCCTCTGGCTCTGCGGCTCCTTCTGGCTCAACTAGACCTTCCTCTGGATCGTCTTTGGGATCCTCTTCTTCCTCACCATCTTCCTCCTGGTCATCCTGGTCATAGAGAATCTCTTGCAGAATAGCGACTTTTTCTTCAGCTCTCTGTAAGGTCTCATAGACATGATCCAGCTCTATGATAGTCCTCTCCAATGCTTCCTCCTGGGCAGCTGCAAACTGGGCGAGGTGCACGACTGTAGTGTTGCTCTCTTCCTCTGTAGACGGGTAGCATGCTAGCAAATCTACAGCTGCAGCTCTGGGGCAGTAACGGAAGGCGGTGTCTTGAAGCTCCTATGCGTAGATGTTGCAGATACGTAGCATGGCCAAGCGTGACGATTCGTGGATGCCCTCCAGCCAGGTGATCTTTCTTACAGAGATGTGTGAGGGTTGGCTTGCCTTGTCGTTCCTCCTGCCGTAAATCGTCAGACGACAGATCACTCTGCGGTCTTGTCCGTTCACAATCCAGTTGTTGCCGACGTACAAAGGACGATCAAAGCCTCAAAGAACTTGTAGCAGCTTCCAAAGCTCAGCAGCGTATCCTCCCGTGCGTTCACCATAGCTCTGGAGATGAGGCATCTATCAAGACAAACGAAGGGGGTAAGAGCAACTTAAAAATAGCGGGAAGAGAAAAGATTATAGCAATAGTTGAGTCGGGAGAGATATGAGATGAGTCAAGCAATTAATTAGTCTTGCAAGTTAATTTTTTTGCTTTTAGAAAATAATTTAGACACTCTAAAGACGGCCGATCTAGCTTAAGGTCAAGATCTACAGTCAATATGGCTCTGATACCACCTCTGTCGGGACCCAAAATTACGATTCTGGACCCTCTGTGTATAATGCACTTGTCCAGGATCACGCTAGTGCACACAGTGTCAACATAGGTGAATATCGATCCACACAAGTGATAAATAAAGTAAATGATTAGTTTGAATAATAAATACCGGTTTTGACCTTATGGTCGAGTTTACACTTATTGAGCCACGCAGGGCTAACAGAGAATAAAACAGCAGCAGAACAGAAATAACTTCAGCGTAGATCCCATCAATTGACCACAGGCAACCAACTGGGATCCAGACATTTTATGAAAACTAACCCTCGTGTGAAATCCCCGAGTATGTCCATGACCGCAGATGCGACTATTCGAATAGATTGATTTTACACTTTGCCGAGTTTGTACACTTTACCCACAAAATACAACTAGTGTAGCTAGCACCAATTGTAACAAAACAGTTCAGAAACTTCATCTCAAACATTGACATTCCCAATGTGCTTTCCCGCTAGACCAGCCCACAAAGAATGCTAGTCCGACACACCGCTAGACAGGGATGCGGCGAACCATCCCGCGATGCAACTACCAGGTAGTCACACCTCCACCCTGTCACACAGCCTAACCTATCCACCTGAATATCAATGTCGAGACTCCATAACCTACTATGTTAGGCCCGCCCCATCAGGCATGTGGTCGTACAGTAAGGCTAGGTTCAATGGCGCACAAAGTTAAGTCATTAATTCACCAAGGCAAGACTTCCATTTTCTAACTGTGTCACACAGATTAAATCCCATACACATAGCTTCCACCATATCACACAGTATACACCACTTACCTCGGTCCAAATCCTTTACCACCCAGTTGGTTTTAGTGCAACCCATGCTATCACGAAGTAATAACACATAGCACAAAGTTTTACACAAAGTTTCATAGTCACTTAGTCAGATTTAATATTTGCATCTCGAATGAGATGTAAGACTCGTAGCATGGCTAAGCAATTGTACTCGCATCTAACCAACCCACGTTGGTGCTACAATATTACCAACTAATAAACCAATCTAGGGTGACAAGGTATTATGACATACAAAGCCAAGGTGTTATAATGTGGATATCATGGGGATATGCTCATGATCTTAGGATGATGTGACAATTGGCAATGACGTTGAAGGTTTGCGGAAACACGAAGTTTTGGCAAAGTTCGGATTCGTCATGTCTCAGCGGCCCGACGGCCTTGGTGGCGGTCGACCGCCATGCCTCGTGTTTTGTCCGGGCGGTCCGACCGCCGGTCGGCGGTCCGATCGCAGAAGCGGTCGACCGGCGTCTTATGAGCGGTCGGACCGCAAGTTGAGTGGCATTGAGTTTGAGGTGGGCCAAAATAGAGGGTGTAGGCAAGTGAGGAGATTCTACCGCACTTGGTCCCATAATTTTGGAGCCTCCACAAAAGTTCTATTCGTTTTAAATTTCCGAGAGGTTGCGGATTTCGTGTTGAAATTTTGGCTAAGTCCTTTGGTGGCGGTCCGACCGCCTTCATGGCGGTCGATCGGCCGTGGTGGTCGACCGCCAAGCCAAGGGCGGTCCGACCGGTTTTCACTTACGCCGCCCGTGTGGTGGCGATGGTTGCCGATTAGTCAAGTTCATGGGTTTCATGTCATATGTGTTGCATGATGCATGTTTTGATTAACGGGTCAAGTTGTGAAGAACTTGTTCCCGAATTCGATTTGCTTGTCTATTGTTGTGCGGGTTGCTTGGTGGTCAACGACGGTCAACGGCGAGGATGATCGGACTAAGCTTGGAGAGCCGAGGTTCAAAACGATCGACGATGCCGTGAAGTCATTGACTCAAGTATGGTGCAAGATGGACAAAGGTGACCGAATGGGCGCTTCGGTGCGATCGTTGAACTGCGCGCGCGGGGTGGTGCAAGTGCTATGGTGGTTTCGTGGGAGCCGGATGGGAGAGACTTGCCGACATGATGAGAGCCGTTGGATCAACCTACACGTGGCGGAGCAAGCGAGTGCTTCGCACAATTTGGACACGGCGTTTTAAAAGGCGTGCGTGTGTCACCCATTTGTTTTGGGCCTTAACGGGAGCCCATTAGGGAGACTCTATTAGAAACCCTAAGCCTCCACTATAAATAGAGGAGGGAGGTGGCTGCACCTTTCTCTCCCGACCTTTCGACGTTTCATTGTTTAGAAACCCTAATTTGCTTAGGGAGAGGAGGAGAGGAGGTTAGGGTTCTAGAGAGTTGGATTGGATTTCGTGCTCATGTATTGAGTCTTTGTCGGGACCCAAAAATACAATTCTGGACCCTCTGTGTATACTGCACTAGTCCAGGATCACGCTAGTGCACACAAAGGGCAACATCGATGAAATATCATTTCCATATACAAAAATGACTAATAAATAGGCAAATAACAATAAATATCGAGTAAAGACCTTAAGGTCAAAGCTTACAATTAATGCCTCGTAAGGCTTAATAGCTCAAGAAGTCGCAATGGAGCGAAACGGAATAACCCGATGAAGCCCATCCATATGCCCACAGTGCAATGGTGGAGTGCGATCTAGTTCTTCGATCCTTGAAGTAGACCATGTTGACCGACGATTCCTTCACTCTGTAGGTTTGGGCAAGTTTTACAACAAGCGTGAGTACACAACCGTACTCGCAAGTCATACCACGAATGCAATGTATAGATGCGTGCTTATTCCAAAGGAAATGGCTTCGTGGTTATTTTGCAAATGCAACATTTGCAATTGAATACGAGTAATAGATTGAAAGCATAATTCAAAACAAATAGACAATATTAATTTTACAATTGTTTTCACAAACACACAGCCTAATCAAATTCTTTCACACAGCCATATGACTTAAATCACACAACTGTCCCTTCCCAATTGTTTTATGAAAACTACCCTCGTGTGAAATCCCGAGCATTGTCCATGACCGCGGGCGCGCTATTCGAATAGATTGTTTAACACTCTGCAGAGGTTGTACACTTTACCCACACGATATAACGGTGTGGCGCGCATCGATCATAACAAAACAAGCTCGGCAACCGTCTCAACATTGACGTTCTTATTCACACGATCCCATATCACAAAGCTTAACCTATCCACCAGACCCCAATGTTGAAACTCAGTAACCTACTAAGTTAGGCTGTCACGGACATGTGGTCGTCAAGATAGCTCAGTTCAATGGCGCACAAGTTAAGTCCTTAATTGACCAAGGCAAGACTTCCGCTTTTTCTAACTAAACCACACAGATAAATCTCAATCACAAAGCCACGGTTCACACAAGATCCACCACTTGCCTCACCCAAATCCTTTACCACCCGGTTGGTTTTAGTGCAACACATGCCATCACGAAGTAATAACACATAGCACACAGTTTTACACAAAGTTCCATAATCACATAGTCAAATTTATAATTGCAACTCAAAGTTATGATGATGACTCGTTGCATGGCTAAGCAATCTACTCGTACTAACCAACCCACGTTGGTAATACCATAGCACCAACTAAATATGAACCAATCTAGGGTGACAAAAGATTATGACATACAATAGACAAAGTGGATATAACAAATTGGATTAATAGCTAAACCCAAAATCATTTAAATAATTACTTAAAGTAAATGCAATACTTTAAATCAAAGTAATTTTAAAAACTGGGATTCAATATGATCAAAGGTATAACTTGCCTTGCTACAGCAATGATGATCTTAATTTATCTTCAATCTTCTACTTGCTTGATCTTCAGCTCATTTGGACGATTCCGGGACTTCGGCGTCTAACGAGAAAGAAAGCACAAAACATACTAAATTCAAAAGACAAATCAAATAAACTCCAAATTGAAATTTAATGGTACTGGAAGGTAGATATTGAATTTAGATGAATTTAGAAACTTGAATGGGTTCAATCGGAATTCGGATGAAGAAGATATGGCTTTTGGAAGATTGAAATTCACATGAAATGATGAAAAAGCTCTACAGAATATTCTCATAATATTCTATTCCGAAAATATTAGATAAAGAATAAGTGTATGATAGGTGGGACCGACTGATATTTATGGATTTCTAGAATTAAAATAATTCCAGAAATAAGGTAGAGAGAGTGACAAGCGGGACCAATAAGATAAAAGGATTTTCAAGAATTAAAGTAATTCCGAAAATAGAATTAGGGTTGACATGTGGGCCATCGGGTCTATGGACCGGTCCACGAAGATATGCTAGTCCACGGTGGACCAAGCTCATGAATAGGGTTTGACCAAGATTGACCGACATACGGGACCGCATGTAAGTGAGGAAAATATTAGAGTTTTAATTAGGAAGATGACATGTGGGTCTACATGTAATTGACAGAGATAGATATTATCCGTATGACATACGGGGCCATTGTAATAGAGAGCAATGCCTACGGGGAGGAAGCAATGAAGGAAACGAACGAGCAATGAACCAACAAAGATGAACAGTAAACATATATTTGGATGATTCTTGCTCACGGTGGTCTTAGATGAACGAGGCGAACCGGCCATGGCGAAGGGGCAAACGGAAAGGAAACGCGAGGCGGAGATGATGACGCGTCCGAGCGTTGAGATTCGGCTCCATGCGGCGGCGGCGACGCGAAGAACGCCGACGACGGCGGCCTCGCGCGCGTAACACTTCCGGTGATAATCTACGAAAAGAGAGTGAGCACCGCGTGAGAACGCGGCGGCGAACTCAACGGTGGTGGAGTTGAAGCGGGGATCAACGGTTGCGGAGTAATTGACCGGAGAAGGACGACGAACAAGAGGCGAGAGAACGTCAAATTCTCGCGCGCGGTGGATGAAACTTGAATCTACAAGAGGGGAAAAATAGGTATTGACGAGGGCACAAGATGACGCGATCGATTTTGGAAAAACTCACCGAGGCGAGGAACGCGATGAACACGTTTGGCTTTAGGGCTTGACATGGCCGACGGTGCTCGGTGATCTTCGCGAAGAGGAAGGAACCATGACGTAGAACGCGACGACGCCAAGCCAACGCCAGAGACGGTTCGCCGGAGGACGTCGGATGAAGCCGTGGTTCGCGGAGAAAACCTTTGGTTGGGCTCGGTTTTTGAGATTGCGACGAAATTAGATCGGTTTGGAGAAACCAATTCGGGGATTGGAAGAGGATCAACACGACGCGTGGCGCAAGCGGCTCGCATTTATATGCACCGTAGCGGAAGATATGGAAATTTGAAATTTTCAGTTCGTCTCGTGCACGGAACGAACGCGTTCGGTTCTGGAGATTGAAGATGAACAGTACCTGCAATTTACTGTAGCATCAGCAGGAGAGAGAAAATCTGGATTTTCGGAATTAAAAGAAATCCCAAAAAATCAAGGAGTTCAAATAAATAGCAAACAAATCCGAAAAAATCTCAGAAAATACCAAAAAATTCCTTGAAGCACAAGGAAGCCAAATAACACAGGTTTTTATTTAATTAATGTTTATATTAGTCAAATTAAATATTTTTAATTTAGGAAAATTCCAATTAAGCTTTATTAATTCAAATAAAATTGGTGAAATTTTATAGGGACCTAAACTACTCAAAAGATTTTTGAAAAGCCAAATTTTGGGACGTTACAGTCTTTGTCATCCATTGATGGAGTGGCTGTAAACCAATACCATATCAAATCAATCCAAAGAAAGTTTCTTCAAGATGAGGTCAATTGCTTTCTTTCTCTCTTTTTGATGATTTGAGTCTTTCTTTGATCCGCGAGTTTTTGCTTAGTTTCTGGACCTGATATAGCTTGCTGTGACGTGTGGGAATACATCTAGGATCATCAATATCATCAATCACCCACGAGCAAGTATCAAGATCATATTTTCGTTTTGACTCGGTTTTGACCTAACCGCTCAAACCGTAAAAGGTCAGAATCTTGGCAAGAATTATCACGATCGTTGCTTGGAATAGGTTCCCGACATACTTAGGTAGGTGTTTGTCAAATTTCACGAAGTTTGGGCGCATACGAATCAAAAGTTTGATCAATTTGCGTTCGGTTTGTCCGTTATTTTCTGTTCATCGAACCGTGATCGACCGCCGCGAGGAATCGGTCGACGCTTGGATCGGTCCGACGCCTCGTGAGAGGTCGGACCGCCGATGTCTTCGTGTTTTGCTTTTGTGTTGATTTTACTTGGGGTTTGAGTTGATTCAATACAAGTCTTCCATTGTGCATGATTGATTGATCTTCATAACTTTCATAGCTATTGGAGTGAGATTCGTATTGAATTGAATTCGGGAGAAAAAGAGATCGTGCTCCTATTCACCCCCCCTCTAGTCGCCTTTTCGGTCCAACAAGTGGTATCAGAGCCCGGTTAGTTCAATCTTGATCTTAACCGGTCACTGAACTTGGCGATGGATAAATACTCTTCCAAACCGCATATCTTCGATGGGCACGACTATGCCTTTTGGAAGAACCGCATGCGTGTCTTTCTTGAGAGCGAACCACGAGGTATTTGGGAGGCTATTCGAGTTCCGCTTATCTTGCCTGAGGTTGCTACGCCGGCTTCTGAAGCCCTCTTGGCTAATGACCGTAAGGCAAAGAATTTTCTGTATGGTGGGCTTGGTAGACAGGAATATGACAGGATTTGCAATCTCGAGACTGCACATGAGATTTGGAAGACCCTCGAAACCTATCATGAGGGCTCTTCCCAAATCAAACAAGTGCGTCAGCAGGTCTATAAAAGAGAATATAACAAATTCGAGATGCGTCCTGGTGAGAGCATCGATGACATTTTCAGTCGCTTCAACACAGTGATAAATCAGATGAAGTCTGTTGGTATTGAATTTACACAGTCTGAAAATGCCATCCATCTCCTAGCTGCAATCAACACCAGGGAGTGGGAGATAAAGGCTACCGCTATTCAGGAAAATGTCAACTTCTCTGATCTGACTTTGGAGCTGCTCTATAGCAAGCTCAAGACTCATGAGATCCAGAAAGCTGACCATTCTAAGAAGGGTAACATGGCTTTGGTAGCGCACAGCTCAAAAGAGCCTCGATGGGTCGTTTGAGTTCTCTTCTCAGTTTTCACTTGCTTCTTTATCTCGCAATCCAAGAAGAGGATCTTGAGAGTATTCCTGAGCTGAGATGGTGCTTTTGATTAAGAAGTTCACACGCCTACAACAATATGAGAAACAAAAAGAGAGGCGGCCTGTGAGTTGTTATGAGTGTGGAGAGCTTAATCACATCCGGCAAATTGCCCCAAGCTGAAAGGTAAGAGCAACCACAAGGATGAAAAGCCACTTGGAAGAAGCCTCGGGCGCAAGTCCAGGTTTGATGATGCCAAGCTCGGGAAGGTCGCTCACCGGGTTCTTGTCGCTCTTGGAGATCGATCCTTGACCGATGTGGACTCGGGAGCGAGGAGGACAAGGAGGAGGAGCTCCTCAAGACAAGAAGGGGAAGGCCAAGGACTTCACTCGGCATGTGCTTCATGGTGACTCGACGACATCGATGACAACAATGAGGTATCTCCTTCTTATGATGTTCTCTTTGCTAGATGTGAAATCTGTCTATGAGCAAATGCTAGGTCAGGATAAAGCTTTAAAGTTCATCATGACTAAGAATGAGGAGTTAGAGTCACAAGTAAAGAAACTCACATTAGAACTTGTGAATGCTAAGAGTCTTGAATCGATGAATGTTCATCTGCTATGCTTTACATTCGAATTTGCTAAACCGCAATCTGCTCATGATATTGCTTTGCAACAACTTGAAAATGCTAGAACTGAGCTAATTGAAGTTAAATCTGCTCCTTGCGAAAAAATTTTAGAGTCTACCAAGTTGGTTGCTTCTGATGTGGTTGAATCTAGCTCTTGCTCTGTCTGCTTAGAACGTGAACGTGAATTACATGATGTTGTAGAAGCAGCTAGAGCTAAATATGCCAAGCTTAAGGACAATATTAATTCTGCTACTTGTGCTTCATGTGAAGTTCTTAAGCTTGAAGTTGCTCCTTATAAGAAGATGTTTAATGCTAAAACTTGTGATTCATGTGTTAACCTTAGAAAAGAAATTGCTTACCTTAATGACACATTAGAAAGATTTTCTAAAGGTAAGAAACAATTAAACATGATTCTTGAGAAGTCAAAACTCCTATAAGAAGCAAGGGTTAGGATACAACTTTGCCCGGGATAAATCTAATGACATTCAAATCTTGAGAAATGGCTTAGTTGAATTTGATACCCAACCCGCAAAGATCACTTTCAAATCTGCGAGGTTTTGCCCAACCATCTGCTCGATCAAAATGTGCTTCTCCCGGTGGTACCAAGTACCATTGCACCTATTGCAAGAAGGATGAGCATTTGGTTGAGTTCTGTTGGCGTGGGTTGAAAAATGCTAAGAAAAATCTTGCTAGAATGTCATGTAATCAACCTAGAGCTCTTGTCGGACATGGTAATTTAGAAAGGAAGAAACACAGTCTAGGATTTATTTCACATGCTAATCATGCTCATGCTCCTAGACAGGATAACTCTCATGTTAGAGTAACCATTGCTCACAAATGAAATTTCAAATAGAATCAAGGATAGCACTTCGCTTTGCATACTACTGCATGACGTGTGTCTCGATCTTCGGGTTCCCAAGTCATGTTTAACTAACCCCATGTTGAGACACTTCGTCCTCTGCGCCTTGATTTTCGGGATCGCGCGGAAGGAAGGACACGTGGTTCGTCGACTCATTTGCTCACGCCACATGACCGGAGACTCAAAATGGTTCACCTCCTTCACGCGGTCGATAGGTGATGTCCTCATCACCTTTGGAGACAATACTTAGGCGGATTGAAGGAGCAGGACAATCGGGGTGAGCGACAATTTCATCCTAAGGGCGTCGCCCTTGTGGACAAGCTTAAGTTTAACACTCTCGTCTCACACTTCTTGATGATGGTTATGAGACTATATTTAAGAAAAATGCTTGTCGGGTGCTTGATTCTGTTTGGTGAGCTCGTTTTTGGGATTTATAGAGTTGCTAGGATCTTTGGAGCTGATTTTTCCGAATCTCTTCTTTGGTTCTCTTAAATGTTTGTTTACTCCTTCTTGAGTTCTAGCTTTGCACCGACGTTTGGGGCACATTGTGTGAGGACCCGGTTTATTCGGCTTGTCTTGTTTAACCATCAATTGGTCCTAACAAGTACAAATCAAATAAACCAAGCCTCGAGATATGTATACTTCCTGCATTAGAGTATACACACCCGTTACAAAATCATGCATCAATTCCATTCATACACATAGAACAAAGCACAACAATAACTTAAAGACATACATAATATAAAGAGAGTTATTACAAAGAGAGGCCAACGGCCAAATGACACATAAGCAACTAAATTAAGCAATGGAAGCAAAATGGCCATAAGATGGCGATAAACAAAAGCCAATCGGCGTGCCTTTACCCACAAGGCAACCAACCGGACCGCCAAGCTAATCGTCCCAAACAGTAGCGCAACACAACTCACAAAAGTGAGGCCCTTGGGGCTCACCTTCTTCCTCTGCAACAATTAATATTAAGCAAGCGGATGAGTACAAAACTTGTTTTTGTACTGCAAGAGGCAACGTGTGAGATAACGAGAACTATAATTAACTACATGCAAGCTTTATTTAAGTGGATGAGGCTCGGACTTATTTTCAGCATAAAGCAAGTTTTCATTTGCAATAAGGTAATAGATTCAAAGCAAGTTTGCAATTAACTTTTATTGTTCAAATAAAGAGAGCAATAATAACAATAGATAGAGAACAACGCCAACCTAGAAGTGACTAACCCATAGCCACCACAACAATAGCATGAAGTACCCTTCATACCACCCATATCAAGTTTAAGTTTTTAAAAGGTTGTAGTCTAGTTCTTGCACGACCTTACCAAGCATGTCCATAACCTAGGGCGAGGCTATTCGAATAGTTTTAACCTGCAGGGGTGTACCAATGTACCCACCACGATGAGCCGCCTTTCCACCAGATACAGTTAGCACACTTCCTTTGGTATGCGAGGCATGGCTAAGTCTAACAAGACGCTTTCAATGGGCGATGCTAATTAAGAGCTGCAACCCACGGGAGAAGGACACATTAGACAGCCCTAACAGGTGCTAATGCTCCCCTCAAACACCACACACAAGAACACACCCACCAACCACTCATAATTAACACCTCCCAAAGTACTTAGTCAAGAGAGGTTCCATATCCCCTCGTGTGGTTGCACGCAATAAGCGCTTGGCTTAGTGACACAAGTAACTTCGGTCCTTGGGGACTTAGGCACCATTCAACACACCCAACAGATCACATCAACATACCATTGTGCCCAAGTCAAGATATAGTTTTGTTTTCAGTTTTGATTTGTAAATCAATAAAATACAAGGGTTGGACATAATGGAGTAGTATAAGTATTTGTGTGATCAAGATCATCGACTAAGTCGATGATCGCCCAACTCTACCGATAACTAGGCATGGCTAAGCAATATTCATTAGTAATCTACTAAGTGATAGAGTTCATCCATCGAACTCTAACCACGACAAATAACCTAGGCTCAGGTAGTAGAGGATAACCATTTACCTACAGATTATGCAACTAGAGGTCTAACTAATCAATTTAACAACAAAATAGCAATGCATACATAGAAGTTAAACAAAATATTAGACTTTAAAAGTAATAGGATCAATGGGAAATGATCAAACTGCTTGCCTGCTTGTTGTGGCTCAAATTGTTGCGGAGGGTCGTTCTCGGGGTTACCGCAAATATCGAATCCCGGAGGACGCGGTGAGGACGGGGATGCCGAAGATGGGCTGGCGACGAGGGCCGGCGGCGGTGCGGGGAGCTTCACGGCGGAGGGGTCAACCGGAGCTGGGGACGAAAGGGGGTAGTTGCGGTTGATTTGGGGGAAATCTGAAATTCCGGCGCTCCCGTTGAAGCAACCGAGAAGCTCCGCGGGCAACAATGGCGGCGAGATATTTGGCGCTCGGGAGCTCCTCAAGGCAATGGGTGCAGGAGAGCTCAAGGGTGTGTAAAGGAGGATAAAGGAGGACAATGGGGGCTTAAGTAGGCGGAGGAGCAAGAGAGCACCGTTGCTCGCCTCGGGTTCCAGCTGCGGCTGCGATCGCCGTGGCGGCGGGAGCGATTGAGGCGGCGACTAAGCGGGCGGTGGGTAGCGGGCATTTAATGCGCTGCGAGAGCCGTTGGCGAGCGGAGGTGGCGGGCGCTGCGCACCCATGCTCTGCTCCGCCATGGCGCCAGCGCCGCGGCGAAGGAAGGCGGCAGCGGACAGCCGTTCGATTTGCATCCAAGGGCTAGCGTGCGATCGCGTTGAAAGCGGCATCGGACAAGCGTCGGCCGCGATTGAAATCAACGGTGAGAATCATAGAACGCGGAGTTGTTCGAATGCTTACGAATGAGCCGTCGATGGAGATCTAACGGTGATGCCTTGCGCTCGCTCGGCCGCGCCGGGTGCGATTAGTTGGCTCGGTCGAGTCAAGTGACTCGAGCCCAGCGACTTCGCACAGAAGAGCAGTGCAAACCGTTAGGTTTTGATTTTTGAACTGAAACTTTAGGGATTTAATTGAGGCATCAAATGAACTCCAAAATTTATGAAATTTTAACTGGAGCTTGCTTACCTTGGGGTTAACCTTCCATAAAATTTCCAGAGGTTTTGTGCTGGAATTTTCTCAAGAAATTCTAGAAGGTTAAGACAGAGGTTTGACCAAGGTTTGACTTGCCTCTAAAATATTTCAAATAATTTCCAAAAATTATGAAATAATTCAGAGGTGTTACCAAGCCACCCTAGAACCAGGAAAATTATTTCCAAGGGTTTGACAAAAGATTTGACCAAGGAGGTTGTTGACTTGATAAATGAGGCCTTTGATTTTTAATTTTGCAAAATTCTTTCCAGGAATTTGAGAAAAGTTTCAAAAGTAAAAGGATGAAGGAAAAGTTTTAATTTACCCTCATTTTATTACATTTGAAACACAAGCCAAAATGGGGATGTTACAAACCTCCCCCTTACAAAAATCTCGTCAGAGATTTGGTTCACTCGGAAAAGAAAGAGGGTGATGCACGGAGGCGATCTTCTAGCTCCCAAGTAGCCTCGTTCTCGGAATGGTTTGACCACTGAACTTTAAGGAACTTGATGGTCTTGTTCCTTGTTCTTCGCTCAGCCTCCTCAGTATCACGAGCGAGGTGCTCGCGATAGGTCAAATCCTCCACGAACATCAAGAGTTTCCAACGGAGTTTCCTCTGTTGGAACACGGAGGCACTTCTTTAGTGGGACACTTGGAAAACATCATGTACCCCGCAAGTGCGGCGAGGCAATTCCAACTTGTAGGCGACGCTCCTTTCTTCTCGATGTACGGTAGGGACCGACATATCGAGAGCTAACTGCCCTTGACACGCAGCGCTGTGACCCTTGGAGGAGAAACCTTGAGATAAGCGAAGTCATTGGGCTCAAGCTCAACTCACGTCGGCGGCGATCCGCGCAGCTCTTTTGCACGGATTGAGGTATGCGTAGCGATCACGAATGGTGGACTTGACCTTCGGCCTCATTAATCGAGTCGGGCTAAAGAAAGGTCTTTCACCGGTCTCGAACCAGTTCAACGGGTCCTACACTTTCTCCGTATAAGGCCTCAAATGGTGCCATGCAGAGGCGGCTTGGAAGGCTGTTGTTATAAGAAAACTCGTGAATGGTAAGCACTTCTCCCAATGCTTCCCATAGGAAAGGACACAAGCTCGCGACATGTCCTCCAAAACTTAGTTGACCCTCTCGGTCGACCATCTGTTTGGGGTGAAATCTTTGGTGAAGAAAGTCGAGTTCCATAGCCTCTTGCGAGCTATGCCAAAATCGAGGCGTGAGCAATGAACCACGATCGACACAATTGTCTTTGGCACACCATGCAAACTCACGATGCGGGCTATGTAGAGTTCCGCGAAGACCCACTCGAAGTCGGTCTTGACGGGAAGAAAATGAGCCACCTTAGTCAATCGATCGATGGCGACCGGATGGCATCATTCTTCTTTGGAGGCAGGGTAGACCGGTGATAAAGTCAATCCCGACCGAATCCCACTTCCACTCGGAATTGGTAAGGGTGAGCGATCTGCGGGACGATGCTCGACCTTGACACGGCGACACACATCGCGCTCGACAGCGAACCTTGCGATCTCCTCTTCATTCGGGTCCACCAAAATCTCTGCCGGAGATCATGATACATCTTCGTGGCCGGGATGAATGGATAATGGAGAATCGTGGGCTTCGCGGAGGATCAAATCCGCAACTCCATGTCCTTTGGAACCACTAGACGCGTTGCGAACCTCCACGACACCAAGTTCATCACGGAGAAGCACTTGGTATTCCGTTCTTGATAGTTTCCTTGATGCGGTTCACTCCAACATCAAGTCTTGGCGGACTTAATCCGATCCACCAAGGTTGGTTGTACAACCAAGCGGCGAGGAACCATGCTCAGCCAAACCCAAGTTGAGGCAGCTGAAACTCCTCGGAAGGGTGGGTGAGGCTCTTGAAGCAACAATGCATTGCAATGCGCTGCGACTAAAGCGCATCCGCGCGACATTGGCCTTGCCGGATGGTAGTGAATACCCATGTCATAGTCTTTGATCAACTCCAACCATCTCCTTTGCACGAGGTTCGGATCTGGTTGGGTGAACAAATACTAAGCTTTTGTGATCGAATACACTTCACAACGATTCTGATTAGGTAATGTCGCCAAATCTTAAGTGCATGAATCACGGCGGCCAACTCCAAGTCATGGGTAGGGTAGTTGAGTTCATGAGGTCTCAATTGCCTTGATGCATAGGCCACTACCTTGCCTTCTTGCATAAGGACACAGCGAGGCCTCGGCGAGCGTCACAAAAGATATCGAAGCTTTGGCGGACATTGGGAGAACAAGAGCGGAGCGGTGGTCAATCGCTTCTTAAGCGCTTGGAAACTTTCCTCGCAATCAGCGGACCACGAGAACTTCTTGTCCTTCTTGAGCAACTCAGTCGCCGGCCGCTATCTTGGAGAAATTCTCGATGAAGCGGCGATAATATCCCGCTAAACCAAGAAAACTCGAACCGGTGGCCGAAGTAGGTGACTCGAGAAAGCACGTCGCGATCTTGCTAGGATCCACTCGCCCCTGCCCGAAAGAATATGGCCTAAGAGGCTACTTCCTTCAACGAGCAGCGCACTTGCTGAACTTTGCATACAACTTGTGCTCGCGAAGCTTGCCCAACACAAGCTTCAAATGCTCGGTGTGTTCCTCATCGCTCTTGGGTAGATAAGGATATCATCGATGAAGACCACAACGAACCTATCCAAATACTCCATGAATCGAATTCATGAGGTTCATGAACAAGGCGGAGCATTGGTTAAGCCGAATGACATGACGGTATACTCGTACAAGCCATAACGAGTAGAAAAAGCCGTCTTTGGAATATCCTCGGTCGAATCGAACTGGTGATATCCCACTCTCGAGATCAATCTTGGAAAACTCGAGCTCCGGTTAATTGATCGAAGAGGTCGTCGTCTGGGGCAAAGGGTATTTGTTCTTCTGGTTACTTCATTAAGTGGGCGGTAATCAACGCATCATGTTGCGTCTTGTCCTTCTTGGGACAAAGATTGCTGAGCATCCCCAAGGAGATGAGCTAGGCGGATGAAACCCTTCTCTTGAAGCTCACCCGGTGCTTCTTCAACTCCACCAACTCGATTGGGTCCATTCGGTGAAGGCCTCTTGAGATCGAGGCGATGCAGGGAACCAACTCAATGACAAACTCGAGGTCTCGAACTGGTGGCATCCTGGAAGGTCGTCGGGAAGACATCAACAAAGTCACAAACCACTGGGACTTCACTAATATCTAGAGGCGCTTGGCCGAGCGCGAGAGATCACGGACCTGCGACTTCGGCGAAAAGTGAACTGCTTTCGGAAGAAGATCGTGAGGTAGATGAGTCTCCTAGCGCAATCAATTTGTCCCATGTCTTTGAGACAACAATCCATGCCTAGGATTACATCTAAGCTCGCCGATCGAAGGAGGATAAGGTTTACTAAAAGCCTACCCCTTCTATCTCAGCAGGACATCCTACACTCGGACTCGGCTCTCAACTCCAGGCAGGAGAGCGAATGAGCGTGGGACCAACAATGGAGTAAAGAAGACCTCCCAAAGTAGCAAAGACTGAAACAAGCGAATGAGATGTGCAGATCAAACAAAATCATGCGGTGGAAAGAGTTAGCAGAAAGGGTACCCAACACGGCGTCGTGTGCCTCTGTGCCTCCTCGCGGAGATGAGGTTGTGCGCGCCACTACCCACGCCTTGGGTAGCGGGGACAACACGATCACGGGAGGACCACCTCCTGCCGCGTCCTCCATTTGGGCGAGGGCCGCTCGATCTGTTAGGGCAACTATTGGCATAATGCCCCGCGGTTGCACGAAAAGCAAGTGACCCGGCGGCCGGATTCAGAGGCCACCTGCTGGTTCGCGCGCGTGGCCGGGCACGGCTGCGAGGCGAGGCTGAGTCTTGGCGGCCTCGGTGGTAGTGAAGCCACGAGCGGGCCTGAGTAGGCCCGACACGAGGGCGGAGAGCCGGCCTTTGCGGACATTGGGCCTCCCACTTGCGCTTGCGGGACTCGCGGCGCCTTCGCCTTGTGCTCGGCAACAATGGCCTTGTCCACCAAGGTGCGAAAGTCGGCAAAGTCCACAATGGAGAGCTTTGTCTTGCGGCTCCTCGGACAAGCCCTCCATGAACTTCTCCGCTTGGCCTCATCGGTGGCCACCTCGGATGGAGCATAACGAGCCAAGTGGTTGAACTCGTCATGTGTACTCCATCACCGACTTACGCCCTTGCTTGGCGCGAAACTCCTTCTTCTTGACTTCATCAAGCGGCGAGGATGTGAGCTCGGCGAACGCCGTCGGAACTCATCCCAAGAGGCGGTGTGGCGGCGGGCTGCATGGCCAAAGTTCTCCCACGGGAGAGTGCTGCCCCACGAAGCTCATGGGAGGCAAAAGTGCCTGTCTGGTCGAGCATTTGAGCAACGTCGAGCTTACGCTCAACTGGACGCGGCGGTCATCTGCGTCAATGGGTCCTCGGACACGGAGAGCGTGGGGTTGAGTGCGAAGAAACTCGGCCAAACCCCACGAGGCGATGTCCACCCCTTGCCGGATCACGAGGCACGGAAAGAGGCGGAGGTGTTGCGGCGCAATAACATCCAGCGAGGACCCTCCTGTCCTCACGAGCAGTTGCGCTCGATCGAAGAAGGACCTCGGCCATGGTTGGAGGAGGCGGAGCTCCTCATCAAACCAGTGCTGCGACCACGGCGCTCACGAGTACCTCGGCCATCTGCTTTAAGAAACTTAGGTTAGAAACCAAGCACTAACACTAGAAGTTGATGAATGCGAAAGCTAGCGATTAGGGAATGAGACATCACCTAACCGAAAGCCAAAAACAACAAGTAACAACTTTAAATGTTTCCAGGAAACTCCAAAACAGCAAGGAAACTCCAAACCAAGCTCAACTTCTCAATGCCATTCACAGTATTGGTGAGCGAGTAATAGTGTGAGAAGATAAAAATTTCAGCACACTACAACAATCTAACACTACTCAAGAACAAGGTTAAGGCGATAAAAATAACGTTAGATACTTAGCTAACTAGTATCACATCTTACCCTTTTTATTCCTACAAGTTTTACTTGATTAACCTCTCATTTTCTACAGTTAGAACCTCTGAGCTTGCTGTCAGGAAGCTGAATGATCGCTGTCGATTTTGCATCCAAGCCTCCTAATTGAAATCTTCAACCGGAGCTTCAAAACCTTGTAGAGGGCAGCTAACACTTCAATTTGCCAAACTCATTGGTTCCCAAAACCCAATTTAAGCGATAATGACTATCTTTTGAGAGAAGGAAAGGAGAACAACTTTTAAAACTCAAATTAGAGCAAGATGAGATAGAAAACTAAGATAGGTAAGGAATAAAATCGGAGAACTTACTTAAGCTTTCATAAATCATTTGATACTCTGAAATTAAGGTTTTCAAAATATCCTAAGGGCGACCAAGCTTGGGTTACTACGGTCAGAATGGCTCGATACCAACTTTGTGAGGACCCGGTTTATTAAACATCTTTGTTTAACCATCCACTTGGTACTAACAGTTACAAATCAAATAAACCAAGCCTCGAATATGTATACTTCCCGAATTAGAGTATACACACCCGTTACAAAATCATTCATCAATTCCATTCATACACATAGAACCGAAACACAACAATAACTTAAAGACATACATAATATAAAGAGTTATTACAAAGAGAGGCCAGCAGGCCAAATGACACATAAGCAACTAAATTAAGCAGTGAAGCAAAATGGCCATAAGATGGCGATAAACAAAAGCCAATCGGCGTGCCTTTACCCACAAGGCAACCAGCCGGACCGCCAAGCTAATCGTCCCAAGCAGCGCAACACAATTCAAAAAGTGAGGCCCTTGGGCTCACCTTCTTCCTCTGCAACAATTAATATTAAGCAAGCGGATGAGTACAAAACTTGTTTTTGTACTGCAAGACTGACGTGTGAGATAACGAACTATAATTAACTACATGCAAGCTTTATTTAAGTGGATGAGGCTCTGGACTTATTTTCAGCATAAAGCAAGTTTTCATTTGCAATAAGGTAATAGATTCAAAGCAAGTTTGCAATTAACTTTTATTGTTCAAATAAAGAGAGGCAATAATAACAATAGATAGAGAACAACGCCAACCTAGAAGTGACTAACCCATAGCCACCACAACAATAGCATGAAGTACCCCTTCATACCACCCATGTCAAGTTTAAGTTTTAAAAGGTTGTAGTCTAGTTCTTGCGACGACTTACCAAGCATGTCCATAACCTAGGGCGAGGCTATTCGAATAGTTTTAACCTGCGGGGTGTACCAATGTACCCACACGATGGGCCGCCTTTCCACCACCACGGTTAGCACACTTCCTTTGGTATGCGGGCATGGCTAAGTCTAACAAGGCGCTTTCAATGGGCGATGCTAATTAAGAGCCGCAACCCACGGAGAAGGACACATTAGGCAGCCTAACTTGTCTGCGCTAATGCTCCCCTCCAAACACCACACACAGAACACACCCACCAACCAGCTCATAATTAACACCTCCCAAAGTACTTAGTCAAGAGAGGTTCCATATCCCCTCGTGTGGTTGTACGCAATAAGCGCTTGGCTTAGTGACACAAGTAACTTCGTTCCTTGGGGACTTAGGCACCATTCCAACACACCCAGAGATCACATCAACATACCATTGTGCCCAAGTCAAGATATAGTTTTGTTTTGAGTTTTTGATTTGTAAATCAATAAAATACAAGGGTTGGACATAATGGAGTAGTATAAGTATTTGTGTGATCAAGATCATCGACTAAGTCGATGATAAGCCCAATCTCTAGATAACTAGGCATGGCTAAGCAATATTCATTCGTAATCTACTAAGTGATAAGAGTTCATCCATGAACTCTAACCACGACAAAATAACCTAGGCTCGGTAGTAGAGGATAACCATTTACCTCTGATTATGCAACTAGAGTCTAACTAATCAATTTAACAACAAAATAGCAATGCATACATAGAAGTTAAACAAAATATTAGACTTTAAAAGTAATAGGATCAATGGGAAATGATCAAGCCGCTTGCACCTTGTTGTGGCTCAAATTGTTGCGGAGGGTCGTTCTCGGGGTTACTGCAAATATCGAATCCGGAGGCGCGGTGAGGCACGGGATGCAGAAGATGGGTGGCGGCGAGGCGGCGGCGCGCGGGAGCTTCACGGCGGAGGGTCAGCGGGGCTGGGGCGAAAGGGTAGTTGCGGTTGATTTGGGGAAATCTGAAATTCAGCGCTCCGTTGAAGCAGAAGCTCGCGAGCAACAATGGCGGCGAGATATTTGCGCGCTCGAGCTCCTCAAGGGCAATGGGTGCAGGAGAGCTCAAGGGTGTGTAAAGGAGGATAAGGAGGACAATGGGGGCTTAAGTAGGCGGAGGAGCAAGAGAGCACCGTTACTCGCCTCGGGTTCCATTGCCTTGCTGCGATCGCCGTGGCGGCGGGAGCGATTGAGGCAACGACTAAGCGGGCGGTGGGTAGCGGGCATTTAATGCGCTGCGAGCCGTTGGCGAAGCGGAGGTGGCGGGGCGCTGCGCACCCATGCTCGCTCGCCATGGCGCAACGCCGCCACGGCGAAGGAAGCGGCGACGGACGGCCGTCAGATTTGCATCAAAGGGCTAGCGTGCGTCGCGTTGAAAGCGGCATCGGACAAGCGTCGACCGCCGATTGAAATCAACGGCCGAGAATCATAGAACAGCGGAGTTGTCCGAATGCTTACGAATGAGAGCCGTCCGATGGAGATCTAACGGTGATGGCGCTTTCGCTCTCGGCCGCGGGGTGCGATTAGTTGGCTCGGTCGAGTCAAGTGACTCGAGCGAGCGACTTCGCACTGAGAGCAGTGCAAACCGGTTAGGTTTGATTTTTGAACTGAAACTTTAGGGATTTAATTGAGGCATCAAATCAACTCCAAAATTTATGAAATTTTAACTGGAGCTTGCTTACCTTGGGGTTAACCTTCCATAAAATTTCCAGAGGGTTTTGTGCACTGGAATTTTCTCAAGAAATTCAGAAGGTTAAGGCAGAGTTTGACCAAGGTTTGACTTGCCTCTAAAATATTTCAAATAATTTCCAAAATTATGAAATAATTCAGAGTGTTACCAAGCCACCCTAGAACCAGGAAAATTATTTCCAAGGGTTTGACAAAAGATTTGACCAAGGAGGTTGTTGACTTGATAAATGAGGCCTTTGATTTTTAATTTTCCAAAATTCTTTTACAGGAATTTCAGAAAAGTTTCAAAAGTAAAAGGATGAAGGAAAAGTTTTAATTTACCCTCATTTTATTACATTTGAAACACAAGCCAAAATGGGGATGTTACACATTGGTTTTGATCATCTGACGCGAGTTAGCAACCTTGATCTCATGAGAGGTTTGCCCAAACTCAAAGCCGTCAAGGATGCTGTATGTGCGCCCTGTAGGCATGGCAAGCAAGTTGCCGCTTCACACCCTTCAGTGACTTTGGTCATGACTGACGGACCGGGACATTTGCTTCATATGGATATTGTTGGTCCTGCTAGGGTTCGGTCAATTGGTGGCAAGTGGTACATTCTTGTCATAGTTGATGATTTTTGGAGATACACTTGAGTGTTCTTTCTTGCTTCGAAGGATGAAGCTTTTGATTTTTATCGTGATCTTGTTCTTCGTTTGGCTTACGAATTTTACGGTGCCTTGAGAGCGTCCGCAATGACAATGTACGGAGTTCAAGAATGCCTCGTTTGCCTCTTTTGTCTTGGCGCGGAATTGAGCATCGTTCTCTTCTCCACACGTCCCTCAGCGAATGACGTTGTGGAAAGGAAGAAACAGAACCTTTGTCGAGATAGCTAGGACAATGCTAGATGAGCATAGCACAGGGAGGTTTGGGCGAAGCTATTTCTGACTTGCCATATTGCAAATCGTGTCTTCTTGAGACCGTCTTTGGGCAAGACTTCATATGAGCCGTTTTGGTAGAAAACCCTCTGTTTCTCATTTTGAGTTTTTGGAGCTAAGTGTTTCATTCTCAAGGCAGGAAACCTAGATAAATTTGAATCAAGGACTTTTATGGTTTATTTACAGGTTATCTGCACATTCGAGGGTTTCGGGTTTTAATGTTGAAACTAACATTGTCAGGAGACATGCAATGTCACTTTTGATGAGACTAGCCACAGAGCTAGATCCGACGCGTTTGAGTAATACACAGTGTGAAAGCATTTGTGTGGAGGAAGATGATAGCCGAAGCGATACTTGTCCTCCACTGCTGCTTTGTTGAGGCTCTGTCAAGTTCGAGACACCTCTGACGCTTCACCTCCAATTGAGACTCTGCGCATCTTCTTCATCAGTGATACTGCGGAGGTTGAGGAGATATTGTCTCCCAGCGCTCCACTTCACATTCGAGGCATCATCCTCGGATCGGATGATTGGTAATCTTAATGGCGAGTCACTCGCTCCAGGTATCACGATCAAGTCTCTACTCCCATTCTGCATTTGTTGCTTCTTTCAACCCGCGATATATCACATGCGTTATCGATTCTAGTGGGTCAATGCCATGCATGAGGAGTTAGAGAATTTTGAGAGGAATGAGGTCGGAATCTAGTAGAACCTCCTAGTGGTCATAACGTGATAGGAACCCGTTGGGTGTTCAAAAATAAACAAAATGAGGATGGTTACGTGGTTAGAAACAAGGCTAGATTGGTAGCTCGGGGTTTTAGCCAAGTTGAGGTTTAGACTTTGATGAGACATTTGCTCCTGTTGCTAGATTGGAAGCCATTCGCATTCTCGCTTGCATTCATTGCTTCTAAGGGCTTTAGATTATATCGGATGGATGTTAAGAGTGCCTTTTGAATGGTTTTATAGAGGAGGAAGTGTATGTTAGGCAGCCCCTGGGCTTTGAGAATCCCAAGTATCACGTCATGTTTTCAAGCTATCCAAAGCCTTGTATGGTCTTAAGCAAGCCCCTAGAGCACAGTATGATAGACTTAAGACCTTTTTGTAAGAATGATTTTGAGATGGGTAAGATAGACAAGACCTGTTCATCCTTAGGCGTGGCAATGACTTCCGCTTGCTCGTTTATGTAGATGATATTATCTTTGGTGGTTCTTCTCATGCTCTTGTTTCCAGTTTTTACGAGACAATGTCGAGGAATTTGAGATGAGCATGATGGGAGAACTCAACTACTTTCAGGGCTTCAAATCAAGCAATGCAAGGAAGGATCTTCATCCATCGACGAAGTACACCAAGGATCTGCTCAAGCGCTTGAGATGGGTGGCGCAAGCCGATCGCCACTCCATGGCGACTTCAATTTTGGATCCGGATGAGGAGGAGAAGTCGTGGATCAGCGAGTATGCACATGATCGGTTCCCTCCACGCACTGACGGCCTCAAGGCCGGACATCCACTTCACGATGCGCCTGCATGCGAGGTTTGAGCGTCTCAGAGGACTTCCATCGCCAAGCCATTAAGCACATCTTGGTATTTACACTCTACCGTTCGATATGGCATTTGGTATTCTGCTCGTCTTCCTTGTCCATTCGGGGTTTTCGATTCGATTTTGCGGGTCATCGGCTAGATAGGAAGAGTACCTCGAGCACTTGTCACTTCCTAGGCACTTCTCTTGTCTCTTGGTCTTCTAGGAAGCGGTCTTACATTGCACAATCCACTGCTTGAAAGCGAATATGTAGCTGCTAGCTAGTTCTTTGTGAGTCAGATTTTGTGGATGGTGTCCACTCTTAAGGATTTTGGGTTGGCGTTTGATAGTGTTCCTCTTTTACGTGATAACACTTCGCGATTAACATTGCTAAAAACCTGTGCAACACTCTAGGACCAAGCACATAGACATTCGCTATCACTTTCTTAGAGATCATGTCGAGAAGGGTGATATTGTCTTTGCATTTCGTGGAGTCAGAGGCTCGCTTGGTGATATCCTCACCAAGCCTTTAGATCCAACTAGGTTTGCAACCTTGAGAAGTGAGTTAGGGTAATTTATCCCTACGGTTTGGTTTGAGGGGAGTTGGCTCTGCTCGAACTTTTCTTGTTCATTTGAGCTTTTACATTGTTCTGATACCTTCTTCTAGTGGTATTTTCTTTTGATCTTTTGATCTTTTAGGCTCTTTAAGTTTTGTGCATCTCATTGTTTCATCTGCATTCATATGAAAAACCAAAAGGTGCATTGTTATATAAGCTTTTCTGCTTGTCTTTTAAAATTGATGAAGCTTTGCTTATTACCCTTTTGAGCTTTAGTATTTCAATTCTGCTCAATGTCATGTCTAGTTCTTTGACTTGCTAGAATTATCATGCTTTCACATGTGTAGCTAAGTCTTTGCTGAATGAGCCAGAACTTTAAGAAACTTGAACTAAGAAACTGCAATTTGTGGATGTTTTAGCTAGTTGCACAATTAGTGCTCCTTTTGTGACATTGGCCCTGTCAAAATTGCTGTGTTAGCTCTTGAATCTAGTATTGATCATTACTTGAGCTTCTTGTTCTTTTAAGAATCTAAAATTGCTCTTGTGAAAAAAAGGAGGTCTCTTTTGTGCGAAAAAACTGATCTCACCAATTCTTTCTCATGAGACGGCTTGCCATTGCACTAGGCATGAACTCAGGGGGAGATTTGGATGACCTAGATCATTCTTTTAAGCTTTTTGTGCTTAAGATGGTCGCGGCAAGGCTTGAGATCTAGCACATGGATAAGAAAATGAATTATCAAAATTGGTAGAAGCTTAGGAAGAGTTTGTGGATGGCTCCTAGTCCAGGATCTTCTTCACTAAGATATACCTTTAATCAACTTCAATATTCATTGCAAATGAAAAACTGTTGAAAAATGGGCGTTTGAGACAATATGAGCAAAATGATTCAATTCAGGACCTGTTTGTCTCTTAATGTGGTTTTTGTTAGCGTCTTGATCTCACATTGATATTTTGACATGGCTAGTATCATTTTAGGATCTCTGTTGATGAACTTGCTAGATTTGAAGCTTTGCTTAAAATGCTAAAATTTATTGCTTTACATTGAGCCTTCTTGCTTTAGCTTTGTTATATATGTCTTATCATGATCTTGCTAGCGCATTCAGGCTCATGTGGTGTTTATGCAAAATTTGAGATGCTAGCTTGTTCTTTTGGGTAATCTCCAAAGCTTCTTGTAATCCAAAATTGAAAAATACAAAAATATGAAGCCACTCCATTGCATTTCATGCATGCTCCTTCTTATGCTTTTTCCTCATTCTGCATTTGTTATCTCTGGACGAGAGGAAGGCGTGATTCCTTGATGACTCCATTGTCAAAGGGGGAGAAGATATTTCAAAATGTGTAAAGGGGAGAGGATTTAAAAGTATTAAAAAGAGGGAGAAAATTGGAGAATTTGAAGTTTTCTGAAATTTGAGAATCATAGTGAGGGGGAGTTTCTTATTTGCATTCTTATGGTCTTATTGCTCTTTCTGAACTTGAATTGCAATTCTTGAGCCTCACCATGATCAAAGGTCATTTCGAACAATTGTTCTTTCATATGGACCTTAAGTGAGATTTTTTGCTCTTCTTTGGAAATTGAAGCTTTCTTGCTTTCTTTTGCCTTATCTCACTTGCCGATGCTATTCTGAAGCTAGCCTGGTCATTTCCATTCCTTTCTCTTGCATTTGGACCAAGTTGTGCCTTTGCGCGAAAACGTTGAGTTTTTTCTTTTCAAACCTCAAAACTTGCAATTGTGGGGAATTGCCAATGTGTTCATCAAGGGGGAGATTGTGGATATCATGGGGATATACTCATGATCTTAGGATGATGTGACAATTGGCAATGACGTTGAAGGTTTGCGAAACACGAGTTTTGGCAAAGTTGAGATTCGTCGAGTCTCAAGCGGTCGGCCGGCCTTGGTGGCGGTCGGACCGCCCATGCTCAGGTGTTTTGTCTTGGCGGTCGGACCGCCGGTCGTGATCCGACCGCTTGGTAGCGGCTTTGGCGAGTCCGATGAGCGGTCGGACCGGCAAGTTGAGTGGCATTGAGTTTGAGGTGGGCCAAAAATAGAGGTGTAGGCAAGTGAGAGATTCTCCGCACTTGGTCCCATAATTTTGGAGCCTCGATCAAAAGTTCTATTCGTTTTAAATTTCCAAAGAGGTTGCGGATTTCAGTGTTGAAATTTTGGCTAAGTCCTTTGGTGGCGGTCGGCCGCCTTACATTGGCGGTCGACTGGCGGTGTGTGATCGAGCCGCCAAAGCAAGGCGATCGGCCGGTTTTCACTTACGTCGTCAGCCCGTGTGGTGGCGATGGTTGCTAATTAGGTCAAGTTCATGGGTTTCATGTCATATGTGTTGCATGATGCATGTTTTGATTAACGTGGGTCAAGTTGTGAAGAATTTGTTCCCAAATTCGATTTGCTTGTCTATTGTTGTGCAGTTTGCTTGGTGGTCAACGACGGTCAACGGCGAGGATGATCGGGACTAGGCTTGGAGGCGAGGTTCAAAACGATCGGCGATGCGGGTGAAGTCATTGGACTCAAGTATGGTGCAAGATGGACAAAGGTGACCGAATGGGCGCGATTCGGTGATGGTTGAATCAAGCGGCGCGGGGTGGTGCAAGTGCCATGGTGGTTTCGGTGGGGCCGGATGGGAGAGACTTGCCGACATGATGAGAGTTGGATCAACCTACACGTGGCGGAGCAGCGAGTGCCGCACAATTTGGACACACGCTTTAAAAGGCGTGCGTGTGTCACCCGCTTGTTTTGGGCCTTAACGAGCCCATTAGGAGACTCTATTAGAAACCCTAAGCCTCCACTATAAATAGAGGAGGAGGTGGCTGCACCTTGCTCCCGACCCATCGACGTTTCATTGTTTAGAAACCTAATTTGCTTAGGGAGAGGAGGTTAGGGTTCTAGAGAGTTGGATTGGATTTGTGCTCATGTATTGAGTCTTTGTCATCCATTGATGGAGTGGTCAGAAACCAATACCATATCAAATCAATCCAAAGAAAGTTTCTTCAAGATGAGGTCAATTGCTTTCTTTCTCTTTTTGATGATTTGAGTCTTTCTTTGATCCATGAGTTTTGCTTAGTTTCGGGCGTGATATAGCTTGCTGTGACGTGTGGGAATACATCTAGGATCATCAATATCATCAATCACCCACGAGCAAGTCTCAAGATCATATTTTCGCTTTGACTCGGTTTTGACCTAACTTCGCTCAAGCGTAAAGGTCAGAATCTTGGCAAGAATTTTCACGATCGTTGCTTGGAATAGGTTCCCGACATACTTAGGTAGGTGTGTGTCAAATTTCACGAAGTTTGGGCGCACGAATCAAAAGTTTGATCAATTTGCGTTTGGTTTGTTTCGGCTGTTTTCTCTGTTCATTGAACCAATGATCCGATCGCCGAGGAATCGGTCTGACCACTTGGATCGGTCTGACCGCTAGACCGACCGGTCTGACCGCCCCCGTGAGAGGTCAGACCGCCAGTGTCTTCGTGTTTTGCTTTTGTGTTGATTTTACTTCGGGGTTTTGAGTTGATTCAATACAAGTCTTCCGCTGTGCATGATTGATTGATCTTCATAGCTTTCATAGCTATTGGAGTGAGATTCGTATTGAATTGAATTTGGGAGAAAAAGAGATCGTGCTCCTATTCACCCCCCCTCTAGTCGCCTTTTCGGTCCAACATAAAACAAATTGGATAACAACTATACCCAAAAGCATTTAAATAAATAATTAATGTAGAATGCAATACTTTGAAACAAAGTAATTTGAAAACTGGGTTCAAGATGATCAAAGGTATGACTTGCCTTGGAAAAAGTCTACGTACTGGTCTTGATCTTGAGGTCCTCCTTCTTCTCCCAAATTCCCCGACGTATCGATGTCTACTCGCAAATGAAATAAATAAACAAAACAAATAAATAACAGAGGCAAAACAAACTCAAAAAATTAAATAAAAATCTCAAATAAATAGATCTCAAATTTAGATAAATTTAGGAATTTGAATGGGCTCAATCGGAGTTCAGATGCAAAAGTTATGGGCTCTAGAAGTTTCAATAAAAAAGAAACCCTAATTTTGGATTTACTGGAATTTTCGAATTATTTCTTAATAGAAAATTTGGATTATTGCGCAAGCATGACATCAGCACAGGGATTTCGGAAATTAAAAGAAATAAAAAGAAAATAGTGACATGTGGGACCCACATGTCAGTCTTAAGGCTTACGGTAGACTAGGTCTACCAAGCCATGGGATCTGGAGACCGGTGGACTACCACGTGGATCCGATCTGGACCAACCCCGACGCGACATGTCAGTGGCGGCTGCTGACCGGGACGCTGACTCGGGTGTACACACGCGAGATGACGAGGATGCCACGCGAGACGAGACGTGCACTCAGAGGCTGAGATGGCAACCGTCGTGGATGTCCACGTGGCTCGGCGGCGACTGGTGGTGCTCTGGACCGCCCGACAACGGCGAACGGCGGCGCATCGCCGGAGGTGAGTGGTACCAGAGGTAGCCAAGGTTATTGCGCACATGTGGATGCACTCACGGGTGGTCGGGGACGTTAGTGGCGACCGGCGGCGAGGTTCTAGCGGTGGAGCGCTTCGGTTGTTGTCGGACAGGGTCTTCGGTGAGGTCTAGGCGGCGATGAGGGCTCCTGGAGGTACACCTGGTGACGCTGAACCCGATGGCGTGCTCAAAGTCGACGCGACGACGACGACGGTGGCTCAAAACGACGGAGAAGAAGCTCGGCCGAAAACCCTAAATGAGGTAATGCGGCGGCGCTGGGGTGTAACAGCCCAAAATTTAAATTCCAATTGAAAATAAAGTTTAATTATTTTAGTGGATTTTAGTGGAATTTTCAAAAGCTTTTCCTTAATTAAATTAAAGCTAAACAAATTTATGTGCAAAATCTATTACCACAAAATAGCTGGAAATATTTTAGTTAAGTCCTAAATGCTCCAGAGAATTTCTGTGAATTTTCTCAGAATTTTTGGACTTAAATTGCTATATTCTAAAGCCTAATTGAATTATCAGTATTAAATTAATTAGAAAATCAAAAGAAATTCCCAAACAGTCAGTGGGTCGAAACCCAGCTCGGCCCACATCCTTTCCGCGCGCGCCCGGCCCGCTCCATCGCGCCATCACCGTCAGCCGTTGGATTGAAATCCAACAGCAGCGCCCGAATCCCACTTACCGCTTCGCGCAACATAATTTCAACCGTTGGATCAAAATCCAACGGCTGCATCCAAACTTAACTTACCGATTCGCCCCGTCGTTGTCCACCGTTGGATTAAAATCGGACGCATCTGGGTCATCGTCCTCCTTTCCTTTCTTCTCCCTCCACCTTCCTTCTTCTTCCCCGCGATTCCGCCATTAACACCGAATCGGGACCTTCCAAAACTGAGTGAATCCGGCCGCATCTCCGTAATCGTCGCGCGCATTGAAGTCCCTAATCTGCTCCGCCTCCGACACGGCCGTGTCTTTCCATCCCCGTAGCCCCAAATCCCAGATTCACCGCCGCCGTGCCGCACGACCTTCGTGCGCTCCACGTTGAACCATCCACGCCCGCGCCCTATAAATAGGTGCGCCGGGAGCGCCTCCTTCACCGCACCTCAAAGCCACCATCCACGTGCCCTCCTCCTTGAAGCGCCCGAGTGAGTTCTTTGCGCGACCGCAAAGGCTTGAGCTCCGTTTTGCGCCACCGCTCCTCGCCTCATTGTCAACACCATCGCCATCGCCTTGTCGCCGCAGCCGCATCGCCATCCACCTCGCCAAAGGGCCTGGGAACACCTTCGCCGCCGTCGACCTCAAACCGCCGCCGCTCTCGAGCTCGCCGCCGGCCACCTCGTCACGCCCCGCCACCGCAAGGTAGTGCTCTAGCATCAGCATCACACCAGCTTCATTTTGCGCACTACCATTTGGCTCGCCGCGGCGTAGAACGCCGGCGAGCTCGAGCCCTAACACTGCCACTCACCGGATCCGACGTGGCTCGGCCACGTCGCGGCCAGGTCAGCGCCACCTCGACCAGTAAGCCTATGTGGCTGCCCGCGTGTCGGCCACATCAACCAGTCCACCCCATCCCTCCGAACCAAAAGCCGTAGGCTTGGTTCACGTAGACCGTGTCTATGACACGTGGGGCCCGCATGTCAGGAATTAATTTAATTCCTTTAATTTCCGGAAATTCATCGTTGGCGTCAGCATTGTGCAATATTTGATTTTCCAGTAGAAAAATAATTCAGAGAATTCAATTAAATTCCAGATTTTGTATTAAACTTCTAAAATTCATATCTTTTGCGTCTGAACTCCAAATTGGGTGGTTCAAGTTGCAAAATTTGTCTAAAATCATAATCTAGCTAACTAAAGCAAAATATTTCAATTTGGAGTTAGTTTGAGCTGAGTTTTTGAATTTATTTGAATTTGGAGTTAATTTGTCGTAATTTCACGTATAGACCTCGACGACTCCGGAGAGTTAGACCCTTCCGACGATTTAGAAATTCAAGACTTCAACGAAAGCAAGTTACACTATTGATCATATTGTTCCCAGTATTTTAAATTATTTAATTCCTGTTTTAAATTACTAATGTATGCATATGTTTATATAATTGTTTAAATGTCCTGTTTATATATAGTTATTCCAATCTCCATTGTATGACCAATTTGATTATTGAATATGAATACCATGACACCCTTAGGCAAAGTTCTACTAAAATTTGTCATATGCGTAGCCATGCTTAGATCACATTTATTTGGGGAGGTTTAGCCAAATCCTTTACAAGTTGATTTTAAATTTGTTTGGTGGTATTGTTTTACTACGAAAGGTTTATTAAGAGTTTTTCACTCTAAATAAAATAAAATGTGTTTGGACTTGGGCGAGATGGATGTATGGTGGGTGCAGGTTCATGCACGGGCCTAATCTGGTTAGGATTACGGCCCATGGGTTTATTTAAATGGAAAGTCAACCAAGTCAATTAAGAACCGGTCTTTGAGCGTATTTTGCTACGCCTTACCGTACCACCACATGTCTGGAATGGGACAGATTTGGCTAAATAATCTGTGGTGTCTTAGTGTTATTTATGCTATGTTGTATGTGTGGGTGTTGGTTAGACATTAGTCCCACCGGGCGCAAGAGGGGGCTTCCGGAGGATGGTTTGTCCAATGGTAGCGAAACCTTAGCGGGCATAAATACATTAAGATGCTGCTTTGTAACGGCCTCATGATAATTGCTTAGTCACACGCCGGGCGTGCTTTGGCCGACATTAAAAGCATATTATCTCGTGTGGGTAAAGCTGTACAAACTCTCACAGAGAGAAACTATTCGAATAGCGCGTCATGATCATGGACATGCTAGCAAAGCCACTCTAAGTTAGACTTGTTTTTGGTTTATAAAATGATTTCCACACATGATTTTAGGATGGTTAATTGTGAGGACCTCGGTTTATTAGAACACTGCTTAACCATCCACTTGGTCCTAACAAACAAATCAAATAAACTAAGCCTCGAGATATGTATACTTCCCAGTGCAGTATACACACCCGTTACAAAATCATGCATCAATTCCATTCATACACATAGAGCCAAGCAAAGCAACAATCAAATACATAGATAATATAAAGAGAGTTATTACAAAATAGAGGCCGACTGGCCAAATAACACATAAGTAACTAATTTAAGCAATGAAGCAAATGGCCATAAGATGGCGATAAACAAAAGCCAATCGGTGTGCCTTTACCCACAAGGCAACCAACCGACCGCCAAGCTAATCGTCCCAAACAGCGCAACACACGACTCACAAAAGTGAGGCCCTTGGGGCTCACCTTCTTCCTCTGCAACAATTAATATTAAGCAAGCGGATGAGTACAAAATTGTTTTTGTACTGCAAGACTGACGTGTGAGATAACGTAACTATAATTAACTACATGCAAGCTTTATTTAAGTGGATGAGGCTCTGGACTTATTTTCAAGATAAAGGAAGTTTTCATTTGCAATAGGGTAATAGATTCAAAGCAAGTTTGCAATTAACCTTTATTGTTCAAATAAAAGAGAGACAATTATAACAATAGATAGATGACAACACCAACCTAGAAGTGACTAACCCATAGTCACCACAACAATAGCATGAAGTACCCTTCATACCACCCATGTCAAGTTTAAGTTTTAAAAGGTTGTAGTCTAGTTCTTGCGAAATAACCAAGCGTGTCCATAACCTAGGGCGAGGCTATTCGAATAGTTTTAACCCTGCAGGGTGTACCAATGTACCCACACGATAGACCGCCTTTCCACCACCACGGTTAGCACACTTCCTTTGGTATGCGAGCATTGCTAAGTCTAACAAGACGCTTTCCAATGGACGATGCTAATTAAGAGCCGCAACCCACGGAGAAAGACACATTAGATGACCTAACCGGTCCGCTAATGCTCCCTCAACACCACAAACACACACACACGGGAACACACCCACCGACCAGCTCATAATTAACACCTCCAAAGTACTTAGTCAAGAGAGGTTCCATATCCCTTTCGTGGTTAGCACGCAATAATTGCTTGGATCAATGGCACAAGTAACTCGGTCCTTAGGGACTTAGGCACCATTCCAATCACACACAACAGATCACCCAACATACCATTGCGCCCAAGCCAAGATATAATTTTTGTTTTCAGTTTTTGATTTGCAAAATGGTAAAACACAAGGGTTGGACATAATGGAATAATAATAGCATTTGTGTGATCAAGATCACCGACTAAGTCGATGATCGCCCAATACTACCGATACTAGGCATGGCTAAGCAATATTTAGTTGAAAATCTACTAAGTGACAAGAGCTCATCCAACGAACTCTAATCACAGCAAATAACCTAGGCTCAGGTAGTAGAGGATAATCATTTACCTACAGATTATGCAACTAGAGGATTAACTAATCAATTTAACAACAAAATAGCAATGCATACATAGAAGTTAAACAAAATATTAGACTTTAAAAGTAGTGAGATCAAATGGGAAATGATCAAACTGCTTGCCTGCTTGCTGTTGCTCAAACTTTTGCGGAGGATCGTTCTCGGGGTTACCGCAAATGTCGAAGCCTAAGCGAAAAGCAAAAAGAAGCGAGAACAATCAATAAGACGAGCAACACTTAAACAAAAGAGCAAGCAAAATTTATCCAATTGCGACGAAATTTATACACAAGGTATTCTAAGGTCCTATCTAACCTTAGGAACAAGAACTAACTAAAAAGGATTAGTGAAGAAAAAGATATGATCTAAATACTCATTTTCGGCCAAAATGCTACCCTTAATTAGCACTGTTCATAAAATATTTGCTAAAGCGATTTTGAAGCTGAAATTTTTATGGTAGTTAGCTACTGGTATTATAAGGTTACATGTAAATGTTTGGGTCATTTGGAGTTATATTGAAAGAGTTATGATTTGTCTAAATTGTTTAGGGTATTAAACTAAAATATGATCCTTATGATTTTTAAAAACAGTAAAATTTGTGAAACCAATTTTCCTAGCAAATACAGTAGCAGTGGAAGCTAATCCAATTGGATTCATACAAAAAAGAGCTATAGATAAAAAGATATGCATTTTACAAGTTTGCTAAAAGTTCTGAAATACAGTATTAAGTTCACTTGTTTACTATTTTTGAAAACGGTTTTCCAGGGTTGATCGTGGTCTACAATTATTTTTATATTTAAGTTCAAGGTATAAGGAAGCTAACAAAATTTGAATCATCTAATTTGGATCTATAGTTGCAGAGATACAACAATGACAAGACCCTAAAGTTCTTCGATTTTTGGACTTAGCATTTTCGCGATTTTCCTAACACCCGAGACGTGATTTATTGAGAGCCGCCGATCTCGATCGAACGCCCAGAGCACCGGATTCAAACGCACGCGCGGCGAGGCAAGACCGTGACCGCTCATCTCGAGATGGACGGCCCCTAGGAGCCACGCCGCCCGACGCTGCCGCTCCGTCAAACGAGCCGAGCAAAACTTCGAGCTCGCCGGGCGTGTCACCGCGAGGAGCTCGGGCGAGGCCCGAAGGAGCTAAACGAAACCTCATCGCTATTGCGCACGGATGGCACCGCGCAAGGCCAAGGGCGACTTGACGCGGCGGCGCGGCGGCAAGAGGCGGAGGGAGTGCTACGGCCGAAACGAAAACGATGACATGGCTAAGCTACGCGCAAATGGACGGGTGCAAAAGCTATGACGGGGTCCTATGGACTTAACGCGACCAACCGGAGTCCATACGGTAGCCGGCGGCGAGCCGGAGGCGAACGGCGGCGGCGGCGCGACCGAAACAGGGAACCACGACCACGGTGCAGCAAAAGCTAAACGGAAGAGCTTAAGCTCACCGGGGTTCATCAAGATGATGACGGGTTGGGGTGGACGGAGGATGAACGGAGCAGCCCGCGACAAGAATCGGCGGCGCGCGGATGCCTCAACGCGAGGGGCCGACACGGGCCAAACTAGCAACACCGGGTGGTACCATGAGCTTCGCAATACCACGAGAAGCTCGGAAGGAATGGATTGGGAAATGGGAGTCTTATCTGCTTGGGAATAAGATGGAGATTTGCGGCAAATTTGGGAAAACTCCGATTTCAGACCTCTCCCGACGGAACCTCGAAATGGAGTGGGGTTAAACTCACTGAAGTGAGGCGAAGGTGAGGGAACGAGGGGAGCAAGAGAGCCACTGAACACCGACGGCGCCAAAGCTCCGCGCCGGCAATGGCGAGATGAGTCTTTGGGCACTCGGAACTCGCCGAGCTTAGAAGGTAACCAAGAGGTGAGGATGGCGAAAGATGCTTGAGGAGGAAGCGGGAGCTTAAGTAGGCTCGTGGAGCGAGGAGGGCACCGTTGGTCGCCTCGGGTTCTCATCGCGCTACGGCCGCCGTGGCGCGACGGAGCGATTGAGACGACGACTAATCGGGGCGGTGGAGTGACGGGCATTTAATGCGCCTGTAGAGAGCCATTGACGAAGACGGAGGTGACGAGGCGCATCGCTGTCTCCCTCTCTGCGCTCGCCATGGCGCAGCACACGCGCGAGCGGGAGCGAGGAAGGAGATGACGGGAACGGCGTCCGATTTTTATCCAACGGCTAACACGCGATCGAGTTGAAGCGGCGTCGGGCAAACGTCGACCGCTCGATCGAAATCCAACGGTACAGAGCGCGCGCGCCCGCTCGCCCGCGCCGGGTGCGGTTAGTTGACTCGGCCGAGTCGGTTGGCTCGAGCCGAGTCCGACTCGCACCGAGGAACAGTGCAAACCAGTTAGGGTTTGATTTTTGAACTGAAACTTTGGGGATTTAATTGAGGTATCAAACCAACTCCAAAAATTATGAAATTTTAACTGGAGATTCCTGACTTAAGGATTAACCTTCCATAAAATTTCCAGAGATTTTTGTGCACTGGGATTTTCTCAAGAAATTCCAGAAGGCTAATTCAAAGGTTTGACTAAGGTTTGACTTGCCTCTAAAATATTTCAAATAATTTCCAAAAATTAGGAAATAATTCAGAGGTGTTACCAAGCAACCCTAGAACCCAGGGAAAATTATTACCAAGGGTTTAACAAAAGATTTGACCAAGGAGGTTGTTGACTTGATAAATGAGGCTTTTGATTTTGAATTTTCCAAAATCCTTTTACAAGAATTTTCAGAAAAGTTCAAAAGCACAAGGATGTAAGAAAAGTTTTAATTTACCCTCAATTTCTTACATTTGAAACACAAGACAAAATGGGGATGTTACAAACCTCCCCCCCTTACAAAAATCTCGTCCCGAGATTTGGTTCACTCGGAAAAGAAAGAGGGGTAGTCTGCACGGAGACGATCTTCTCGCTCCCAAGTAGCCTCGTCCTCGGAATGGTTTGACCGCTGAACTTTAAGGAACTTGATGGTCTTGTTCCTTGTTCTTCGCTCAGCCTCCTCGAGTATGCGAACAGGGTTCTCGCGATAGGTCAAATCCTCCTGAACATCCAGGGTTTCCAACGGAGCTTCCTTAGTTGGAACACGGAGGCACTTCTTAAGCTGGGACACATGGAACACATCATGTACCCCCGCAAGTGCAGCAGGCAACTCCAACTTGTAGGCAACAGCTCCCTTCTTCTCGATAACACGGTATGGACCGACATATCGAGGAGCCAACTTGCCCTTGACACCAAAACGCCGTGACCTTTGGAGGAGAAACCTTGAGATAAACGGTCATTGGGCTCAAAGCTCAACTCACGACGACGCCGATCCGCATAGCTCTTACGCCTAGATTGAGCCGCGCGCAATCGATCTCGAATAAGTCGAACTTGATTTTCAGCCTCATTGATCGAGTCCGCCAAAGAAGCGTCTTTCGCCGGTCTCAGACCAATTCAACGGGGTTCTACACTTTCTCCCGTATAAGGCCTCAAATGGTGCCATACCGAGACTGGCTTGGAAGCTGTTGTTATAAGAAAACTCGGCGAATGGCAAGCACTTGTCCCAATGCTTCCCATAGGAAAGGGCACAAGCTCGAAGCATATCCTCTAATACTTGGTTGACCCTCTCGGTCTGACCATCCGTTTGGGGGTGATATGCTGTGCTGAAAGAAAGACGAGTTCTCATAGCTTCTTGCAAGCTATGCAAGAACTGGGAAGTGAAGATGGAACCACGATCAGAAATGATCGTCTTCGGCACCCCATGCAAGCTCACTATCCTGGCGATATAGAGCTCCGCAAGGTGACCGTGCGAATCTTGGTCTTGACGGAAGAAAATGCGCCACTTTCACAACCGGTCAATGATAACCCAAATGGCATCATTGCCCCTCGGTGATCTAGGTAGGCCGTGATAAAATCCATCCCGCGAATCCCACTTCCACTCCGAATGGGCAAGGGTGAAGCAATCCTCAGTGGCACCGATGCTCGGCCTTGACACGACGACACATGTCGCACTCGAACGAACCTTGCGATCTCCCTCTTCATTCGGTCCACCGTAACCTCTCGCGAGATCCCGATACATCTTCGCGCCCCGGGATGAATGGATAACGGAGAATCGTGGGCTTCGGAGGATCAAATCCCGCAACTCCATGTCCTTTGGAACCACGAGGCGTTGCCCGAACCTCACGACACCAAGCTCATCTACGGAGAAGCACTTGGTTGTTCCATTCTTGACATTTTCCTTGATGCGGTTCACTCCAACATCCGATCGCCGAGTGGACTCGATCCGATCCACCAAGGTTGGTCAGACAACCAAGGCAATGAGGAACCATGCTCAACCAAACCCAAGTTGAGACAAAAACTCCTCGGAAGGGGGCTGATGCTCCTGAAGCAACAATGCATTGCAATGCGCTTTGCGACTAAGCGCATCCGCAACGACATTGGCCTTGCCCGGATGGTAGTGAATACCCATGTCATAGTCCTTGATCAACTCCAACCATCTCCTTTGCCTGAGGTTCAGATCTGGTTGGGTGAACAAATACTTTAAGCTTTTGTGATCCGAATACACTTCGCAACGATTACCGATTAGGTAATGTCGCCAAATCTTAAGTGCATGGATCACAGCGGCCAACTCCAAGTCATGGGTAGGATAGTTGAGTTCATGAGGTCTCAATTGCCTTGATGCATAGGACACTACCTTGCCTTCTTGCATAAGGACACAACCGAGGCCTCGACGAGAAGCGTCACAAAAGATATCGAAGCTTCGACGGACATCGGGGAGAACAAGAACGCGAGCAGTGGTCAATCGCTTCTTAAGTTCTTGGAAACTTTCCTCGCAATCAGCGGACCACGAGAACTTCTTATCCTTCTTGAGCAACTCCGTCATCGGCTTCGCTATCTTGGAGAAGTTCTCGATAAAGCGACGATAATATCCCGCTAAACCAAGAAAACTCCGAACTTCGTGATCGAAGTGGGTGACTCAGAAAGCACATCGCTGATCTTGCTAGGATCCACGCCTACGCCTCGCCCGAAAGAACGTGGCCTAAGAAGGCTACTTCTTCAACCGCACGCGCACTTGCGAACCGCATACAACTTGTGCTCGCGGCTTGCCCAACACAAGCCTCGGATGCTCTGCGTGTTCCTCATCGCTCTTGGAGTAGATAAGGATATCATCGATGAAGACCACAACGAACCTATCCAAATACTCCATGAACACCGAATTCATGAGGTTCATGAACAAGGCCGGAGCATTGGTTGCCGAATGACATGACGGTATACTCGCACAAGCCATCACGAGTAGAAAAGCCGCTTTGCGATATCTTCGTGGAATCGAACTTGATGATATCCCACTCAAATCAATCTTGGAGAAGACTCGAGCTCCAGTTAATTGATCAAGAGGTCATCGATCACGGGCAAAGGGTACTTGTTCTTACCGTTACTTCATTAAGTGGACGGTAATCAACGCATGCGCAGCTGCGTCTTGTCCTTTTTCGACAAAGATTGCTGAGCATCCCCAAGGAGATGAGCTAGGGCGGATGAAACCCTTCTCTTGAAGCTCACCCACCGCTTCTTCAACTCCACCAACTCGATTGGGTCCATCCGTAAGGCCTCTTCAAATCGGGCGCACCGGAACCAACTCAATGACAAACTCGAGGTCTCGAATCGTGGCATCCTCGAAGGTCGTCGGGAAGACATCAACAAAGTCACATACCACCGACTTCACTAATATCTAGAGTCGGCTTCGCCGAGCGCGAAGAGATGCGGACCTGCGCAGCCAGCTAAAAGCGAACTCCGCCGCCGTAAGGATCGTGAGGTAGATGAGCCTCCTAGCGCAATCAATTTGTCCCATGTGCTGAGACAACCAATCCATGCCTAGGATTACATCTAAGCTCGCCGATCGAAGGAGGATAAGGTTTGCTAAGAATCCTACCCCCTCTATCTCAACAGGGACATCCCTACACTCGGACTCACCCTCAACTCCAACCGGGAGAGCGAATGAGCAATGGGACCAACAATGGAGTAAACCAAGACCTCCCACAAGAAAGAAAAGACTCGAAACAAACGAATGAGATGCGCTGAATCAAACAAAATCAGTAGCGAGGAAAGAGTTAACAGAAAGGGTACCCAACACGACGTCGGTGCCTCCTCGTGCCTCCTCGCGGAGATGAGGTTGACGCGCCACTACCCACGAATTGGGTAGCGGGGACAACCTTCGATCCTGGGAGGACCACCTCCTGCCGCGTCCTCCATTAGGGCGAGGGCGCTCGCCCATCCCGTTAGGGCAACTATTGGCATAATACCCTTCTCGTTGCATGAAAAGCAGTGACCCCGGCACCGGATTGCGGGGCCACCTGCCGGTTCGCAGCGCACGTGATCGGGCACGCCTGCGGAGGGCGCTGGAGTCGGTGCCGCGGCCTCGGTGGTAGTGAAGCCCGCAACGGGCCCTCGGGTAGGCCCGACACGGGACGAGAGAGGCCGGCTGTGCGACCACCGGGCCTCCCACTTGCGCTATGGACTCGCCAAAAGCGTTAGCCTTGTGCTCAAGAAACAACGGCCTTGTCCACCAAGGCACGAAGTGTGAGGACCCGGTTTATTTGGTTTGTAATGCTTAACCAACCACCTGCCCTAGCATCACAAATCAAATAAATCGATCCTCGAGATATGTATACTTCCTGAGCGATATACACACCTACAAAAATTAGACATCAACTCCATTCCACACATAGAGTCCAAACACCACACTTCCAAACGGAAGATAAACAAATAGTAAAGATATTACAGACAATGGCCGATCGCCACAAGATACACAAACAACAACGAGAAAGACAATGAAGCAAAAGTGCCATAAGATGGCTATAAACAAAGCCAATCAGTGTGCCTTCAACCCACAAGGCATCTGACCGGACCGCCAAGCCTAGTCGTCACCCACGAAGCGACAGCACAGCTCACAAAAGTGAGGTCCCTGAGGCTCACCTCCTTCCTCTGCAACAAAAACATTAAGCAAAGCACCTGAGTACAAAGATTGTCTTTGTACCCGCAAGACTGACGTGTGAACTAGCAGACCTGTTCATATGCTACATGCAGGCTTATTTGGTGGAGGTCATATGTTTCATTTGCATAAAGCCAAATTTTCATTTGCAATAATATAATACAGTTGAAGGCAGGTTTGCAATTCATTTTTAATGTTGAAATAACAGTAAGGATATTAATAACAAAAGCGAAAGATAAACAACCTAGAAGTGACTATCCCAATAGTCACCCCAACAATAGCACGAATCCCAGATTCGTACCACCCATCAAGTTTTAATTTAAATGTTGTAGTCTAGTTCTTGGGGCGATCCGAGCGTGTCCATAACCTAGGACGAGGCTATTCGAATAGTTTTTAACCCTGCAGGGGTGTACCAATGTACCCACACTTCAGACCGCCTTTAAGCCAAAACACACTTCCGTAGGTATGTCGGCACGGCTAAGTCCTACGAGACTTTTTCCAATATTGTGTATTAACTACGAGCCGCTCGTATGGGTAGAAACACCATACGCTTACATGGTAAAGCCGAAAGACAACTACCCACTCAGATAAAGCTTTTCTGACAACTACCATGCTCCCACCTCCGTCCCTCCTGCGACCTCCTGCGACCCGGAGCCAATACACGCCAAAGTACTAGGTCAAGAGAGGTCCCATATACTCTAGTGTGGTTAGCACGCAAAAGCTCAAGACGGTGGCGCAAGTAACTCGGTCCTTAATCGACTGGGCACCTTTCGATCACCCAACAGATCACACCAGCTTACCATTGTGCCCAAGTCTAAATCATTTTTGTTTTCCTTTTAATTTTGCAAATAATATAGCGAAATGCTAAAACATAAAGTTATAGTAAATTTTGTGTGATCAAGGTTACCGACTAAAGTCGATAACCGATTCTCTACCGATAGCTAAGCATGTCTAAGCAAGTTGACCGAAACTACTAAGTGACAAGAGATCATCCAATGATCTCTAATCACAAAGAAATAACTTAGGCTCGGTAGTAGAGATCCATATTTTGTCTACGTGGATATGCAAACACGGTTTAACTAACCATTTTAACACAAATTAAGCGATGCATACATACAAATTGAAACAAAATATTAAACTTTAAAATACCGATTAATCATGATCAAACCGCTTGCACGCTCATTGTTGCTCAATATCTTTGCGAGGATCGTCCTCGTGGTTGCCGCAAATATCGAATCCTAACGATTAACAAAACAAATAATAAGAACGAATAACACCGCAAAACTCAAATATCAATACAAACACCAACATATACACCAAGGCTAGACTATCACAAAGAACGACAAAATAATTACTACAGGACCCATCCACACATTTGCTAGGTTAACCACAAAATCAAACTTCTAACATGCTTTACACTTTGGACAGCTTTGATGGTGATTGTGTGCACATCTATTATTTAATCATCAAGTTAATAAATCAACAACGACTATTGACAATATTAACTAGTCAATTATCCAACTATGAGGTGTTAAACAAAATTCTAACTATGGTTGGCCTTAATAAAATTTCAGGTACTAACACACCTAAGCATTACACCAACATATAGGAAGGTTAACAATTCAAAGATGCTATCACTACAAGACCTTTCCTCACTAAACTACATATCACAAGTACAGAGACCATAAAATGAATAGCTAACTATCCCTTATGATTATACATGACAACAAGAGCTTTGAAACTTAAAGATACTAACTAACTGATTTCATGCTAACCATCACAACAAAAGGGAGCCAACTAGCACTAAACGAGAATCCAAAGCATAAACACGAACTAGGATTTAGCCACTGACAACAGAACCGACAACAGGAGACAAAATTTCAGAGGTCACACTAAAATACTTTCAAACTTCCAATACCCATTTAGATCATGCATGAGAGTGAACTAAAGAACATTCCTAATCACGATTAGAAACTAATGAACTGGTTTTGAAGGAGTGGACCCCACCGTCGATGCATGCAGAGGGGAATATGAGAAAAACAGGAGGCTCGGACTCGGGTTCGCCGCCGAAAAGTGGCGTGCGAGCCGGCGACGGGCAAAATGGGTCGCTGAGGACCACTGAGGCGAAGGTGGTCACGCGCACCGGAGATGCATCGAGGTGGCGCGGCGACGAGCACGGCCGGCGGTGAGGGTGACAAGGTGCGATCGCACGAGAAGAAGAAGGTGAGAATTAGCGCGCGCATGAGCATCAGTGGGTTACCAGGAACTCACCGGTGTGCTCGGCGACGACGGAGAGGCACCGGAGTGGCCCGGCGACGAGAGCCCGCGGCGGCGCAAGGCGGTTAACGGCGACAGAGACCGGGTGAACGAGAGGACATGTGAGTGAGTGAAGAAGAAAGGTGGAGTCTGTGTGGTGCTCACCGAAATAAGAATTGAGCCGGAGCTCACCGGAGAAGACGCGGCGGTGGAAAAGGCGGTTTCGGCGGACTTGGAGAAGAAAGGCCACGCCAGCTCCACAAGCGATGAAACCCAAATTCCTTGAGGGGTTTACTTCCCGAGGATGTGGAACACGCCGTGACGCGATGCTGCCGTGCTCGAGATCACCGAGCAAATAGGAACGCCGGAGGCGTCGCGGCCAGCGCCACGGCTCTGGGCTCGGTGGAGAAAAACGGCAATGGAGACGAAACGAGGTAGGGAAAGCCTTCGGAGGGTTTTGTAGGAGCAAAGCGAGGCGGCGAGGTGAGACGGTGGGCGGTGAAAAGACCGTGAGGTGAGGTGGCAAAGACGCATGTAGGCGGGCCGGCGAGCGCGCGTGAGCGGCGGTGCGCCGAGGCGGGCGAGGCGACGTGGCGGGATGACTGCAGGTGGGTCCGCCTTGTCAGCGACAGCAGCAAAACGGCGCGAGCCCGAGTTAGACTCGATCAATATCGCGCCGACCGTTGGATCTGAGATGGACGGTCGGGATTGATGTATGCATTCGGACAGGTCGGTTGCATACGCGCACGTGGATCGTTCGATTTGCATCGGACGGTCACGATCGATTGGACTTCGCGCAGCGGTGCAGCTAGTTGACGCGGCCGAGCCAAGTGGTGCGAGTCGGACTCGAGCCTGAGTTGGGTTCGGGCCCGAGGAACAGTATTTTCAGATTTTGATTTTAAAAGACAGAGAAGGTTTGGGGAATTTTTAGAGGTAGCTCCTGAGCTCCAAAAATTTCGAAATTTTTATGGTAGCTACAAGGGACAGAGGACAACCTTGCATAATTTTTCCAGAACTTTTATGCACTGCATTGTTCTAGAGAAAATTCGCAAGCTGCTGCTGGGGAGTTTGACCAGATTTCAAACAGAGTTGACTTGGCCATTTGAAATAGCAAACAAAATCTAAAAATTGTGAAATAATTCAGGAGGTAGATAGGATGATCAAGATGATAGGAAAAATAATTTCAGAGGATGATCACAAGTTTGAAGGCTAAGAATTTGTCGACAACAATCTCCATTCACAAGAATTTAATTCTAGAAAATGGAACTTGCTAGGAAAATGTAGGAACTTTCAAATGATTTGAAGAGACAACAAAAGTTTTATTTCTCCTCAAAATTTTACATTTGAAATACAAACCCTAAGTTAGGGCTGTTACAAATCTCCCCCTTACAGAATCTCGCCGAGATTACGATCACTGGGAGAAGAAGGATGGGTAATCGCTCGAGACGATCTTCCCGCTCCCAAGTGGCTTCATCCTCGAGTGGTTCGACCACCGAACTTTAAGGAACTTGATCACACGGTTCCTTGTCCTGCGTTCAGCTTCTTGAGGATACTGAACGGGCGCTCGCGATAAGACAGATCTTCCCGCACATCGATATTTTCCAAGGCGCTCGCTCAACCGAACGCGGAGGCACTTCTTTAATGACACATGAAAAACATCATGCACCCTTCGAGTGTAGCCGCAACTCCAACTTGTATGCAACGGCTCCCACTTTCTTGATGATGCGTCACGCCCGACATATCGAGGAGCGGCTTGCCCTTGACAAAGCAAACGCGATGTCCTTCAGAGTGAGACTTTGAGATACACAAAGTCATTGGGCCGAAACTCAACTCACGACGACGCCGACCGCATAGCTCTTCTCGCTCGATCGAAGCACGCGCAAGTGCTCACGAATCGATCGCACTTGACTTTCGCCTCATTGATGGAATCCGCCAAAGAACTGCTCTCCCCACCTCGACCAGTTCAATGGGGTTCGCAGCCGCCCATACAAAGCCTCAAACGGTGCCATACCGAGACTAGCCTGGAAGCCGTTGTTGTAGGAGAACTTCGGCAGCGGTAGGCACTTCTCCCAATTCTTCCCATAGGAAAGAATACAAGCACGAGCATATCTTCAAGAACTTGGTTGACGCGCTCCGTCGACCATCGATCGAGGATGATAGGTGAGCCGAAAGAAAGACGGGTCCCCATGGCTTCACAGAAAGTGTACATAGCCGAAGTGAACAGAGAACCACGATCGACACGATTGTTCGTGGTACACCATGCGCAGACTCACAATGCGGGATATGTAAAGATCCGCTAATCGATTCACATCAATCTTGATCGCCTTTGGAAGGAAATGAGCCACCTTCGTTAATCGATCGACGATAACCTACAATGCATCCTTCCTCAAGAAGTGCGGGTAGACCCGGTGATGAAGTCCATACCAACGGAATCCCACTTCCACTCGGTATGGACAAGGGTCAAGAAGACTGGCTGACGCCGATGCTCGGCCTTCACGCGACAACATACGTCGCATCGGCAACGAACACGGCAATCTCGCTTCATGCGAGTCCACCGAATCTCGACGCAGATCTTGGTACATTTTAGTGGCCCCGGGATGGATGGACAAAGGCGAATCATGGGCCTCTGAAGAATCAAATCCCGCAACTCGGAACCTTTGGGACCACAAGACGCCTGCGAACCATACAACACCGTGCTCATCTTCTCGTGAAACACTTGGCCGATCCACCCTTGATATTCTCGCTTGATTTTACCCACACCATCATCGATTACTTGTCGCCTTGATTTGATCCACAAAGTTGGTTGCACAACCAAGGCAACAAAGGGAACCATGTTCAATCGGACCCAAGTTGAGACGCTGAAATTACGCAGCGGTGCGGTTCTTTGCTCTTGGATCATCAGTATTGCAATACACTTTTCGGCTAAGTGCATCAAGCAACCACATTGGCTTTGCGGATGATATCAATACCCATGTCATAATCTTTGATCAATTCTAGCCATCTCCTCTCGCACGAGGTTCGGATCTGTTTGGGTGAGCAGTATTTCAAGCTCTTGTGATCTAATACACCTCACAGCCGTTACCGATCGATAATGCCGCAAATCTTGAGTGCATGCACCACAAGAAACAATTCTAAATCATGGGTGGGATAGTTGAGCTCATGAGGTCTCAGTGCCTAGATGCATAGGCAACCGCCTTGCCTTCTGCATAAGAACACACCGAGCCCTGACGAGAGGCATCGCAATAAATATCGAAGCTCTTGTGGATATCGGAAGAGTAAGGACTGAGTGAAGTCAATCGCTGTTTGAGCTCTTGAAAGCTCTCATCACAAGCGAGGACCATACAAACTTCTTGTCCTTCTTAAGCAATTCACCATCGGCTTTGCGATTTTGGAGAAGTTCTCGATAAAGCGGCGATAGTAGCCGACTAACCCAAGAAAACTCAGCACATCGGTGATCGACTTGGCCGGCCCAAGATAGAACATCGCCGACTTTCTTTGGGATCCACAATATGCCTCGGTGAAAGAACATGGCCCAAGAATGCCACTTCCTTCAACGAACTCACATTTCTTTGAACTTCATACACCGATGCTCCCATAACTTGCCCAAAACAATCTTGGATGCTCGGCATGCTCGCCATCTTGGAATAGATAAGAATGTCATCAATAAAACCACCACAAATTTGTCCAAATACTCCATGAATACGGAATTCATAAGGTTCATGAACAACGCTGAGCATTGGTCAAACCGAAGACATGACGGTGTACTCGCATGTGCCATAACGAGTAGTGGCCGTCTTGAATATCCTCACCCGATCCGGACTTGATGATAGCCCGATCTCGATCAATCTTGGAGAACACCGAGCTCGGACAAGCGGTCAAAAGATCATCAATGCGGGCGAGAGGATATTTGTTCTTCACCGTCACTTCATTGAGAGGACGGTAGTCAACACACATACGCAAAGTCTTGTCCTTCTTCTTCACAAAGATCACCTGACAACCCAAGGAGATGAACTGGGACGGATGAAACCCTTTGCTTGGAGCTCGCCAAGCGCTTCTTCAATTCTTCTAGCTCATTGGGAGGCATCCGATCTGGCGCCTTGAGATAGGGGCGACGGAAGCAACTCAATGACAAACTCAAGGTCTCGAATCTGAGGCATCCTGCAAATCTTCGGAAAGACATCCACAAAGTCAGATACTATGGGAACCTCTTGAATTTGCAAGGCTGACTTTGCTTCTAATGCACACAGATGTGGCCCCTGCAGCTGCGGCGAAAATCCAACCTGCTCACCTGAAGGGCTGGTGAGATAGACAATCTTCCTGGCACAATCGATCTGTCCCAAGTGTTGGGACAACCAATCCATGCCAAGAATCACATCCAGACTCGCTGAACTAAGCAGAATAAGATTTGCCAAAAATCCTACCCCTTTGACTTCAATAGGAACACCGCGGCATTCCATATCAGCTCTCATTTCCGAACCCGGAGAGCGAATGAGTAAAGGAATCCCCAAAGGAACACAGTGAAGACCACTAGCAGCAGCAAATGATCTTGAAATAAAAGAATGCGATGCTCCTGAATCAAATAATACTGCAGCAGGACGAGAATTAACAAGAAGTGTACCCATCACGACATCTGGCGCCTCCTGAGCCTCCTCAGCTGAAAGGTGGTTGACTCGACCGCCGCTTTCGCGGGCTTCGGATCATCTTACGTCGTGGATGACCACTCCCGCCCGCGTCCTCCATTAGGGCGAGGCTGCCGCAACACTCGAGGGCGAGCATTCGCATAATGGCCCTTGTTGTGGCAAATAAACAAATCACCTCGGCCGCGGTTGCGAGGCCGCTCTGTCTTGAATCGCAGCGCACGTGGCTGAAACACGGCCTGCGGTGGGCGAGGAGCTGGTGCAGATGGTCTCGGCGCCGGTGGAGCAAAAGAACGGGCCACTGGTGCTGGCCCAGCCCGAGGACGAATGAGGCTGGTGTGAGTAGACTGATGTGCCTCCCATTTGCGCTGCGGGACTCGCCAACCTTTGCCTTATGCTCGCAACAATGGCCTTATCTACTAAGGCACGAAAGTCTGAGAAGTCCACAATGGATAGCTTGTCCTGCAGCTCCTCGGACAAGCCATCCATAAATTTCTCCTGCTTAGCCTCATCTGAGGCCACCTCCCCCGGAGCATAACGAGCGGATGATTAAACTGCATGCAGTACTCGTCACGGACTTGCGCCCTTGCTTGAGCGCGAGAATTCTTTCTTTTCACTTCATCGTGCCATCGTGGATGTGGGCCCGACAAAAGCGATCCGAACTCCTCCCACGCGACCACATGGCCGCGTCGCATGGCGAGATAGTTCTCCCACCATGAGTCTGCGCCTCAAGCCGGTGGGGCGCGAAGAGTGCCTTGTCCTGCGCTGGCAGCGCTATGTTGAGCTTCGCTCAACCATGCGCAGCCAATCATCCGCATCGAGAGGTCCTCGAGCGGGAGAAAGTCGGCGGTGCGTGCGGAGGAACTCATAAGTCCCCGCGAGTCCGTGGCCGCCACCACCGGTAGGAGTGGAGGTATTCCTAGCAATAACCTCCAAGATGCGCGTCTGGTCCATGCGGTTTCGCTCGATCGGCGAGCACCTCACCATGGTCGGAGGAGGGGAGCTCCTCATCATGACCAGCCTGGCCGACCGCTGCGTTCTCCGGCCATCTGTTTCACTAAGACAAGTTAGCAACAAATTTAAGAGCAAGAAAGCCCAAAATTCACTAAAGCAATCCGAGAAACAAACACAAGGCGGGATAAAGTTCGACCGGCAAAAATCGGACACATAACTACTCCTTTACATCTTACCTATTATCCCCACAAGTTTTAGTTGAATTAAACTTCATGGTTCTCCCAAACTAATTCCACCAGTAGTAACTATCTTTTGAAAGGTGAAGAGAGAAACCAAGTTTCAAAACTTAAATTAGAGTAAGATGAGAGTAGAAAGCTAAGATAGGTAAGGAATAAAATCGAGAATCTGCTAGGTTTTCATAAACCTTTTATGATTTGAAAATAAGACTTTCAAAATATCCTAAGGACGACTATGCTTGGTTACTACGGTCGAATGGCTCGATACCAACCTTGTGAGACCCAGTTTATTTGGTTTGTAATGCTTAACCAACCACCCGCCCTAGCATCACAAATCAAATAAATCGATCCTCGAGATATGTATACTTCCCAAAGCGATACACACCCAGTACAAAATTAGACATCAACTCCATTCCACACATAGAGTCCAAACACCACACTTCCAAGCGGAAGATAAACAAATAGTAAAGATATTACAGACAATGGCCGATCGCCACAAGATACACAAACAACAACGAGAAGACAATGGAAGCAAAGTGCCATAAGATGGCTATAAACAAAGCCAATCAGTGTGCCTTCAACCCACAAGGCATCTGACCGGACCGCCAAGCCTAGTCGTCACCCACGAAGCGACAGCACAGCTCACAAAAGTGAGGTCCCTGAGGCTCACCTCCTTCCTCTGCAACAAAAACATTAAGCAAAGCACCTGAGTACAAAGATTGTCTTTGTACCCGCAAGACTGACGTGTGAACTAGCAGACCTGTTCATATGCTACATGCAGGCTTATTTGGTGGAGGTCATATGTTTCATTTGCATAAAGCCAAATTTTCATTTGCAATAATATAATCTGATTGAAGGCGAGTTTGCAATTCATTTTAATGTTGAAATAACAGAATGATATTAATAACAAAAGCGAAAGATAAACAACCTAGAAGTGACTATCCCAATAGTCACCCCAACAATAGCACGAATCCCGCATTCGTACCACCCATCAAGTTTTAATTTAAATGTTGTAGTCTAGTTCTTGGGGCGTATCCGAGCGTGTCCATAACCTGGGGCGAGGCTATTCGAATAGTTTTTAACCTGCAGGTGTACCAATGTACCCACACTTGGATCGCCTTTAAGCCAAAACACACTTCCGTAGGTATGTCGGCACTGGCTAAGTCCTCGAGACTTTTTCCAATATTGTGTATTAACTACGAGCGCTCGTATGGGTAGAAACACCATACGCTTACATGGTAAAGCCGAAAGACAACTACCCACTCAGATAAAGCTTTTGGACAACTACCATGCTCCCACCTCAGTCCCTCCTGCGACCTCCTGCGACCGGAGCCAATACACGCCAAAGTACTAGGTCAAGAGAGGTCCCATATACTCTAGTGTGGTTATACGCAAAAGCTCGATCACGATGGCGCAAGTAACTCGGTCCTTAATCGGCTGGGCACCTTTCCAGTCACACCCAAAGATCACACCAGTCTTACCATTGTGCCCAAGTCTAAATCATTTTGTTTTCCTTTTAATTTTGCAAATAATATAGCGAAATGCTAAAACATAAAGTTATAGTAAATTTTGTGTGATCAAGGTTACCGACTAAAGTCGATAACCGCTTGATTCTCACCGATAGCTAAGCATGTCTAAGCAAGTTGACCGAAACTACTAAGTGACAAGAGATCATCCAATGATCTCTAATCACGACAAATAACTTAGGCTCGGTAGTAGAGATCCATATTTTGTCTACAGGATATGCGACTCTGGATTTAACTAACCATTTTAACACAAATTAAGCGATGCATACATACAATGAAACAAAATATTAAACTTTAAAATACCGGATTAATCATGATCAAGCGCTTGCACGTCTTTGTTGCTCAATATCTTTGCGGAGGATCGTCCTCGGGGTTGCATAAATATCGAATCCTAACGATTAACAAAGCAAATAATAAGAACGAATAACACCGCAAAACTCAAATATCAATACAAACACCAACATATACACCAAGGCTAGACTATCACAAAGAACGACAAAATAATTACTACAGGACCCATCCACACATTTGCTAGGTTAACCACAAAATCAAACTTCTAACATGCTTTACACTTTGGACAAAGCTTTGATGGTGATTGTGTGCACATCTATTATTTAATCATCAAGTTAATAAATCAACAACACTATTGACAATATTAACTAGTCAATTATCCAACTATGAGGTGTTAAACAAAATTCTAACTATGGTTGGCCTTAATAAAATTTGGTACTAACACACCTAAGCATTACACCAACATATAGGAAGGTTAACAATTACAAACATGCTATCACTACAAGACCTTTCCTCACTAAACTACATATCACAAGTACAGAGACCATAAAATGAATAGCTAACTATCCCTTATGATTATACATGACAACAAGAGCTTTGAAACTTAAAGATACTAACTAACCGATTTCATGCTAACCATCACAACAAAAGGGAGCCAACTAGCACTAAACGAGAATCCAAAGCATAAACACGAACTAGGATTTAGCCACCGACAATGTAACCGAACAACGGAGACAAAATTTCAGAGGTCACACTAAAATACTTTCAAACTTCCAATACCCATTTAGATCATGCATGAGAGTGAACTAAAGAACATTCCTAATCACGATTAGAAACTAATGAACTGGTTTTGAAGAGTGGACCCCACCGTCGATGCATGCAGAGAGGAATAACGAGAAGAACGAGGAGGCTCGGACACAGGTTCGACGCCGGCGAAAGAGTGGCGGCGCGAAGTCGGCGACGGCAAAATGGGTCGCTTGAGGACCACTGAAGTCGAAGGTGGTCACGCGGCGGTGAGATGCAGGTGGCGCGCGACGAGCACGGCGGCGGCGGTGAGGTGACAAGGTGCGGCTCGCACGAGAAGAAGAAGGTGAGAATTAGCGCGCGCATGAGCATCGATGGGTTACCGAGAACTCACCGGTGTGCTCGGCGGCACGCGAGAGGCACCGAGTGGCCCGGCGGCGAGCCCAGCGGCGCAAGGCGCTTAACGGCGACAGGCGGGGTGAGCGAGAGGACATGTGAGTGAGTGAAGAAGAAAGGTGGAGTCGGTGGTGCTCACCGAGCGAAGAATTGAGCCGAGCTCACCGGAGAAGACGCGCGGTGGAAAAGGCGGTTTCGGCCGGACTTGGAGAAGAAAGGCCACGCGCAGCTCCACAGCGATGAAACCGAAATTCCTTGAGGGGTTTACTTCCGAGGATGTGGAACACGCCGTGACGCGGTGCCGCCGTGCTCGGAGATCACCGGAGCAAACAGAACGCCGGGCGTCGCGGCGGCGCCACGGCTCCTGGAGCTCGGTGGAAAAAACGGCAATGGAGACAGCGAGGTAGGGAAAGCCTTGGAGGGTTTTGTAGGAGCAAAGGCGGAGGCGGCGAGGTGAGGCGGTGGGCGGTGAAAAGACCGGTGAGGTGAGGTGGCAAAGACGCATGTAGGCGCGGCCGGCGAGCCTTGCGGCGAAGCGGCTGCCGAGCCGGCGAGGCGACGTGGCGGATGACCTGCAGTGGGTCCGCCTTGTCGGTACACAGAAAAGCGCGCGAGCCCGAGTTAGACTCGATCAATATCGCGCCACCGCTTGGATCGAGATGGACGGTCGGGATTGATGTATGCATTCGGACGAGTCGGTTGCATCGCCGCGACGTGGATCGTTCGATTTGCATCGGACGGTCACGATCGATTGACTTCGCTGCGGTGCAGCTAGTTGACGCGACCGAGCCAAGTGGTGCGAGTCGGACTCGAGCCTGAGTTGGGTTCGGGCCCGAGGAACAGTATTTTCAGATTTTGATTTTAAAAGACAGAGAAGGTTTGGGGAATTTTTAGAGGTAGCTCCTGAGCTCCAAAAATTTCGAAATTTTTATGGTAGCTACAAGGGACAGAGGACAACCTTGCATAATTTTTCCAGAACTTTTTATGCACTGCATTGTTCTAGAGAAAATTCGCAAGCTGCTGTACAGGGAGTTTGACCAGATTTCAAACAGAGTTGACTTGGCCATTTGAAATAGCAAACAAAATCTAAAAATTGTGAAATAATTCAGGGAGGTAGATAGGATGATCAAGATGATAGGAAAAATAATTTCAGAGGATGATCACAAGTTTGAAGGCTAAGAATTTGCTGACAACAATCTCCATTCACAAGAATTTAATTCTAGAAAATGGAACTTGCTAGGGAAAATGTAGGAACTTTCAAATGATTTGAAGAGACAACAAAAGTTTTTATTTCTCCTCAAAATTTTACATTTGAAATACAAACCCTAAGTTAGGGCTATTACTGAGAAAGTCAAAGAAAGTCCACAATGGAGAGCTTGTCTTGCGGCTCCTCGAGACAAGCCCTCCATGAACTTCTCCCGCTTGGCCTCATCGGTGGCCACCTTAGATGGAGCATAACGAGCCAAGTGGTTGAACTCGTGCAGTACTCCATCACCGACTTACGCCTTGCTTGAGCGCGAGAAACTCCTTCTTCTTGACTTCATCAAGCGGCGGGATGTGAGCTCGGCGAACGCCGTCCGAACTCATCCCAAGAGACGGTGGGCGGCGGGCTGCATGGCCAAGAAGTTCTCCCACGGAGAGTGCCCCCTGCGGTGATGGGAGGCAAGGAGTGCCCCGTCCCTAGTCCAGCACCGAGCAACGCCGAGCTTACGCTCAACCCGACGCAGCCGGTCATCCGCGCCCAATGGGTCCTCGGACTGAGAACGTGGGGTGAAAAGAAGAAACTCACCAAACCCCAACGACCGATGTCCGCCCCCCCGGATCCTCGGGCTCCAGCAAGGGCGAGATGTTGAGCGCAATAACATCCAAAGCAGACCCTCCGTCCTCCGAACGGTTGCGCTCGATCCAAGAAGGACCTCGACCATGGTCTGAGGAGGCGGGAGCTCCTCATCCAAACCAAGCCGTCACGACCACGGCCACTGCAGTACCTCCAAACCATCCTGGTTCAAGAAAATTAGGTTAGAAACCAAAGCACTAATACTAGAAGTTGATGAAAGCGAAAAGCTAACGATTAGGGAAATGAGATATCACCCTAACCGAAAGCCAGAAACAGCAAGTAAACAACTTTAAATGTTTCCAAAGAAGCTCCAAAACAGCAAGGGAAACACCAAACCAAATCTCAACTTCTCGATGTCATCAACCCGTATTGAATGAACGAGCCATGGTTTGAGAAGATAAAATTTCAGCACACTACCTCAAGTCTAACATTACTCAAGAACAAGGTTAACTCAGCGAAATAGGTGTTAGATACTTAGCTAACTAGTATCACATCTTACCCTTTCATGCCCACAAGTTTTAATTGATTAACCTCTCATTTTCTACCCTATTTAGAACCTTTGAGCTTGCTGTCCGGAAATCGAATGCTCGCTGTCCAGACTTCGCATCCAAGCCTCCTAATTGAAATCTTCAACTTCGGAAGCTTCAAAACCTTGTAGAGGGCAGCTAACACTTCAATTTGCCAAACTCATTGGTTCCCAAAACCCAATTAATCGATAACAACTATCTTTAAAGGGGAGGAGAGGAAATCCGCTTTCAAAACTTAAATTAGAGCAAGATGAGAGAAGAAAGCTAAGATAGGTAAGGAGTAAAATCTGAGAACTTACGTAAGCTTTCATAAATCATTTGATACTTTGAAAATAAGATTTTCAAAATATCCCAAGGACGACCACGCTTGTTATTACTACGGTCGAATGGCTCGATACCAACTTTGTGAGGACCCGGTTTATTCGGCTTGTAATCGCTTAACCATCCACTTGGTCCTAACGGTACAAATCAAATAAACTAAGCCTCGAGATATGTATACTTCCTGCACTGCAGTATACACACCTGTTACAAAATCATGCATCAATTCCATTCATACACATAGAGCCAAGCAAAGCAACAAGCTCAAATACATAGATAATATAAAGAGAGTTATTACAAAGAGAGGCCGATCGCCAAATAACACATAAGTAACTAATTTAAACAGTGAAGCAAAATGGCCATAAGATGGCGATAAACAAAGCCAATCGGTGTGCCTTTACCCACAAGGCAACCAACCGGACCGCCAAGCTAATCGTCCCAACAGCGCCGCAACACACCTCACAAAAGTGAGGCCCTTGGGGCTCACCTTCTTCCTCTCGCAACAATTAATATTAAGCAAGCGGATGAGTACAAAATTGTTTTTGTACCGCAAGACTGACGTGTGAGATAACAGAACTATAATTAACTACATACAAGCTTTATTTAAGTGGATGAGGCTCGACTTATTTTCAACATAAAACAAGTTTTCATTTGCAATAGGGTAATAGATTCAAAGTAAGTTTGCAATTAACCTTTATTGTTCAAATAAAAGAGAGACAATTATAACAATAGATAGATGACAACACCAACCTAGAAGTGACTAACCCATCGTCACCACAACAATAGCATGAAGTACCCCTTCATACCACCCATGTCAAGTTTAAGTTTTTAAAAGGTTGTAGTCTAGTTCTTATGGAAATAACCAAGCGTGTCCATAACCTAGGGCGAGGCTATTCGAATAGTTTTAACCTGCGCAGGTGTACCAATGTACCCACACGATAGACCGCCTTTCCACCAGCCACGGTTAGCACACTTCCTTTGGTATGCGTGCATGGCTAAGTCTAACAAGACGCTTTCAATGGACGATGCTAATTAAGAGTGCAACCCACGGGAGAAAGACACATTAGACAGCCTAACCGGTCTGCTAATGCTCCCCTCCAACACCACAAACACACACACACAGGAACACACCCACCGACCAGCTCATAATTAACACCCTCCAAAGTACTTAGTCAAGAGAGGTTCCATATCCCCTCGTGTGTTAGCACGCAACAATTGCTTGGATCAATGGCACAAGTAACTCGGTCCTTAGGGACTTAGGCACCATTCCAATCACACCCAAGATCACCCAACATACCATTGCGCCCAAGCCAAGATATAATTTTTGTTTTCAGCTTTTGATTTGCAAAATGGTAAAACACAAGGGTTGGACATAATGGAATAATAATAGCATTTAGTGATCAAGATCACCGACTAAGTCGATGATCGCCCAATACTACCGATACTAGGCATGGCTAAGCAATATTTATTCGAAAATCTACTAAGTGACAAGAGCTCATCCAACGAACTCTAATCACAAAGAAATAACCTAGGCTCGTAGTAGAGGATAATCATTTACCTCTGATTATGCAACTAGAGGATTAACTAATCAATTTAACAACAAAATAGCAATGCATACATAGAAGTTAAACAAAATATTAGACTTTAAAAGTAGTGGATCAAATGGGAAATGATCAAACTGCTTGCACGCTTGTCGTTGCTCAAACTTTGCGAGGATCGTTCTCGGGTTACCGCAAATGTCGGCCTCAAGCAAAAAGCAAAAGAAGCGAGAACAACCAATAAGACGAGCAACACTTAAACAAAAGAGCAAGCAAAATTTATCCAATTGCGACGAAATTTATACACAAGGTAGTCTAAGGTCCTATCTAACCTTAGGAACAAGAACTAACTAAAAAGGATTAGTGAAGAAAAAGATATGATCTAAATACTCATTTTCGGCCAAAATGCTACCCTTAATTAGCACTGTTCATAAAATATTTGCTAGAGCGCTTTTGAAGCTGAAATTTTTATGGTAGTTAGCTACTGGTATTATAAGGTTACATGTAAATTTTTGGGTCATTTGGAGTTATATTGAAAGAGTTATGATTTGTCTAAATTGTTTAGGGTATTAAACTAAAATATGATCCTTATGATTTTTAAAAACTGTAAAATTTGTGAAACCAATTTTCCTAGCAAATACACTAGCAGTGGAAGCTAATCCAATTGGATTCATACAAAAAAGAGCTATAGATAAAAAGATATGCATTTTACAAGTTTGCTAAAAGTTCTGAAATACAGTATTAAGTTCACTTGTTTACTATTTTTGAAAACGGTTTTCCAGGGTTGATCGTGGTCTACAATTATTTTTATATTTAAGTTCAAGGTATAAGGAAGCTAACAAAATTTGAATCATCTAATTTGGATCTATAGTTGCAGAGATACAACAATGACAAGACCCTAAAGTTCTTCAGTTTTTGGACTTAGCATTTTCGGGGATTTTCCTAACACCCGGAGACGTGGACGATTGAGAGCCGTCGATGTCTGATCGAACGGCCCAGAGCACCCGGGATTCAAACGCACGCGCGCGAAGGAGGCAAGACCGCTGACCGCTCATCTCGAGATGGACGGCCCTTGGGAGCCACGTCGCCCGACGCTGCCGCCGCCGTCCGACAACAGAGCCGAGCAAAACTCGAGCTCGCTCGGGCGTGTCACCGCGAGGAGCTCGTGGCGAGGCCCGGAAGAGCTAAACGAAACCTCACGCTATTGCGCACTGGATGGCACCGCGGCAAGGCCAAGGGCGACCGACGCGCGCGCGGCAAGAGGCGGAGGGAGTGCTACGGCCAAACGAAACGATGACATGGCTAAGCTACGCGCAAATGGACGGTGCAAAGCTATGACGGGTCCTATGGACTTAACGCGACCAACCGAGTCCATACGGTAGCCGGCGGCGAGCCGAGGCGAACGCGGCGGCGGCGCGACCAAACAGGGAACCACGCGCACGGCGGCAAAAGCTAAACGGAAGAGCTTAAGCTCACCAGGGTTCATCAAGATGATGACGGGTTGGGGTGGACGGAGGATGAACGGAGCAACCCGGCGACGAGGATCGGCGCATGCGGGGATGCCTCAACGCGAGGGGCCGACTGGGCCAAACTAGCAACACCGGTGGTACCATCACCGCAATACCACGCAGAAGCTCCAAGGAATGGATTGGGAAATGGGAGTCTTACGGTGCCGGGAATAAGATGGAGATTTGCGCAATTTGGGGAAAACTCCGATTTCAGCCCCTCTCCCGACGGAACCTGAAATGGAGTGGGGTTAAACTCACGAAGTGAGGCGAAGGTGAGGGAACGAGGGGGAGCAAGAGAGCCACCGAACACCGACGGCGCCAAAGCTCCGCCGGCAATGGCGCAGATGAGTGTTTGGGCACTCGGAACTCGCCGAAGTTCGTAGAAGGTAACCAAGAGGTGAGGGATGGCGAAAGATGCTTGAGGAGGAAGGGGAGCTTAAGTAGGCTCGTGGAGCGAGGAGGGCACCGTTGGTCGCCTCGAGTTCTCGCTGCGCACGGCCGCCGTGGCGGCGGAGCGCTTGAGACGACGACTAATCGGGCGGTGGAGCGGGCATTTAATGCGCTGCGAGAGCCGTTGACGAAGACGGAGGTGATGAGGCGCATCGCTGCCTCCCTCTCGCGCCGCCATGGCGCAGCACACGCGCGGCCGGAGCGAGGAAGGAGATGACGGGAACGGCGTCCGATTTTTATCCAACGGCTAACACGCGATCGAGTTGAAGCGGCGTCGGGCAAACGTCGACCACTCGATCGAAATCCAACGATCCAGAGCGCGCACGCTCGCCACCCGCCCCGGTGCGTTAGTTGACTTCGGCCGAAGTCGGTTGGCTCGAGCCCGAGTCCCACTTCGCACCCCGAGGAACAGTGCAAACCAGTTAGGGTTTGATTTTTGAACTGGAACTTTGGGGATTTAATTGAGGTATCAAACCAACTCCAAAAATTATGAAATTTTAACTGGAGCTTCCTGACTTAAGGATTAACCTTCCATAAAATTTCCAGAGATTTTTGTGCACTGGGATTTTCTCAAGAAATTCCAGAAGGCTAATTCAAAGGTTTGACTAAGGTTTGACTTGCCTCTAAAATATTTCAAATAATTTCCAAAAATTAGAAATAATTCAGAGGTGTTACCAAGCAACCCTAGAACCCAGGGAAAATTATTACCAAGGGTTTAACAAAAGATTTGACCAAGGAGGTTGTTGACTTGATAAATGAGGCTTTTGATTTTGAATTTTCCAAAATCCTTTTACAAGAATTTTCAGAAAAGTTCAAAAGCACAAGGATGTAAGAAAAGTTTTAATTTACCCTCAATTTCTTACATTTGAAACACAAGCCAAAATGGGGATGTTACATTAATCCTATGGTAAAATGGGGCGGTTAGCCAAGTGTTAGGAGGGTATCTTTCACTATTCATTTAATGGAGGTTATCCACTATTCATTGTCATCTTAATCACTGATTGCAGTTATATTATTAAAACTGGCCTTAGAAAATTACTAATAGTATTTAATCTGAAAATGCTGTTTATGCAAAACAACCCTGTCATTATCCTTTGTTTACCCTATGCATGCATTAACTTTCAATATTGGGTGTAACATGCAAGCACGGAAGTTGTGCTTACTCTTGCTGAATAATCTTTATTCAGGGGAAGATGTAACACCCCAGGATCCACATTACCCTGGAATGCTACTTAACCACTCTACAGCTAGCCAATAATTTCAAGACAAAATTAATTCGGCAGCAACTCTAGACAAGAAACACTAAGCGGAAGCATAAACAACTAAGGGAATAAAGATAACGGTAACAAGTTCAATAATTAAACAACCTCTAGCAGATTAAACCAAGTGTAGTCCACAAATTCAACAATAATAATTCGACTGAACATTCGCAAAAAGCTAGTCATTAGGCTAATTTCCTCTCCACTTTATTACAAAGATGAATCTATGAATTGAGTGCATTATTGTAGTGCCGCTCTACCCATCCCAGAATGCTTAAGAATCACCTAAAGGGGGAAAGAAACAACAAGGGTGAGATAAAATCTCAAGAAGCAAACTGCTTAACAGCTATTCAGACTACAAACAAATATACAACATCATTAAAGTATCCATATGTCCACATCCATAATGTGAATCCACATTCATTTACAAGCTAATTTAACTACAAAGATATTAAGCATCAATATCCAATTCCATAATGATCACAATTATAGCCTCAACCATATTTACTACCAATGATAGTAAAATATCAACAATTGAATCTTGATCAATCGCTTCATATTATTCACCACTACCACTACCAATGACAATAAAGTATTAACATGCTTTACCTCATAACTTTACTATTTCTCGCATCCACAACTGCTATCAACAATTACCACAAGAGAGAAGAATCGCATGCCACAATCACAACCTCTACCATACCACAAGGGATGAACCCCATTCCACCACCACAACCACATTACTCATACCACAAGAGACTCTCATGAGTCAATTTCCACATTGCAACTATGAAGTTGCGTTTGTTTGCAAAATAACTTCACCTCAATATATTGCATAAGTATGCAAATGATCTTTCCACAATGTAATGCATATGCATGCTATGCTCCATCGCACCTTTACCCAATAAGGTAAAAGTGTACATCATGCTACGGCAATGCACGATGTTGTACCGCACGGTCGCGCTATAAGCGCGACATCCACAATGCAAATGTTATGACATGTCATGAATGTTATGATTATCATAAACCACAAGAATTTAACCACGAATGTCAACAACATACTCATCATGAATACTTCCTCATAATCCACATGTGTCTCATTAAGCACAATACCATTGTGTCATAAAACCATTACCACATAACCCCCACTCGATTCACCAAGATCAAAATCAGTCGATCTAAAGGGAATTCTACCACATAGACCACAACATGATCATCATGAATGTAACCACAAGGAATTATCAACATGTCCACCTTGAGTTTATTTTCATATTCCGCATTTGGCTCATTAAGCAAATTACCACAATACTACCCAAACTCATCCAAACATAGCAATTGATTAATATCTTGCTACCACATTCATACATAGAAAACATGTAACCATGGCATATCGTTTAACATTACGTCAATCATGCATAGTGCAAGTAGTAAGAACAACGGGTTAAACCGTAGCACAACCGCTACATTTACTTGCCTTCCACGATGCGACGCGTTAGCCGGCAAAGATGATACTCCTAAACCTGAGGCTTCACCTCCTAAACAGGTAAAATAATTTCAATTATGACATAATATACTCAGCGCTACTAATTGGCATTCTACATCGCTTACTTGACGACTCAAAACGAGTTTACAAAGCTGAAACTGAAAAACAACGTTTCCTGCCATATACCGTTACTGGACAGCGGCACGGTAATTGACATAACTCATGAACTGGAAGTCAAAAAGAGGTAAACCCAATTTCTGTAGATTCTTAACTGACTCATAAACAATACTCTAGTTGACACGATAATCCAATTCGGCCAAAATATTAGGCTAACCATTGTTTGAACTTTCAGTACAGAAACTGCCTACACAAACGAACAGCAAAACTAAAATGACCATAACTTTTAATAGGTAACTCCGAATTGATCGTTCTTTATCAATCTGAAAAGGCTATCGAATTATCTACAATAACCTAGTTGTGTGAACTTTCAGATTCCACCAATTTCCCTTTCATATTTTAGGAAATATCCAGACAGATTATTCTCGTCAGATTTCTGGCAGCAGATACTAAATCGACCATAACTTTTGACTCAGACCTCGGAATCGAGTGATCTTCGCGGCTACTGAAAGATAACGACATAACCCACATAACTCTTGGAGATGGAATCTTAAAATTCAGCTTCTAAATACACGAAAATCCCCACGCAAGGTACTGGACAGAATCGAATCTTCTGCAGCCCAACATTTAACCAACAATTCTAATCGGTTTCGCATCTACTATGGATCAAACAGCGGGGAAGGCATCTCGTTACCCTTGTAGAACCGCTAGAATTTGCTGAACCAATCCCACACAAGATCTTCTTCTCCTTCTTCTCCTTCTTCTCCTTCTTCTCTTCCTCTCTTTCTCCTTCTTGCGCAAGGGCAGCAGCCTGACGAAGGAGTCGCGAGGAGCAGCACCTGGGCAGAGGGGAGGCGCAAGGAGAGGAGGAGTCGGCCAAGGGAAGGGGAAGGGCGGCTGCAAGTGGGAGGAGGAAAAGGGGAGGGAGGGGGCGGCTAGGGTTTGGGAGGGTGGCACCTCCCCTTTGGCCTGCCAAAACTTGGCTAGATGGGCCAGGCCCAGGCCCAAGTGGATGAGAACAAGCGGAAAAACCCTCTCTAAACTTGATTTGACGAATTCTGAAAATAAACTCTTCCCGATTAAATAATTCTCACCGATTAAATTTAATTAACCCGATTCTTGACTTCTCACACTTCCTGAGTATTACATTCTTCCCACCTTAAAAGGATTCGCCTCGAATCCAACTCTCTGAACTACAAAGAAAAGAACAACAAGCAAAAGCAACCCAAACTAGGAGTACTCACCACCTCGAAGAGCTCGGGTACTTCTTTCGCAAATGATCCTCCAACTCCCACGTAGCTTCTCTCTCAGACTGATTCGTCCAAAGGACCTTCACATACTTGATGGTCTTATTCCTCAAAACCCGCTCCGACGTATCCAAGATACGAATCGCCGACTCTCCACAGTGAGATCTCGCTCCATCGTGACTGCTCTGTGTCAATCTTGTGTTCTGATCCCGCAAGTATTTCTCAAGATAGACACATGGAAAACATTGTGCACACCACTCAAAGAGTTTGGCAACTCCAAACGATAAGCCAAACTACCCACCCGAGCAACCACCGAAAAGTACCGATGTACCGCGGGCTAAGCTTCCGGTGGTACCAAACGAACAATACCCTTGGTTGGAGACACCGAAGGAGCACAAGGCTTCCCACCGCAAACTCCAATTCTCAGCGCCGAACATCCGCATAATTCTTTTGTCACCTAAGCACCAATGTGTCCTGCCATTTTGGCAAAATTTCCCTCAATAACTATTAAGACCACTTTCTCAAACCATCCTCTTTCTTAAAACACTTTTCTCTTATTAAATATACTCAGGATAACCCAATATACCCTTTTTAAAGAATTTTATCACAAATTCCACTCACATCATTCTACTAGAAGCACAACGGTATCTTTTGCAAACAGAACCCAACAACAGAAGAGTAAAGAACTCTCAAGCATCACACTAGCAACCAGCTTTCCTTCAAAGGACCACGATCCAAATCAAAGGATTCACCACAAAATATTTCTACTCGCCAAGTAGACAATTGGAGAACCACACCACATAAGCTAAGAGTGAAAAAATCACTCGACAGCACTAAAACAATCAATTTCTTTTCCTAACTGGAAAAGACTACGCCTCAACATACGTCAACTCAAATTGCAAATGGTCTCGCCATAAACACACAAAGATAAACAAGAATCAAGAAAGCATCGCACTACTTGACATAACAATAATTTCCCAATTCATTTCTTTTAATAATTTAACTTCCTTGAACCAAGGATTTTCAAATCATTACCCAACACACCAACTCATTTATCTCAAGTTGGCCACCTCAACAATTAGCTCAATTGAGTACATCATCTACACCATTGTAGATAGACTCTCACCGCCCCGCACATCATACTCTATCCCAAAACCACGACCAACAAAAGGCTTCGCAATCCACAACAATTACCATGTTCTTAGAAGAAGAGGTAAGAAGAAATAAATTCCAAAGATACGTAAAATGGTTATCATCACAAAGAGCCAAAAGACCAAAAGAAAAAAACAAATAGCAATGAGGTTGGAAAACACAAGATAAGATCAACTGTACCTCAAATACTTCTAGTACAACTTTTCCTTTCAATAAGAAGCAATTTTCTTTGATTACAACATCCCGCTATTTCCAACAAAGGATGCTTGAAAACCACAACACGAGATTCAGATAAAAACCAAAAAGATCATTCACCATGTCGCTTTACTCAAAGCAACCTCGGCTATCACACAAGTCATAAGGTACAAAAAGATTCCAACCGTAAATCTCACACTCTTCAATTCAATTAGTATTATGGAATTAACCAATTCCTTTATTTTTAAAAACATTCAACACCATAATCACTTCATCATGTTCTTATTATCCAAATCAGATTCCAACTACTTAATCTAGTTAAACCTAGTGCATAAGCCATCATATTAAAACAAACTCTTTAACAAGATGATAATAGAACATAACAACCTCACAAAACATGCTAGTATGAATCTCTTATTAGATTCCATACATTTATCTCAGCATCGATGCTCAACTCTAGTTTAGCAAAAAGTAATTACGCTCTAGCCATTGTTTGCAATAATTGATTATTAATTTTTCATCAAGATAGCATTAATGATCCTATCTCTAATTTGCAATCACAAAGACAATAAAGAGCACGATTCGATACTCCACCTTATGTTAAGATATTAAAATAAAATAACTTTAAACATCAATAATACCACTTTATAAGACCATATTCCACAAGTCAATACATCAACCTTCATCCCTTTCTCAGATACATGTTTCAACAATCTAGCATGGTAAAAGTTACATAACTTTAATGATTGTACATGCTCATCAAGTATGTAAAGAGAGGACATAATTAAGGTTAATCTTATTAAGGCAATATTCCAACACCTCCTTACTTGACCATCCCGAATGGTCGATTAATTACTTAAGATCAATCAATCCAATCTATCCAACAAGTTGGGAAAATTAAACAACTACAATAGTCAAAATAATTGTTTTTCATAATCCTTAATAAATGCATGAGTTCTACACATGTATCGCTAAATTCTTAGCCACAAATCTTCAAGAAACTACAATAGGACAACATCATATTAATCAACTTCACTTCTAAAGATGTTAGTAGAAATTAATGATGTACCACACTAACTTTTCAACTTGATAATTCACAATCTATCAATTATTTACATAATTGCCACCTACTACTTAAACACAACAAAACATCATAAAGGGATTTTAACACTCCTTCTAGGAGAAAATCAAACTTCAAAAGTCGAAATAACTCGTAAGAAATGCATAGAGCCAATGCTTCCACAAGTTAATGAACTTCCCACGTAAGCTTTGATTCTCTCTCAAAATATCAAACGAAATACAAGAGTCATGTTTTCCAAAGAAGAAAGATGGAACAACACGGAAAAATACCAGCCTTCTCCAAAAGCACTCACTCACGAGCAACAAACAACCCATCAAACAGTAAAGAAACAATACTTGGCCTCAAGAACAATTGGAGGCCTATTGACACCCAACAACCGCAATAAACAAATAACCCGAGAGAAAACATTAATCGCAATAGGCCAAGAATCGCCAACATCAATTCAAGGAGGATAACACTTTTCTAGAAACTTACCCATGACATCCGCAAACTAAGTTACCCGAGGTAATCGCATCAATATCCATGTACCACGAACGGGTATAAACTAGCAATGCCCAAGGCAACAACCGCAAACCCTACCTCTTATCATTGACTATCCTCACTCATAGCAATCATAGAAACAACACATAAACATACAGATTATCTCATAGCATGAATAATCAATATAACATGTCAAAGCACTAATGCAATGCTTGACCCATCCCATCCTATCAGCACCAGGTGTCAATTTAATATTTTTAATTACCACGCACCTAAAGCCCGCTCGATACTAATCAGAACACCCCAGATCCACATTACCCGAATGCTACTTAACCACTCTACATGCCTAGCCAATAATTTCAAGACAAAATTAATTCGCAAAGAACTCTAGACAAGAAACACTAAGCGGAAGCATAAACAACTAAGGGAATAAATATAACGGTAACAAGTTCAATAATTAAACAACCTCTAGCAGATTAAACCAAGTGTAGTCCACAAATTCAACAATAATAATTCGACAGAACACTCGCAAAAGCTAGTCATTAGGCTAATTTCTCTCCACTTTATTACAAAGATGAATCTATGAATTGAGTGCATTATTGTAGTGCCGCTCTACCCATCCCAGAATGCTTAAGAATCACCCGAAAGGGGGAAAGAAACAACAAGGTGAGATAAAATCTCAGAAGCAAACTGCTTAATGTGCTATTCAGACTACAAACAAATATACAACATCATTAAAGTATCCATATGTCCACATCCATAATGTGAATCCACATTCATTTACAAGCTAATTTAACTACAAAGATATTAAGCATCAATATCCAATTCCATAATGATCACAATTATAGCCTCAACCATATTTACTACCAATGATAGTAAAATATCAACAATTGAATCTTGATCAACCGCTTCATATTATTCACCACTACCACTACCAATGACAATAAAGTATTAACATGCTTTACCTCATAACTTTACTATTTCTCGCATCCACAATCGCTATCAACAATTACCACAAGAGAGAAGAATCGCATGCCACAATCACAACCTCTACCATACCACAAGGGATGAACCCCATTCCACCACCACAACCACATTACTCATACCACAAGAGACTCTCATGAGTCAATTTCCACATTGCAACTATGAAGGCGCTTGTTTGCAAAATAACTTCACTCAATATATTGCATAAGTATGCAAATGATCTTTCCACAATGTAATGCATATGCATGCTATGCTCCATCGCACCTTTACCCAATAAGGTAAAGTGTACATCGTGCTACGGCAATGCACGATGTTGTACCGGCACGGCCGCGCTATAAGCGCGACATCCACAATGCAAATGTTATGACATGTCATGAATGTTATGATTATCATAAACCACAAGAATTTAACCACTAATGTCAACAACATACTCATCATGAATACTTCCTCATAATCCACATGTGTCTCATTACACAATACCATTGTGTCATAAAACCATTACCACATAACCCCACTCGATTCACCAAGATCAAAATCAGTCGATCTAAAGGGAATTCTACCACATAGACCACAACATGATCATCATGAATGTAACCACAAGGAATTATCAACATGTCCACCTTGAGTTTATTTTCATATTCCGCATTTGGCTCATTAAGCAAATTACCACAATACTACCCAAACTCATCCAAACATAGCAATTGATTAATATCTTGCTACCACATTCATACATAGAAAACATGTAACCATGGCATATCGCTTAACATTACATCAATCATGCATAGTGCAAGTAGTAAGAACAACGGGTTAAACCGTAGCACAACCGCTACATTTACTTGCCTTCCACGATGCGCACGCGCTAGCGGCAAAGATGATACTCCTAAACCTGAGGCTTCACCTCCTAAACAGGTAAAATAATTTCAATTATGACATAATATACTCAGCGCTACTAATCGCATTCTACATAGCTTACTTGACGACTCAAAACGAGTTTACAAAGCTGAAACTGAAAACAACGCTTCTGCCATATACCGTTACTGGACAGCGCACGGTAATTGACATAACTCATGAACTGGAAGTCAAAAGAGGTAAACCCAATTTCTGTAGATTCTTAACTGACTCACAAACAATACTCTAGTTGACACGATAATCCAATTCGGCAAAAATATTAGGCTAACCATTGTTTGAACTTTCAGTACAGAAACTGCCTACACAAACGAACAGCAAAACTAAAATGACCATAACTTTTAATAGGTAACTCCGAATTGATCGTTCTTTATCAATCTGAAAAGGTTATCGCATTATCTACAATAACCTAGTTGCGTGAACTTTCAGATTCCACCAATTTCCTTTCATATTTTAGGAAATATCCAGATAGATTATTCTCGTCAGATTTCTGGCAGCAGATACTAAATTGACCATAACTTTTGACTCAGACCTCGGAATCGAGTGATCTTCGCGGCTACTGAAAGATAACGACATAACCCACATAACTCTAGGAGATGGAATCTTAAAATTCAGCCTCTAAGTACACGAAAATCCCCACGCAAGGTACTGACAGAATCGAATCTTCTGCAGCCCAACATTTAACCAACAATTCTAATCGGTTTCAGATCTACTATGGATCAAACAGCGGGAAGGCATCTCGTTACCCTTGTAGAACCGCTAGAATTTGCTGAACCAATCCCACACAAGATCTTCTTCTCCTTCTTCTCCTTCTTCTCCTTCTTCTCTTCCTCTCTTTCTCCTTCTTGCGCAAGGGGCAGCAGCCTAGACGAAGGGGAGTCGCGAGGGAGCAGCACCTGGGCAGAGGGGAGGCGCAAGGGAGAGGGGAGGAGTCGCCAAGGAAGGGAAGGGGCGCTGCAAGGGGAGGAGGAAAAGGGGAGGGAGGGGGCGGCTAGGGTTTGGGAGGTGGCACCTCCCCCTTTGGCCTCGCCAAAACTAGGCTAGATGGGCCAAGGCCCAGGCCCAAGTGGATGAGAACAAGCGGAAAACCCTCTCTAAACTTGATTTGACGATTCTGAAAATAAACTCTTCCCGATTAAATAATTCTCTACCGACAAATTTAATTAACCCGATTCTTGACTTCTCACACTTCGAGTATTACGTAACACCTCTATCGTGACGGTGAGGATCTCGATTTAATAGGTTACGCCCCTGCATTTATTGCCCGTGGCAAGTCGTGTGGCCTACTACTACTACTTTTCCGCCAGTGTTATCTCTTTTCTATTTGGCCTCAGCCCTTTTTGTAATAAACTCGAATTATTATTAATAAAGAGCGTGATATGATTTTGCTATCACTTTTGTTGATTGTGTACACCGGAAATCCCGACTAGTGTATAAACACGAGAATTCGGGACCTTCGCTCCCGTTCGACAAAGTGGTATCGAGCCATATCGATCGTAGGTCGTGGCCCTCAAATGTCCTAAGGACTTATTTTCAAAACTAAAACTATTTTGAGTCTATCCGCAGTCATCTCTCAACCCTTCTCTTTAAAACGGTTACTAACTCGTCTACTCCTCAAAATTGTAGATGGCCGAGGTACCGGACGCTATCTCTCACGGAGTCATTGCCGGACATTGGGCTGAACTTCTCTGGGAAGTGATGCAGCACTTGGACTACAAGAAGAGGCCAACGCCTGGGCTATCGGTACAAGGTGGAGAACGACGCCTCGGAGGGTGGAAGTACTGATCTACTCCGATCTGTCGCCGAACACGGTCTTCCACACCTTCCATGCTCCGATCCGACGCGACACCTTCGCGGATGGTATTCAAGATGCAGCAAGAGAAGCATTTCGTCGACTCCGCCACAGCTACGACCGCTACCTCAACGGCACCGGGTTTCACTATTACCCGATGCATCTTCCGACTGACTCGGCGCAGCCTTCCGCACCGCCAAGGAAGAAGATTCCCCCGAGCTGACGCACCAGGTAGACTTAACGAAGGCACTGGACTATGCCTACGGGAATACCCTGGAGGACCTGCATACCGCTCAAGATGGCTTGGAGCACGCGGAAGCAAGGATCAAGGCATTGGAAGCAGAACTGGCTAGCTACAAGGCTGGCGAGGGTAGCTCCAATGAGATAGACTATACCCCCAGTACACCATAGATATTTTCGATTAGTTCGTACGATAGTCGCGAATTATGAGCTATCAATTACCCTTGTGATAGCCATAATCCATTAATAAAATAAATGAATAAAAGAACTATTTTGAAAAGTTGGTTCTTGTTGTGTGTTTATTGGTTCTTGGGCTATTTTAGATTTATCCCCCTTAGAATTTCTACCATCTTATCTAAATCCTTGGAGGATCCCGCAGATGGTGACCACCCGCAGGAACGGCAACGGCAGCAGCAGTGCCGAGGGACAAGGAAACGATCAGGCGGATCATCAGAATAATCACATTCCGCAGCCACCACCACCACCGGCAGAAGGACCCGACTGGCGCCAGATGATGGCGAATCAGACTAATCTGATTGACCTTCTTGCCCAATCGCTGCAGAACGTGTAGAATGCTCAAGCCGCTACCGCAGCAGCAGCAGCTCCAGCTCCACCCCCGCACCACCAAAGGTTGACCATGTCTGAATTCATGAGAATGCGTCCGCCGACTTTCTCAAGCAAGATCGAACCAATGGACGCCGACGATCGCCTTCGCCATTGGGAAGAAACTGGATATTAGTCAGTGCTCTGACCGTGAGTGGGTTTTGTTTGCCTCTCACCAGCTGAATGGTCCTGCATCAGAATGGTGGGACAACTACTTCATCGCACACAATGATGCTCAGTCCATCACATGGGACGACTTCGTGCAAGCTTTCCGTCATGCACACATCCCGGCAGGGATGATGACGCTTAAGAAGAAGAGTTCCACGCACTCCGACAAGGCAACCGTACGGTGAATGAGTATCTTCACCGCTTCAACCAACTTGCCCGCTACACCCCTGCTGACGTAGCTAGAGATGAGGACAGACAGGAAAGGTTCCTGGAAGGCTTAAATGATGATATTTCTGTCCAACTCATTTCTCAGAATTTCACCGACTTTCAGTAGTTGGTGGATAAAGCGATCAGGTAGGAGGCCAAACACGCAGAAATGGAGAACCGCAAGCGGAGGATGGCCGCTCAGAGATTCAACGCAGGAGGTCTGCCCAAACCTCGCATCTCCACACCGCAGCCGCAGCAACGTGGGAAGTTCCAATCTTCCATGTCTCGTACTCCAAAGACCGCCACGGCGCCCAACCCTCCAACTTCCGTGGCACTTCATCGAGGGCAAGACGTGAGAAGCACTCTAACTCCTCGCCTCCGAGTAACGTGCTTCCATCGCAACGAGACGGGCATTACGCCAATAAATGCCCGAAGAAGCGCAAGGTTTGGCACCAAAAAGGCCAACCTCAGAGTTGCAACCACCGCGACACCAACCGACCAAAGAAGCCGCTTCACCAAGGGACGGTGAACCATGTCACCGCCGAGGAAGCTCAGCAAACGCCAGACGTTGTTCTTGGTACGCCTCGTTAATTCAAGACAAAGATCCGCCTTATTTGATTCCGAGCTTCACATTCTTTCGTGTCAAATAAGTTTGTGGGAAAATATGGGTTACTCAGATCCTCCTTAACCACCCCCATGATAATCCATTCCTGGCTCTAAATGAGAACAAGTTCTCTATGCCCTAATCTCACCCTTGAGATATCCGGAGTAACTTTTCTAGCAGATCTGATAGTTTTACACTCCCAAGGTCTGGATGTAATACTTGGAATGGACTGGCTAGCCAAAAATCACGGTCAATTAGACTGTGCCAATAGATCCATCACCCTCACCAATGACCAAGGCCTATCTATTGAATTCAAACCCAAGACCCGCACCGGAGGAAGTTCCATGCTCACCAACTTGAAGGAAGTGAAACTGGAAGACATACCCGTAGCACGAGAATATCCCGACGTCTTTCCAGATGATCTACCCGGTATGCCACCGGATAGGGACATCATGTTCCTAATCGATCTAGTCCCGGGACACCCGATCTCAAGAGGCCCTGCTGCATGCCACCAATGAGTTAGCGTAATCAAGAAGCAAATCAAGAGTCTGCGGCAAAGGGTACATTCGACCCGCCTCACCATGGGGAGCCCTGCTATTTGTCAAGAAGAAAGACAATAGTATGAGAATGTGCGCCGACATGATCATTCAATGAAGTAACAATCAAGAACAAATACCGTTGCCCAAAATTGATGATCTGCTCGATCACCAAGGGAGCAAGTGTCTTCTCAAGATTGATTCGAGATCCGTTATCACCAATCAAGATCGACCGAAGATATCCCAAGACCGCCTTCACTACAAGATATGGATCGTATGAATTTACGTGAATGTCCTTCTGACTAACCAACGCCCCGCTTACTTCATGAATATGATGAACAAAGTGTTCATGGAATTCTGGATAAATTCGTGGTCGCTTTATTGACAATATTCTCATCTATTCAAGGATGAAGAAGAGCATGAAGAGCATCTCCGAATGATCCTAGACAAGCTCGTGGAGCACCAACTTTATGCCAAGTTCAAAAAAGCGACTCGCTAAGTCAAGTTGCATTCCTTGGACATATTGTATCCGCGGAGGAATTGCAGTGGACCCCGCCAAGGTTGAGGCAAGAATGGACCGAAACAACCTGCATCACCACCGAGGTGAGAAGTTTCCTTCGATCGGCAGCTATTATCGCGGTTCATCGAAGGTTTCTAAACTTGCCAAACCCATGACTCAACTTCAAGAAAGAGAAGAAGTTTGAATGGTCAAACGCTATAAGAAAGTTTTCAAGAGTGAAAAAGAGGCTAGTCTCAAAGACCGTGTTAATATTACCGGACACCCGCAAGGATTTTGAGATATTCTGTGATGTGTCCCGTCAAGGCCTCGGATGCGTACTGATGCAAGAAGGAAAAGTTGTAGCTTATGCATCCCGGCAGTTGAGGCCACAAGAAGGGAATTATCCGACTCATGATCTGGAGTTAGCAGCAATTGTGCACGCTCTGAAAATCTGGCGGCATTATCTCATTGGTAACCGCTGTGAGATTTTCACGGACCATAAAAGCCTGAAATATATATTCACGCAGTCCGAGCTCAATCTCCGACAGAGGAGATGGTTAGAATTGATAAAGGATTACGATCTCGGAATCCATTATCATCCGGGCAAAGCCAATGTGGTAGCAGATGCCTTGAGCAGGAAGGCATATTGCAACACCGTCTTGGTGCAAAGAAAATCACCAGAGTCGTATGAAGAGTCAAGCACTGGACCGAGATTGTCAACCAAGGTTGCGTAAACGCTTTGGAAGTTCAACCGACTCTTCAGATCGATCGTAACAAAACAGCTTAGAAGATGAAGACATCCAAGAAATCAAGAAAATATGAGAAGAGGCAAAGCTCCGTGTTTCTCCGAGGATGAACAAGGGATAGTGTGGTTCGAGACCGCATGATCTGGGTGCCCAACCAAATGGGAAATAAAGGAGTCGATTTTGAAAGAAGCTCATGAGTCGCCATACTCCATTCATCCCGGTAGCACCAAAATGTATCGTGACTTAAAAGAAAAGTATTGGTGGGTCAGATGAAGCGTGAAATTGCCGACTTCGCGCCGTTGTGACGCTCACAAAGAGTCAAGGCACAACACCAAAGACCCACTGTCTGCATGCCATTACCAATTCCCGAGTGGAAGTGGGAAGAAGTTGGTATGGATTTCATCACCGACTCCCAGACCCAATCGATATGACTCCATCCGGGTGGTAATTGACCTTAACTAAAGTAGCTCACTTTATTCCCGCCAAGACCACCTACCGAGCAGCAAGCTAGCAGAACTGTACATGGTCGTAATCGTCACTCGCATGGAGTACCCAAAAAGATTGTGTCTTACCAAGGTTCTCGCCACCTCTCTGTTCGAAAAGTTTGCATGAAGCCTTGGGAACCAGACTCAATTTCAGCACGGCGTATCATCCCCAAACCGATGGTCAGACAGAACGCACCAACCAAGTTCTTGAAGATATGCTTCGGGCTTGTGCATTAGATTTCGGAAAAGGTTGGGATAAGGATCTGCCATACGCGGAGTTCTCATACAATAATAGCTACCAAGCCAGTTTGCATATGGCTCCATTTGAAGCTCTGTATGGTAGGAAATGCCGAACCCCGCTCCTTTGGGATCAGTAGGTGTGTCGCCTCCTTGGACCTGAGTTGATCAAAGAAGCTGAAAGTAAAGTGAAAACTATTCAGGAGCGTTTGAAAGTAGCCCAATCCCGACAAAAGAGTTGTGCCGATAACCGTAGGAGGGAATTAAGCTTTGAGGTAGGAGATGTTGTCTATCTCAGAGTAACCCCACTCAGAGGAGTGAGGAGATTCCAGACAAAAGGTAAACTCGCACCCAGGTATATTGGGCCATACAAGATCTTGGCAAAACATGGAGAGGTAGCGTATCAGCTAGAGTTGCTAGAAGCCCTGTCAGCAGTGCATAATGTCTTCCATGTATCGCAATTAAAGAAATGCCTGCGAGCAGCAGAAGACCATACCTTTCTGGAAAGCTTCGACCTTCAAGAAGATCTCACCTACGTGGAGCGACCAATTAAAATTCTGGATGTCGCAGAACGTGTTACCAGAAGCAGAATCATCAGATCGTACAAGGTGCAATGGAGTCATCATCCAGAAAGTGAAGCTACATGGGAGAATGAAGACGAACTCAAAGCCAACTATCCTGATCTTTTTGCTAACCAATCCTGAATCTCGGGGTCGAGATTCCCTTTAAGGGGGGTAGGTTTGTAAGAGCCCAAATTTTAAATTCCAATTGAAAATAAAGTTGAATTATTTTATTGGATTTTTGTGGAATTTTCAAAAGCTTTTCCTTAATTAAATTAAAGCTAAACAAATTTATGTGCAAAATCTATTACCACAAAATAGCTGGAAATATTTTAGTTAAGTCCTAAATGCTCCAGAGAATTTCTGTGAATTTTCTCAGAATTTTTGGACTTAAATTGCTATATTCTAAAGCCTAATTGAATTATCAGTATTAAATTAATTAGAAAATCAAAAGAAATTCCCAAGCAATAAACCCAACTCACCCACATCCTTCGCGCGCCGCATCCCGCCATCACTCACCATTGAAATCCAACCTTCCGAATCCCACTTACGCCCGCGAACATAATTTCAACCGTTGGATCAAAATCCGCCATCAAACTTAACTTACCGATTCGCCGGCCGTTGTCCACCGTTGATTAAAATCGGACGATCCGGTCATCGCCCTCCTTTCCTTTCTTCTCCTCCACCTTCCTTCTTCTTCCCGCGATTCCGCCATTAACACCGAATCGGACCTTCCAAAACTGAGTGAATCCGGCCGCATCTCCGTAATCGTCGCGCGCATTGAAGTCCCCGACCGCCCGCCCCGACACGGCCGTGTCTTTCCATCCCCGTAGCCCCAAATCCCGATTCACGCGCCGCCGCACGACCTTCGTGTGCTCCACGTTGAACCATCCACGCCCGCGCCCTATAAATAGGTGCGCCGGGAGAGCCTCCTTCACCGCACCTCAAAGCCACCATCCATAGCCCTCCTCGCTGAAGCGCCCGAATTCGAAGTTCTTCGCGGCGACCGCAAAGGCTTCGAGCCCGCGCCGCCACCGGCTCCTCCGCCTCATTGTCAACACCATCGCCATCGCCTTGTCGCCGCAGCCGCATCGCCATCCACCTCGCCAAAGGGCCTCGGAACACCTTCGTCGCCGTCGACCTCAAACCGCCGCCGCTCTCCAGCTCGCCGCCGGCCACCTCGTCACGCCCCGCCACCGCAAGGTAGTGCTCTAGCATCAGCATCACACCAGCTTCATTTTGCGCACGACCATTTGGCTCGCCGCGGCGTAGAACGCCGGCGAGCTCGAGCCCTAACACTGCCGCTCACCGGAGCCGACGTGGCTCGCCACGTCCGCGGCGGTCGCCGCCACCTCGACCAGTAAGCCTACGTGGCTGCCCGCGTGTCGGCCACATCAACCGGTCCACCCCGTCCCTCCGAACCAAAAGCCGTAGGCTTGGTTCACGTAGACCGTGTCTATGACACGTGGGGCCCGCATGTCAGGAATTAATTTAATTCCTTTTATTTTCCAGAATTTAATCGCTGGCGTCAGCATTGCGCAATAATTGATTTTCCAGTAGAAAAATAATTCAGAGAATTCAATTAAATTCCAGATTTTGTATTAAACTTCTAAAATTCATATCTTTTGCGTCTGAACTCCAAATTGGGTGGTTCAAGTTGCAAAATTTGTGTAAAATCATAATCTGGCTAACTAAAGCAAAATATTTCAATTTGGAGTTAGTTTGAGCTGAGTTTTTGAATTTATTTGAATTTGGAGTTAATTTATCGTAATTTCACGTATAGACCTCGACGACTCCGGAGGGTTAGACCCTTCCGACGATTTAGAAATTCAAGACTTCAACGAAGGCAAGTTACACTATTGATCATATTGTTCCCAGTATTTTAAATTATTTAATTCTTGTTTTAAATTACTAATGTATGCATATGTTTATATAATTGTTTAAATGACCTGTTTATATATAGTTATTCCAATCTCCATTGTATGGCCAATTTGATTATTGAATATGAATACCATGACACCCTTAGGCAAAGTTCTACTAAAATTTGTCATATGCGTAGCCATGCTTAGATCACATTTATTTGGGGAGGTTTAGCCAAATCCTTTACAAGTTGATTTTAAATTTGTTTCGGTGGTATTGTTTTACCACGAAAGGTTTATTAAGAGTTTTTCACTCTAAATAAAATAAAATGTGTTTGGACTTGGGCGAGATGGATGTATGGTGGGTGCAGGTTCATGCACGCGCCTAATCTGTTAGGATTACGCCCATGGGTTTATTTAAATGGAAAGTCGCCAAGTCAATTAAGGACCGGTCTTTGAGCGTATTTTGCTACGCCACCGCACCACCACATGTCCGAATGGGACAGATTTGGCTAAATAACTGTGGTGTCTTAGTGTTATTTATGCTATGTTGTATGTGTGGGTGTTGGTTAGACATTAGTCCCACCGGGCGCAAGAGGGGGCTTCCGGAGGATGGTTAGTCCAATGGTAGCGAAACCTTAGCGGGCATAAATACATTAAGATGCTGCTTTGTAACGGCCTCATGATAATTGCTTAGTTACACGCCTTCGGAAGCGTGCTTTGGCCAACATTAAAAGCATATTATCTCGTGTGGGTAAAGTTGTACAAACTCTGCAGAGTAGAAACTATTCGAATAGCCGCGTCCGCAGTCATGGACATGCTAGCAAAGCCACTCTAAGTTAGACTTGTTTTTGGTTTATAAAATGATTTCCACACATGATTTTAGGATGGTTAATCCTATGGTAAAATGGGGTGGTTAGCCAAGTGTTAGGAGGGTATCCTTCACTATTCATTTAATGGAGGTTATCCACTATTCATTGTCATCTTAATCACTGATTTCAGTTATATTATTAAAACTGGCCTTAGAAAATTACTAATAGTATTTAATCTGAAAATGTTGTTTATGCAAAACAACCCTGCCATTATCCTTTGTTTACCCTATGCATGCATTAACATGGGGCTCGAGTGGGGCAATCGGTTGAGGGGTTTTGGTGCGGGTGGTGGTGCGATGCTCGGGGGCTATTTATATGGTCAGGGGGCTAGGGGAGGCGCGCGGCGGCAGAACCCTAAAAAGAGTCCGAAACGAGAACGCGAGGATCTCTGGGATAAAATGAAATCAAGATTTGATTCTAGCCGAAACGGGTGCGGGAAGGTTAGAGATATGATTCTACGCGTTTTCTAAAAGGGCTGTAGCCGAAGAAAACGCGTTGTCGTACGGAGCTCGAGCTCCAAACATGGCGGACACGGGCAGTGCTACGCGAGGACGAAGCTGGGCACGAGGAGGACGACGGGGTGTGGGGCCCATGCGTCATCGGGTGCAAGCGGGCGCGCGCGGGAGTTGGGCCGGAACGGGGCGAAAACGAGCCGTGGAAAGGAATTCGGCCCGAAAGATTATCTGAGATTTTAATTAGCTTTTCTATTTTATAAAATACCAGGAATTCAAATAAGCAATAGAAAATAGCAAATGAACTCAGAAAAATTCTACAAAAATCTAGAAAATATATCTGAGCACATAGAACCCAAATAAAATAGTTTTGACTATTGTTCAAGTTGGGATTATTCCTATTAAATGCTTTTGTTATTAAAGTCCAAGTTTAAGCTTTTGAATTAAATTCAAATAAAATCAAATGGTGACTTTTCTCCCTACTAACTATTTAAAAGATTTTAAAGCTTAGAAAATTGGGATGTTACAAATTGGGACCTCCATGACCACGTCTGGTTAGAGATCCTGATCGAGTGCCTTAGCTCTTGAAACTCCCTGCCCCTCCTGGTGATCGAAACTTGTTTTGTCCACCTGAGGATCGGTACTCGCCTCGACTAGAAGACCTGGGAGTAACTCTCCCGAATCCTCTGTGCATTTCTGAACTAGTCCCATGATCCGTAGCTAGTTCACACAGTAAACAAATGTGGTAACAAATTCATATCACAACTTTATTAATAATCAACAGAATTTATTACAAGATAGGCTTACAAGCCAACAACAATAAAGAACACAGCGGAAAATGAAGAAGAAGTAGTAGAGTCCAGCAATCTGCCACAGGCAATCGACTGGGGAAGCGGCCTAGTCGTCGAGATCCACACCGGTTGCAAAGTCCTTCTCCTCTGAAATTTATTTGCATAAAGCAAGTATGAGCACAACTAACGTGCTCGCAAGTTACACCCGTCAAGTAACAGAATGACATGCATATATGGATGTAATAAAGGATGGCTTATTGGTTGAATTTGCATAAAGCATAAAGCAGGATGACTAACAAAGGGGCCCCCTCCTGAGCCAGGTGGGACAACATAGTCATGAAAGACAAACCACCGAAACAGTTGGATCGACCGCGATGCAACTTTGCAAATTAGTCGGCCAGGTCCTACTCCCCATACTGAGGACATGTGGTAGTACGATGTGGCTTAGCAAATGAATGCTCAGAGGCCGGTCCTCAATTGACCTGGGCGACTTTCCACAAAACCCATGGGCCTCAACCATACCCGATTGAGCCCGTGCATAAACATGCACCATCCAAACAACTATTTCGCCCAAGTACAAACCATCATTTTATTTTATTTTATTTTCCAAAGTCATTTATAAACTTCCATAACATACCAATGCCATGGATACAATTTAAACAACAATTGATTTTTGGGCTGAAATTCTCCAAATCAAACATTTTTGGGTCTAAGCATCACTAAGCATAATTTTTCTCAAAATGATCCTAGTTAATACTATCGTATCAACCATAGGCCTGGTAATGGGCCAGGATTTATCGGGCCATGAGGGTTGGGCTGGTAAATGGGCTGATCTTGGGTTGTACTAAATGGGTAGAAATAAAAAAGGGTAAGGATAGGATTGGGCTGACTTGAAATAGGATTGGGTTAGGACTCATATGTGTTTGTAATTTTGGGCCACGTAAGGGCCCAACCCTCGCTCGTGGCCCATGGGGAGAATAGGGTCCTTACTCCTCGCCTCCTCGGTCGAGCATCTCCCAACTCCCCTCTCCGAACGCCGCTGCGCCGCCTCAACGGCGCCACCAGAGGCCGCAATAAGCACGACCGCGGCCACATCAATTACATCCGCTGCTCCAACTGCGCCAAGTGCTGCCCCAAGGTAAGGCGGTCGTAGCCCTAGTCCTCTTCGCCTTCTACGCGAATCGCCGGATCTGTGTGTTGATTTTGATCGGTTTCTTGGGTGGTTCAGGACAAGGCGATCAAGAGGTTTCTGGTGAGGAACATCGTGGAGCAGGCGGCCGTCAGGGATGTCCAGGAGGCATGCATCCATGATGGTGTGCTTCCCTTTCCGCTTTTGATATGATTCGAGATTGTAGTACACACGGTGGTCTTGTATACGCACGGAGGGGGTGGCGACGGCAAGGAGGGGTCCACCAGGCGGCGCTACATTCCGGTGAGCCTTCTTGGCGTCAAAGATTGGCTCAATGAGTTGTTTCCTTCTTTTGTTGCGCTTAGGTGGTTCGATTTGGTGCAAAGACTCGACGATTTAGGTGTTCTTGGTTTCTTTGGGTTTTTGATTTTGGACACAAAGATGGTACTGGACGGGATAATGCGGGTTCTTCTTGGACGGATTTAATGCTTATTCTTAGTAAATAGGGTCTTATTGTAGTAGTTTCTGTTCACATATAGACTGATCAGTCCAGATAATCGTAGCATCTTATTGTAGTAGTTTGCATTTTTCAGTTCAATACAACCATGTTGATGATGCTCATATGTTTTGTACAATTCTTTTTCCAGGTGTGATCTGCACCTAATGATTGCTACATTTTGTTGGGGATGAATTGCTTATACAACAGGGAAAGAAATGATTTACTAGGAAACCATTTGGTGATTAGTAGTTTAGATATACCTCAAACACTAATATGAGGAATATCCGTATAAACCATTTCGTGATTTGTAGTTCTGATATACCTCAGAACTACTAATCAGATTCACTTCAGTTGGACACAATCAAATCTGCATGTATGCATGAAATGTTATTCATAATGCTCATTGACGGGGGAATATAGAACTAATAAACTCGCCAATTTTTTACAGCATGATTGTAAATCATCTTGTATTTATATTTCCATTCTTCATTCACTCAAGTCTAGTATCATCACAACAACAATGTGATGATTCGATACATGAATTTTTCAACATAGGACATGTCTCAATACTGATGACTCACTACATGACAGAAAATTCATGTCTTTTGTTATTTTGATCTATTGATACAATGTATACAATATATCTGATAAAATCTAAATTTCTTTGCATTGTTGTTAGGAATTGATTGTGCTGAGACCAAGAAGCAACTGAAGATGCGAATCAGACTAGTACAAGAAGCAATGGTTCTTGTTCATTTCGTTTCTTTTTTATGAAGAGTCCAGCTAGCTATCCTTGGTCATGGATCTCTCTTAACCTTCTGTTTTCTGTTACCTTTTTTTTCTTGTGGTTGTTTACAAGCATTTAAAAGAGAATTGTCCACCTGATAGGCCAGTGTTAAGTGACTGATGTGAGGCAATTGTTGATGAAGTCCAACCCTTTATTCCAGGGATGTCCCTTTGATAGTTCCAGAGATAAGCAACATATCTTCAAACAGTAGCAATCCTGATGCCTTGTTCTTTCTTTCTTGATTTGGATTTATGTTGGTTTAGTTAGTAAGCACTGCCTCTGCAAAGAGAAACTGTGATTGGTGCTGTCATTGGAGGACCTGTGCAGGTTTTTCAGAGGTGATCTCCATTGGAGCATGTTTTGAGGGGAGCCAGCTAACTTTAAAAGCTGCCTGTCTGTACTGGGTTACTGATAGAGCCATCACATTAGTTAGTTTTTTTTTTTACAGCAGAAACATACGTGCCTCAACAAGTTTTATTAGGAGGAATACGTTGAGTTAGTGTGTTGGCATCTCAGTTTCGTAATCTTAGAAGTTGTTTCCCTTTTTGTTTTTGTTTTGTTGGTGTCTTGACCAGGATCAATCAATGGAGATGGCAAGTTGTAGCAGGACTGCAGGAGTCAGCAACGATTAACCATGATGCATGATTTGCCTGCTAGATGGTGTCGCAAATAGACTAGCAGACCGTGTCATCCTATCGCACCGAGGACCCATAGGGTTTCCTGCTTCAGATTAAATGGGCCAGCCCAAGGGTTTAGAATGTACCAGGAAAAGGATCAGGACCTTATTGCTTATTGGGTTGGGCTGGATTGGGTAGAGAAGTTAAGTAGTGGGTTGGATGAGGGTTGGGGCCACCCCCAAACATATGGGCTGGGGTGGGGTTCGGGTTGGGCCTCAGCCCATTACCACCCCTAATCAACCAGGTTTTGTCTAGAGTGACAATATGTTTGGTTCAATTATCAAAATTGGCCACACAAGAGATTTTAGGCATAGCTATAAATTTAAAACAGGAATTTAAATTACTGAATATAAATAAGCATGTAATAATAGTTTAAAACAGAATTTAAATAATTTTAAATACCGAGCTCAAATATGATCAAAAGTATAACTTTCCTTGCTTGATTACTCGTTGTTCTCAAACGACGTCGAAATCCGGTTATCCGAAGTCGTCAAAATCTATACGCATAAACAATCCAATTTCAAATAACATTAAAAAAAATCAAAAAAAATTATAAAATAAATACTAGACAGAAGATATCGATTTTATATGTATTTAGGAAGTTGAATCGATGGAATCGAGTTCATATGAGGGAGAACGAAATTCTGGAACATGAAATGATAGAATTCCGAAAATAGTATTGACTAGAAATTGTGTTTCGGATTGACTGGGACCAAGGAAAGAGTTTTATGTACATGGCGAGGAAGTATGACATAGAACATGTTGAGGCGAACCCAACGCCGCAGACGGTTCGGCCTGGAGACATCGGATGGTGGCGGAACGCGACGGAGACGACCTTCGGGTTGACATCGCCGTTTCGGACAAACGGAGAGGAGTTAACGGGTGAGGTTTGTGGCGAAACGAAAAGGGAACCGTGGGGAACACAACGCTCACCTTGGTTGGGGTGGAACGCGCAAAGTTGGCCGGTGGCGAGGAGAAAGGCAGTGACGCGGATAATGGACTAAATAAATAACAAAAAATAAATAAAATCTAAAAATTACAAAATAAATACTGAAAATAGTACATGAATTTGGATGAATTTAGGAGGAAGAATCAATAGATTTGAAGCTTGCATGGGAGAGAACGAATTTTTGAAAGATTAAAACGTGCATGTACAAAGGAGGAAGCAAGTGACTAGATAAATTACCTACAGTGCATTGTCTTCAAGCAGTCGAACAGAAGCTTGGAGGAAAAAGAAAAATGGCTGCCAGCGGTGAAAGAAAATAGAGAGGTGGCCGGCGATAGGGAAGATGGGTGGCTTACCCCGAGGCAAAGTCGTAGGAGGTGGCGGCGCGGTCAGGGACGGTCGACAGTGGCGGTGGCGCAGTGTGCAACGCATGGGCGACGGTAGTGCATGAGGGCGGCAGTGCTCTGGCGAGGTTCCGGCGAAGAGGGAGGGTGCACCGTGTAGAGCATGATGTTGTGAAGCCGGCGGTGGTGACGAGGGTGGTTGTAACAGCCCCAAGTTTATAAACAGTAATAAAATGCTTTATGAACAGTAATGAGGTACTGTTCATAGCATTACTGTTCATTTTTACACTTTGGGCAGCATGTTACAAATTAAAAACCTTCCTTTTTAGCCAAAACCCTAAAGAACCATTTGAAGTCTTAAAGGAATATAAGATAAAACTTGTATTATGACTGGGAAGTATTTTTATTAAAGCCTAGATAAATTATCTTGCCTAAAAATATTTTTGTTGCATTTTTTAGAAATTATTTGGGCTTCAAGAAAAATTTATTGTCTTTAAATAAATATTTTCGGCCTGAAATAAATATTTATGTATTTTACAAAGTGATAATGTGGTTTATAAAATTTATCTGGGAAATATATTATCCCAGAGCTTCCAAGAAAAATTTCATGATTTTATAAATTTATTTGCTATTTTTAAAAGCCCAATCAAACCTTGGAATATTTGAATAAGGTTCGTCAACTAAACCTGGCCCAAATCCAAACCTAGTCAGAGCGACTTCGGACCATGGGTCTTGGTCCAACCGAATCAAATTGGTCCGCCTAGTCACATTCGGCGCGAGCCCAAAATCCACGCGTGTTATGAGCCGTCGATCTTCAATCAAACGGCGAGTCTATAACGCCCGCGAGCCGCCCACGTGCAATTTAATCTCCGCCGTTGGATCTTGATCTAACGAACGAGATTAGTGTATGCATTCGGACGACTCGGATCCCCGCACAATCGTGGCGTTCATTTTTATCTAACCGCCGCCATTTAATTTTGAAATCAAAGGCGCGCGATTATATGGGCCCTTGGATTTAAATCCTCACGCGCTCCTTTTAATCGTATACCGTTAAGGCCCAAATCTAGTGGGCCGTTGGATTTCGATCGTGGGGTCTAGATTGGTGTATGCAATCGGACCATCCGGTTCAATTTTCCATCCCGACCGTGAAATCAAATCCAACGGTGTTGTGCCATCGCATCTAAAAGGGGTGACGTGTATTCTTTTAGTGAGCGTTGGATTTCAATCCAACGCCCGATTTGAAAGTGGATCTCGAGATTCCTTTGAGCTCCGCTTTAATCCGATCGGTCGATCTAGATCGTGCGGTCCATATTAACTAGTACCGATTCAAATCATTTAATCTCTCGATGATCACAAACACCATTTCCAATCGGACGGCTGATATTCTTTTGAGCTTTTGTGAAGCACGCGCGGCTGAGGATGACAATGGGGCCCACATGTCAGCTGACTCTTATCTTCTTCCCTCTCTCTCAGCGCGCAGATTTCTCTGTAAACAGAGGAGAGGATTTATCCCAAAGTTTTTGCAACTAATTTTTGGGATAATTAGCCCTAAATGGACACCTCATCAACTCTAGATCTTTCTCTCTTGCCCTGTAGCTCAACATCCATATATAAACCCTAGCTTTTTGGAGCTGCAGCCATTGTTGACCACTGAAGCTCACTTTCCTCCATTGCTGTCCAGTGGAGTTTCTTGCTCTTGATCATTGCTTATCTACCTTAAGCACTGGTTTTACTTACAATAAAGATTGGTTATCTTTTGTAGGTTAAATCCAGAGTTTATTTCTCTGTCCATCATCATCGGTTTGAGTCCTTGGCTCCTTTTTCCATCCTGGTAAGCTAAAAACCCTAGTTATGATATCTTGAGCATTTTAAGGACCTTAGATGCTCCTGTGAATCCTTCTTTAAGCATCGTAGTTTCAATCGGCTTCAAATCAAAAGTTGATATTATACCTTTCGGTTTTCCATGTCAATTTCAAAACCTAGGTTCTTCCTGTCAACTTACCATCTTATTTAGGTTTTGACTAAACCCTAGCAAAGATGACAAGTTGATCTTTCCATTCTTGTCATCATCTATTTTAACTTCTAGTTGAGATCTGTCTGTTTCTTTTTGTCGGTTTAACCGACAAAAATGAATTTCTTCTTAGTTGATGCAATCTAACTGATTAGGGTTATATTAAGGTTGGTTTGGGATATTAATTACCCTAAAAGATCATGCTAAGTTTAATTTATGAATTTTTGCATGTTCTATATTCCTTTTTCCGAAACTTGCAATCTGTCTGCTTTGACTCTTTAAAATCAAACTCGACTTTGCACTAAACTCTAGTTTCTGTCTTTTGAAAACAGTAAGCTATATTATGGGTTATTATCACTAATATGGGTAGTTATGGCTTAAGCATACTGGAATCATGCATATTTCTTCCATTTTGGACTTATTGTCAGTTTTGGTATTTATTGGAGTTTATTGTCTCTTTTTAGAATCTGGTTCTTCTGAAATCCTTGAACCTATTTCTGAGCAACCAGAGCCTGCAACAGGAATTTATTATTATCAAGGCAAGCATCCTTTTTGCACCATATTGATCCCAAATTTTGTACAATAGCTTTTACAAATCCAGTGATATCTGTGCATGCTATTTTTCCTGAAAATACAAAATGTGATCTCGTTAGTAGTTAGCTATGACCAAACATGATGGATTACCTCAATTGTCACCATACACTTAACCCTAGCATAGTAATCGTATATCATAACCTATATTTTCAGCTTTAGCTTAGACATGCATCTAGAGATTTTAGAGTTTGACAAGCATATCTTGTCAAACATGGGAATCACAACTGAACTATTGTTATTTTAAACTCTTTGTCCAGCTTCTTTAAATCACTTGTATTTGAAATTCAAATTGATCCGGACAAGAGGAAGCTAGTGATGGTGCTTTTGTGCACGAGATTGGGTTTTGTGGTGGACTTGTCCGGTTAATTAAGGACCGAACTCGACTATTCGGTTCAAGTCCCCACGTACTTCCACATGCAAAGTGTATGGGCGCTGCTTGGTTAAGTAAAATGTTAAGACTATTGAGTTGGAAACAGGAGAGTAAGGATATGTGTATTGACCTTGTATGGCATAGATGCTTTGGTCTGAGGACTGCGTTTTATGCCATGTGAGCTTGTATGTCAGTATCAGATGTTCTTAGGAGGGTGAGGGCGTATATGTGCCTCGTCGCATATATGATACCTTAATGGTGCCGATAGCATTCTACTATGGGTAGGGAACCCAATTCGCATTAAATTGTTTGGATCGGCATTACTGACGCAACATGTGTGCCCCGGTTAAGTAGATGCTATCAGTCGTTGTTTAAGCGGGATCAGTTCACACATGGGGGTCCAACTCAATAGTGTTAGCTTGTTGAAAAATACCAAATCTTAGTTTCCCCGGTCGGCATACCAAAGGAAGTATGTCATCATTCGGAGGCATCCGAAGGCAACGGGCTAGCTAAGTCATGTGGGTAAAGATGTACACCCTGCAGGGTATAAACTGTTCGAATAACCGTGTCCCGGCCATGGACGATAACTTGAATTGATGTCACCTGTATAGAAGGTTTGATTTAAAAATCTGTTTTGGGTTTATTTTCGGTTTGCATGAGGGAATCATGCACTGTACTGTTTACTTTTAATGTCTTTATGTACTGTTTTAGTCCAAATTTGATTTATTAAATGGCTTTACCAAAATTTAGTCATTGTAGGTTAAGATGTCCTGCTTTATGCAAATCTGAACCTTTATACCTTCCTGTTGTAACCTTATGCATGTAACAATTCTATTCCTTTGGTTAGGCTCTAATCAACACTTTATTTTAATAGTTTGTGTAAGACTTGCTGAGTACCTTCCGTACTCAAGGTGCTATCACCTATTGTTGCAGGTGAGGACGGTTTCCTTTATGAAGCACCCGTTAGCGCCGATCGGGTGACGCTAACGAGTAACGCCATTTCTTTCCTCCACGCAATTGCTCATGGGTGGATGAGGCCATTGGTGGACTTTTTCAGTTTATTTTGCTTCCGCTGTTGAATATGTTGTAGTGACCAAGTCACTCTATATTGTAGTACTAAACCCGAATGTTGTAAACTTATGTTTAATTATGCAAATGTACGACTTGTATGTGTATGATGCAATGTTGTTAAAGGATATATATATGCAATGGTCATTGATCCTGGGAACCATTGTGAGATATATATATATCCGGGGATCCTGTTTATTGGAATTGTTACTTGTTGAATTTATACCTTTAGCATGATCTTTAATTGAGGGACAGTACTGTTCCTTCATTAATAATCATGTTACTGTATGAATTTAATTAAGTACATTTCCAATAACCCGGGGAGCCCACAGCGGTCGAGACCCACCGGAGGCGACGCTAGAGGTGAAAGACGGCGATCGGCCAGTGGTAGAAAAATGGCTATTGCGGGCTGGAGAGGAGAGGGCTTGAGATTTCGGGGGTGGAATGAGGTTGAGATGAGGCGCCCGATGCTCCCTTTTATAGGGCCGGACAGGAGCTGAGGAGGGAGAACCGGTTGCGTTATCATCAACGGACGGGAGTGCAATTTGCGGAATTGGATTGTTTATGAGAAGAATTGATGGTCGGATTGGAGGAGGAGTGATGAGGAGAGTTAAATGCAATTGATTTCGGAAGGAATGGTGGAGAAAATTTCAAGTTTGGGAAGCTTTTGTTGGCCTCTAATGGCTGTCGGGGCTGTGCAAGCTTTTCTGGAGAAGAAAGGAAAATGTTTCACGGCTGGGAAGAAAGGGAAGGAAAGAAAGGAGTAAAAGAATAAAGAAGGAGGTACATATTGATTAAATACAAGAGGGCAAGTAGCAGCTCGTTGTTTGGAAGTTAAGTGAGTTTTGCATGGGAGCAATCTAGGATGGGTGACCGAAAGGGAAATTTATTTTTTTTATTTTTTATTTTATTTTGAAATTACATAAAGTTCAATAAATCAAAATGGCTCTTAGAAAATAGCAAAAATTCTAGAAAAATTCACAAAACTTCCTTGAATTATTTTGAACTTAATAAAAATAATTCCAACTTAAAGTTGACTTTTATTTTGTACAGTAATTAATTTTATTTTCTGGGAAATAGGAAAAACCTTTTTAAATACCGAAAAAATTCCAGAAATTAATTAAAATTTTATTTTTCACTTTCAATTCAATAAAATCCCAAAAAATTCTATAAATTTTATTTTTGACTTTAAAACAAAGAAATTAAATAATTTATTTTTTTTCTTTAACTCTTTTTAAATTACAAAAAATCAAGGAAATCTTTGTCACGCAGAAAATCAAATAAAATAATAACTTTATTAATTTTTAATTTTGGTAACAGAACTTTGGGATGTTACATCGACTAAGGGCTCTGCTGTCGCAGTAGTATCCTTTACAAAAGACACGACGCACTTCCAGATTTCCTTTTCTAGTTACTTGACAAAACCGTGAGAAGCAAAAACTAAAAAAATCATCATAATAGAAAAGTACCTTGGTCTTGGGGGCTTTGTGCTTAAGCGCTTCGACTGCTACGACCACCTTGCTTTTCTCTGCAACGACTATGTCTACAAAGAATTGGCTGAAGGGGCTGGTCAGAGGGGTAGTAGAGCTTGAACCTGCGCCGTGCTTGTCAGCGGCCTTCACCAAGCGACGCCTCTTGGCTAGAGGAACAGTAGCATCCCCGACCCCACTACGACAGTCGTCGTTTCAATCTCCTGGTCATCTCAACAGTCTACCATGCCTACTTTCTACAAAAATCAGAAAAGGAACAATACTTAGTGGTCGATTTCCATGACTATGAGACCCTAAAGACGAAATCAATCTTTGATTACCTTTAGGCATTCTTCCTTTTCCTTTGCGGATATGATCACCAGGATTCGAGGAACCCTAGTGGTCGGTGCTGGACATTTGTCACAAATGAGTTTGACCTGAGTGTCAATCTCCGTTTGTGGGAGGTCTGCATAGGTAGATAAGACATTCAACAATCAGGCTAAAAAAGGGGTTGAGTTGAAAAGTTATCTACCTTCTTCGAAATCACTGGTTGAGTCTGTATTCCCCAAATACATCCACATGGGATGTGCTCATTTCTTCAAAGGACTGATGTGGTGCGTGATGAAATCCTTCACCACGTGCCATCCGATCAGCCCCAATTCCTTCAAGTCCTTTATAGCTTGAATGTAGGGGGTAATCCAGTCAATGTTCTTGGGGGTTGAATCCCAGGAAGAGCTCTTCTCAGCAACTTTGCTTACGAAGGAGAGGCTGTCGTCCTTGGTCAACTCCCAATAGAACCACCTCTTCTTGCATCCTGGCCATGACGACCAGGTGAACATTTGAATGTACTCCTTCGACTTCCCATCATGGAGCTTCAGACCGTAGCTGCTTGCGATTCTAGCCTATCTGCTCATCCCATAGTAGTATTGGAAGAGCTCCAGGTCTACTGGAATGCCCAGGTAGACCTCACACAAGTACACGAACACGCTCAATATTGTGATGGAATTGGGAACAAGATTCACAAATTCCACCCCAAAGTGAGCGAGTACGAGTGTCAGAAAAGGGTGAGCGGGTAACTGAAGGCCACACTCACAATAGGCTTGGAACACTGGAATGGTGCCATCCTCACCTAAGGGCCAATGTTGTCCCACAGCTTCGGTCCACTTCACATAAGACCTCTTCGGGATCTTCTCGGCGACGACCAAAACCTTCATCTTCACCATATTCATTTTCGATACCACCCATTTAGACGTGGTTCCGGCCATTTTCTCTGAGTGAGGATGATTTGGATTTGGAAAGGCTAAGGAATGAGATGATTTAGTTGGCGGCAAAGAAAGCAAGAGCTCGAGGAACAGCCAAAGCAAACGAGGAAAGTAAGAACCCTAGAGTCGCCCCTGCGGTAAGTTTATAGCCGCATGCTTGAGTTAGATTGTGGGAACTCAACAGTTACCACCTCTTCGGGAACTACTCCAACAGATAGGCCTGTGAGAGTCGATTGGGATTCTTAAAGTTGTCTGTTTGAGAAAAACGAATGTCTTTACAACTCAAGCGAAAGTACCTTCTTGACCAAGTTTATTTCTAGTCAAATGAAACACCAGTCGAAAAGGCTTTGCTTTTGACTACCTCTGTTCAACGACCTCTTTTCTAAGTAAGTCATTTTCACTTGAAGTTAGGGGGCTACATGACGAAGATATAACAATCATCATTTAATTATTTATCTGTAATTCTTATTATAGATAGTAATATCATCATATTACCCGCAAGTATACCCCTTGATATTCATAAGGGAGAAGCTTAGCCAGGTGGTCGTAAGTCTTGCTATAACCACCCCCTGGTTGTAAGCCTTTCTACGACCATGACCTAGTCGTAAACCCTTCTGCGACCACCCTGTGGACTCTACGACTAGGTTGACTTCGACAACCCTGTAATTGATAAGGCTTACTAACTTGTAGGCCTAGTCGATTAGGAAGTCTTATGACTCGTGTTAAATACAAAGAGCAGTTAACATACATAGTTATTCTTCAAAATAACCGCACAACCTTTTCTCTGTCTCTGACGATAACTTCCTGGTGACGTGGGGGTGTCACATATCTAACAATAACCTCCATCAAGCGGTTCATCATTTGGAACATTGAAACGTCTCTTGGCTTGAAGGAACTGCCACCTCTTTGTACATTATATAAAGGCTAAAATCAGAAGGCAGAAAGGACATGAGAATCTGGAGCACAAGACATTAGGCTTTAGTCTTCCTCTTGATTGTAATTAGCACTTTCAATACAGTACAACAAGAGTAGGGTTGTTATTCTCTCTGGAGAAGGACTAAACCTGTATAAAATCCCTGTGTCATTCTTTTGCATAGTTCCAATCATAGGAGACCCCAAACAATCATTCATATGTAAGATCGGTTTTAGACCATCGACACTCTCTTTTTTTCCATTGTCGATGTTCCTCCATCTCAGCCAGCGTCAACTTCAAAGGCCGAGAAGACAACGTTCCTCCATCTCGGCCGGCGTCAGCTTGCGCAAGACGCGCGGTGTTGCTGCACTATTGCCAACGCTTGTGACAGAGCCGGTGCTCACAGTCGAGGTCGGTGTCGAGGATATGATGGTTGCCGATCTCGATGGCAACAAGCAGGCTGACTTGATGGCCAGTGGTGCGAGGGAGTGCAACCGGCATTCGAAAACCCATGCGAGACTCATCACGTCCTCGAGAGTGCGTGGTGCTTCAAGCTTGACATCTATACTAAGAGGATCTTGCAGGCCAAGAGTAAACAGTTGTATCTGCTGTCATTTGGACAATGGGTCCGTGCGACAAAGCATGGTAAGGAATTGCTCTTGGTACTATTCGAAGGAGCTCGTACGACGTAGGACAGCAAGCTCATTGAGAGAGTTGCTTCGAACGGGTGGCCCGTAGCGGTTGTTGACGAGGTCAACAAAATCGGGCCACGAAGACATGCCAGCATTGCACTCAAACTAGAAGAACCAAGTCTGGCCACACTTAGTAGGTGGTATGACGCTAGGCAGACATTGTCTCCTAGCGTCCATTGACCCGGAACAACTATTGGTGATATGCCCTAGAGGCAATTATAGAAATGATTGTATCATATCTATGTTTATGAGTTATAGAATAAATGTTATTATGTTCCTTGGATAAATTATCATTTATAAAGATTAACAAGTATGTGACTTATTATTGAAGCTCTTCAACTTATATGATGTCATTCTAAATGTATCCCTAGTCGGATGTCACTGGTCGGAATACTAGTGACTTATCGACCATCACATGCATTGATTGATGACCATGTTTCACCGGTCATGGATATAGGGATGTCGAATCAATAATGTGCACACATGTTAGAGAATATGTCATTATTTTGATCCACCTTAAGACACTATTGAGATTGTTATGATTTTATGTGTCATCAATTAGTCTTAAGCAATGATGATGTATAATCCTTAGACCTGAGATCAGTATGGTTTCCTACATGTATAATAGTACACTTACGGGGTTGCCAAACGCTACTCTGTAAGTGGGTAGTTATAAATATAGCTTTCAGGTATGCTATGAAATATGCGAAGGGATGTGTTTGGTCGGATATGGGATTTGCCTCTCCTATCATAACAGGAGAGATATCTCTAGGATCCTTGATATGGTCAGATAAAGAAAGTGCATAGTTATGCCACTAGTGGTCGAAGAGTCGACCACATGAAATTATTCGCCACTTGATCAAGAAAGTATTGAACAGTCTATAGATGACAAATTATCCCACCTGGAGTTCAACCAAATATCGTGAGGCAAGTGGAGAATATGCAAGCAAGTCGTTCAGTTGGACCAGATACAAACTAGTCATATGGAGATACAAACTGGTCATATATTGGTTGAACATGATCACTAATTGGTCACTAATTGGTCGTAAGGAGTTATGAACTTGTCATGACTAAATATGAACTGGTCATATAGAGATACGAGCTGGTCGTAAGTGATAAGGACCTAGTTGCAGATCAGACTGCATAAGGTTCGTCTGATATAATATTTATGTGTATTCGGGAATTGTTATGTCCTGCTAGGAACCACTAACGACTCATAGTCGGAAAGGAGTTTCTGAATCACAACCGATTATGCATGAACCTACAGGGTCACACACTTAATGGGTTGGAATAAACGAGTTTTGATAGGATCCGTTATGGGCTCTTTCTAATGGGATGCATGGGGCTGTTGGTACGTAAGAGTTGCTTCACCGAAACCCTAGCCGCCATCTTCCCGAATGTCAGACCCCAAATTTCTAACTTGGGACCTACTTTGTATATTTGTGTCATTCTCTGGATTAGTAGATAGCACACACAGTTAGATTGTTGGTTCAAACACATATCACGACAATATAAAGATATTACATAATATTGAACAAACATAATTATAACTTATGGCTTTTGATTTGTAGAATGGCCGAACAGGCCAAATATCTTCAGAGAACAGTAGCAGAAGAAGAATCAAAGCATAACGCATGGAACCCTCATGATATACACACCGGCAATCGACTGTGGGCTCGCGACCTAGTTCTTGGCCTTCTTGACCTTCAGTCTTGATCAACACCCATAATTATCCCAAGACAGGCCTACGACCAGGTCTTGGTCGTAGGTTGTAGTCGAGAAGTGCAAGGAACGCCGGTTGGGGTCTTCGACTAGATGCCGCCATGCTGTGCCAAAGGGGGAGGTCAGAGCAGCCCAAGGCATGAGCAGTACTCGGTGTGAACAGTACTCGTAGTTGTCCCTGTAGCCTGCTTCCATGCTTAATGGCTAAAAGAATGTAAATAGTAAGCATGAGTGCATAACCGTACTCACGAGCCAACACACCATGCAATTATTATATATGCATGGCTAATCAAAGAAGGTTTGTGGTTCTTTTATTTTGCACAAAGCCATTTATTGAAATAGAGTAAGTGGTAGCAAATTCTGAGACTTAGCATTTTAACTAACACAGGTTTTATAAACAAGAGTTTTTGTTGTAAAGTACTAGTGGAGGTCCAACCACCTATACCATTGAGTGCTCCGACCACTCAATGCCCAGGCTATCCTGTATTTACCACTGGTCCCCAACCAGGCTTTCTCCATTCCTAGAGCCCCCGGTTCACCCTTTCCATTTTACACACACAAATGGTTTTATAAAAAGGAAAGTTATATCAAGCAAGTTCTCAGTACCACTCATGACCGTGAGCACGGCTATCCAGATAGTTTTCTTACTCTGCAGAGTTTGTGCACTTTACCCACAAGAGATAAATCAACTTATACTGCCCTGACACACTTCTGTAGGTGTATGGCTAATGTTGATTATCAAAAGGCCTTTACAATGTCCCACATCAACGCAACTTTGCACCACTAGGTATCACCTCCTTAGGGCCTGCACTCGCCCACAGAAGGTCTCCCATTTGCGATGTCCAGTTTCTGTGGCTTCATTCTCCCCCGTCTATCCACCCGCATCCACCAATGGCGAAGCCACACCGAGGCGAACAAATTAGTTAGCCAGGTCGTACCCATTATAGACTTGTGGTTGCATTATTTTTACATGAGAGGTCCTTACAATATTCGGTCCTTAATTGACTCGGGCGGTACATCCACATACTAACATTCTCTAGTGCCCCCGGCACCAGCCACTCTTTCCAGCCACCCGAATTTAAATATGTTTTTCAGGTTTTATTTTGTTTTCAAAATAACCTTTAGTCAAACATACCAGCCAGGCTCCCAACCTCGACTACCCAATTTCATTTTCAAAGTGTTGATTGATGTCAGACAACTTAATGCCCGAATGATAATGTATCTAAGCAAGGCTAAGCATGACACTTAGATACAGACTTATAGCTAGTATGTAAACCACTAATTCTAGGGTGACAAGGATAATGTCCAAATTCAAGGATTGAAAGTTTATACACATTTATTATTAAGGCATTAACTATGAGCTAGACCAATATAGCTGCATAAAACATAGCAATGCAATTTCATAGGTTAAAACAATATAATTGCATAATTAGGTGCAATATGATCAAAGTATTGACTCGCTTTGCTCAATGTTCTAATAAAGCTCTATATTCTGATATTCGCCCTTCTCAATATCCTGGTAATAATCTCGCTCAACGTGCTTATAATCATCCTGTTCAATGTTCTGGTAATCTTGTCCTTATTGGGGTTGTTGTTCCATTATATCTTCAGATTCTAATTATGCATAATACGATTGAACTCCAGAACGACTGAAAACAACCAAATGAAATCCAATAAATCCAAATACATTCAAACAAACAAAAACACTTCGAATGAGAGCAAACATATCTAACAACAACTCGACAGAACAACCAAGCCATATCACTAAATATGGTGTGGAAGACTCCCTGGTCGACCAGGCCTACATGTCTGTAAGCCCCATTGACTAGAGACTGGTCGTAGAAGAACTTACGACCAGGGGATGGTCGTACAAAGGCTTACGAGGAACTTACGACCAAGTGGTGATCGTAGAAAGGCTTACGACTAGGAACTGACCGTAGAGGAACTTACGACCAAGTGGTGGTCGTAGAAAGGCTTACGACCGCAGACTGATCGTAGGAGGACTTACAGTTAGGGGATAGTCGTAGAAAAGCTTACGACTAGGGACTGGTCGTAGAGGGACTTATGACCAGGAGATGGTCGTAGAAAAGCTGCAGTGGTCATAGAAGCTATAGAAGTCGTAAAAGCTACAGTGGTCGTAGAAGCTATAGTGGTCATAGAAACTACAGTGGTCATAGCAGCTATAGTGGTCGTAGGAGCTACAATGGTTGTAGAAGCTGTAGTAGCCGTAGCAGTGGTCGTAGAAGCTACAATGGGCATAGAAGATGCAGTTGTCGTAGAAGCTACAGTGGTCGTAGGAGCTACAGTGGTCGTAGGAGTTGTAGTGGTTGTAGCAGCTACAGTGTCGTAGCAGTCGGAATGTCCGAATGATACGGTAGTCTGAGTTAATAAGTTGGCTAAGTATTTTGGATCATGGAGAGATTCTAGGGGGTTCGTGGTATGAGAATAGGTCCTGGTGAAGTTAGTAGGTGCGTGCAGTACAGGTCGTGTGACCCTATGTGTAGGAGGCTTATTTAAGCTGAGTATTTCCTGTTAAAGAAAGTGAAACAGAATAGAGATTGAGTGATTCAATCTCAAGGAGTTTCCTCTCTGCGCATGTTTATCCAGAGATACAAGAGAGACCAGTGGGTGGTTTCCAAGAGAGAGAGGATTGAGCGATTCAATTCCAACAGGGAATAGTTAAACCAAAGTGGACAATGCTAATAGAGAGAGAATGTCCATAGGAACATTCCTCAATGGTTACCTAGATGAGAAAGATTACCTGGGTAGGTAACACTCTCATATCTACTTTCGAGTTACAAATGGTCCTTGAAGTCAGCCTTTATTGTTGGTATCAAGCACGTATGTGTCTTTACATATTCGGGCAAGGTCTTAGACCAGAAGCCTTAGACTAGTGTGGTCGGAGTCTTAGGCCAGGGTGGTCGACATAATCTGGTCGGGATAGACCAGTGTGGTTGAATTAATCTGGTCGAAGCCGTAGACTAGTGTGGTTGAAGGCGTAGACTAGTGTGATCGAATTAATCTGGTTGAAACCATAGACCAGTGTGGTCGAAGGCATAGGCTAGTGTGGTCGAATTAATCTGGTCGAAGCCATAGACTAGTATGGTCGAAGCTCAATGGTTGAAACTTAGTGGTCGATGCTGAGTGGTCGAGACTCAATGGTCGAAACTGACTAATTAGAAATCAGTGGTCGAAACTCAGTGGTCAAATGAGTGGCCGAAACTCAGTAGTCAAAACTAAGTGATCGGAACTCAGTGGTCAAAACTGAGTGGTCAAATGAGTGGTCGAAACTTAGTGGTCGAACTAAATGGTCGAAACTCAGTGGTCTAAACTGAGTGGTCGAAAGTGTGGTCGAAACTCAGTGGTCGAAACTTAGTGGTCGAAACTAAGTGATCAAAGCTCAGTGGTCGGATGTAACACCCCAACTCTCAAAGAGCCTGGAATGCTACTGGAAATAAACTAATCTAGCACAATCTATAAAAATTTTCGACAGAGTCTCCTTTGTTTAATCAGCTATACCGAGAGTTCAATGATAAATCATAGCATTTAACAAAATTCTCATGATCAAGCATGACAATCAATTGAACATACCAAGACCTGGCAATCTCATTATTACAATTAAACAGTTACTCAAACCAAAACGATCTATGAGTGATAATCATCAGTTCATTTATTTCTAAAATTGAAACTAAGTGGTAAACGCCTTAAGAGTGTGAGGTAGTGAGTGCATCCATCATCTATTCCCTCCCATGCATGTCATTCCTGCCATTGGTACCTAAAACACATTAAAGCAAGAGTGAGCCCAAAGACTCAGCAAGTATCAACAAGGCTAGAAACAAGAACACAAACATAGCATCAATGATCCACAATAACAAAACACTCATCATAGCCCTTTTTAACTTATGAAATGCAACCAATGCAATGCTCCTTTGAACTTTATCTCTTTCGCATTTTACCGTAATACGGGTATACAACCGTCGCCAGATACTTCCTTGCTGCGCCCACCGGCACAGGGACCAAGAGCCTATACACCACATGTATAGGACCTTTGCCCATCATCTTAATGATGGGGACCTCTTGCTCATAGCCCGCATTCCACGAATGTGGGACCTCAAGCCCGCCATTTACATGACGGGACTCAATCAGATGTGCTTGGTCACCACGTGACCAAGGCACTGTATGCTCTCAACATGCATATGCACCATGATAACATTCTTCATATGCAGGAATTCAACATATTCTCATTAGCATGTAAGCATTAACAACAACATCATACATGAATAAACTTATTCATACTTCTAGCATTCCGCATCATTGATATTTATAGCATTCTAGCACCCATGAATAGCACATTTAATCATAATACTAGCAAACTTGAACAATCACTCATGAATATCAATTAATCATTTCTCTAGTATTCACCATCTTTACATCATACTTATCACACTATCAACCTTGCATGGCTATTACGCATCAAAGTATTAGCATCCTCTATCCAACAGTTATAATTATTCACTCAAACAGAATACTTGCATTCACCAAGATAAATTGGAACTCATCACCATAACATCCATGCCTAGCTATTATGAGCCAAACACAAACAGACACAGCATACAAGCATAAATATACAATAACCCGAATACTTGCCTTAACCGTGCGAGAACGGTGGAGGCGAAGAGGGCGCTGCCCCTGGGATCACGCTCCCACCTTAACATAAGGATAACCCCAATCTAAGACCAACATACTAGACCCAAATCATATATAACAACACAATAGAACTCGCTAAACTCTCAAGTGTTAACAAAACCTCCAATTTCTAGCAATCGCTTTGGTGATCACTGAGAACAGCCAAATACTAAAATGCATAACTTTCTGCTCAGGAGTCCAACTAAGATTGTCTTAGACTTTCTAAAAAGGTAATTGAATTACCTAAATAAACCTAGTTGGGGAGCCCTTTTGATTCTACCCTTAACTACCCCTATCAAACCAATCCATCAGACAGCAGAATTCTCGTCGGGTTCTCTGGACAGTACGCTAAAACCACAATAACTTTTGCTACGAAAGTCCAAATTTCGTGTTCTTTATCTCTATGAAAAGGTACAGAAATTACCCACATTTTTTGTTATACTGAGATCCCCTTATTCTCCTTTTAAATAGCAGTTTTAACCAGATTGCCACAGACTGCCAGAAGCTGACAGAATTACCAGGCAGCGATACTAAAAAATTCATAACTTCCTGACCGTTAATCGGATTTGGGTGATCTTGGTGGCCACTGAAATCTAAGAACATAATATACGTATCTCTAGGAGACCAAAACTCCTAATTCAGCCTCTAAATAAATGAAACTGGCTGCGCAACGTTCTGGACAGAATTGAACAGAGAACAGAATTTAGCCGATCCAATCGATCTAATAGCAATCGCCTCTAATGACTATCACACATCACAAGAAACCCGTCGTTACCCTTGAAGACGTGCTGGACGATGACGAACAGGCCCCGAAGAAGATCCTCCTTCTCCTCTCTTCCTTCTCTTCTCCCTTTTCTTCTCCCTTCTCTTCTTTTCCCCTTCTTCTTCCTCCTTGGCCGGCTGCAATGGAGCTTCCTCTTCACTTTGGCCAGCAGCAATGGGGGTGGAGGGAAGGTAGGGAGGAGGGGGTTGGGGTGCCGGTTGGAGGAGGGGAGGGGTGAGGGAGGTGGCAGCCGCAAGGGGGGGGAGTGGGGCGTGAGGGAGAGGGAGGCGGCTAGGGTTTGGGGTGGAAGTGGCAGCCCCTCCTCCCTTGGCCGGCCACCCTTGGTCCCTCTTGGACCAAGGCCCAAGCCCAAGTTGCTGAAAAACTGCGATTTCCCCCCTCTACAACTGCAGCAAAACACTCTTTCCAATTAGTCCCTCCCGAAATTCCGTTTAACTCTCTCCCGAACATCTAATCTTTCCTGACTAAAGCTTAACACACTTTCGGGGTATTACATCGGAATTGAGTGGTCGAGACAAAGTGGTTGAAGTTGTGTGGTCGAGCTGGTTGGTCGACACATAGTGGTCAAAACTGTGTGGTCAAGACACTGTGGTCGAGAATGAGTAGTCGAACTGTGTGGTCAAAATATAGTGGTTGAAACTGTGTGGTCAAGACACAGTGGTCGAGAATGAGAGGTCGAACTGTGTGGCCGAAACATTGGTCGAACCTGTGTGGTCGAGACACAGTGGTTGAGAATGAGTGGTCTCGACAACCTGGTCAGAAGGAAGTTCGACTATGCTCGGAATGGATTTTGAGTATTGTACATCGTTTAGACTACCTAGTCGGAAGGGGTTTTTGGCTACCTGGTCGGAAAGGTTTCGACCAACTGATCGGAAGGGTTTCGACTACATTCCAAGCGGAAGGAGGGTCGACTACCTGGAGGTTCAACTATGCGTAATCGAAGGAAGTTCGACTACATGTGAAGACTATATGATCGGGTGCTCGGAAGAAGGTTCAACTAAGTGTAGTCGAAGGAGGTTCGACTACTTGATTACAAGGATGTTCGACTACATGCAGTCGAAGGAGGTACGACTACATGCAGTCGAGGGAGGTACGATTATGTGTAGTCGAAGGAGGTTTATCTATACGTAGTCGAAGAAAGTTCGACTACCTGGTCGGAAAGAGGTTCGACTATGCGTAGTCGAAGGGGTACGACTACGTGTAGTTGAATGAGGTTCGACTATGCGTAGTTGAAGGATGTTTGACTACTTGGTCAGAAGAATGTACGACTATGTGTAGTCGAGTGAGGTGTGACTAGACGTAGTCGAAGGATGTACAGCAAGGTGTAGTTGGAGAAGGTACGACTACCTGTAGTCAGGTAGTCGGAGGGGCTACCAGATCCAAAATAAAGATACGACTGCTCGACGTGGTCATAGGAAGGCTACGATTGCCCAACGTGGTTGTAGGAAGGCTACGACTGCTCCACGTGGTTGTAGTAAGGATACGACTACTCAATGTGGTCCTAAAAAGGATACAAAAAGATTACGACTGCCCAATGTGGTCGTAGGAAGGATACAACTACTCAATGTGGTCGTAGGAAGGCTACGACTGCTCAATGCGGTCGTAAGAAGGCTACGACTACTCAATGCGGTCCTAAGAAGGATTCAAGGAGAATATGACTACTCAACGTGGTCGTAGAAAGGTCCGACTGTGCATAGTTGAAGGAGTTTCAACTACGTGGTCGTAGGAGGTTAGACTATGATTCCACGCAACTATGGTGAGCACGAGTACTTGGTGACCACTAAGAACTTACCAGTATGACGCGGAGGGAATGAGTTAGCTAGACCTAGGCTAGCGACTGTAGATAGCAACAGTGAGAGAAGCTCCACGCTCCTGTAGTGGCTTGAGGAAGGGGGAGTAGTCTTTGATCTTCAGGATAGCTCTAGAGAAGCAGGTAGATGGTCCCAAAGGGACGTCTTGGAGTATTCCACACTGACAGGGTCGATTCGACTGCTAGGGCTATTCTGGTCGAAGGGAAGGAAGAGCGAGGTCAATGGTGGCTCCTGTGAACAAAGGGTGAAATCAAGAAGGGAGAAACACCTTTTGGGTTATGGAATGTGAGCGGACGCACACAACACTGAAGGAGCCCTATCGATGGGTGCCAACGATGAAGGTGGCAATGTGGTGGTGCTCAGCCGAACTCGGAGCTCTCACTCATCGCGTGCCCGAGAGACAGAGAAGGCGAGTTAGCACTGATGTGGCAAGGAAAGGCGGTGAAGGGGCTCGGGGTTGTTATACAAAAGCAATGGGTAGAAAATTCCGAGAGCCTGCGATGCATTCGGCATGGCTTGGAAATGGGGAGTAGTTGGTAATTTCATCTGGGTCAGCGTTACAGCGTAGGCGACGCGATAGGTTGAGCAACGGCTATTAATGGCTGATCGACAGCACCTGCCAGCGCACCAACCTGGTCATACACGGCACCCAAGCGAGACCGGGGGAGACACAGCTGCCCCAGGTCTAAAGTCCAGGAGTCTGGCTGGACCAGGTTTAGCTAGCAACTGGTCGGTGGAACAGGAGAGGGGGAGCGATGGCACAAGCGTTGGCTTGGCTGGAAAAGAAGGGACAAAGGGGGCACACGGGAGCTGGTCGAGTCGGACCAAATCCAGACTAATGGATACTTGGCCAAAGGAAAAGTAGGAAGAAAGAAAAGGGCTAGAAAGAATTGGGAACATGTAGAATAACAGAATTTTAGATTTGCTAAAATTCCAATATTCGTTTTAAGGAATTCTAACGCGATGATAGATAAAATCATGACAGCAAAAGAGAAAGATGCACTCAAATAACTCTAAAAATGTAGGCAAACGGAACGACAACAGATAGCATATAAAAAGTTTTATAAATCCCATATTTTTGCACTTAGGCATTTTTGGGATGTTACACCGAAGGCCCTGCCGTGCAAGTTGGTACTAGCGCACCAGCGTATGACGTTCCACCCTTGGACGCATGGATACCGTAGAGCCGCTGCTGCGGTTGCTGTTGTGCTAATCGAGGATGATCCACGACCTACGCAAGGAACGTCATAGGTTACTCGAGGAGACGATCGGTGCTAAGGACGTTGGACGATCGACTACAACTACTACATCGACGCGCTCGACGTTGGATCAGTCTACTCCAACTCTTCTTCCACTGCATTGCACGTTTGGTGGTAACGATTTATGATCTCTTGCTTGCATGACTTTCTAGTTTACGTGGTAGAATTTTTAAAATTACTAGCTAGTGTAGCCTACCTGTATCCCTTCAACAACTGCCCGTAGGGGGTCTTCCTTGCCATCGAACGTCGGGAAATCCAGCTTGCCAGCTTGGGGGCGAACATACGTGGTCGACGCCGGCAGTCAGTACGGCTGTGGTAAGCTTTTCGTCCCACGGTAGTGGACGACTCGCTATCCATCTCGGCGAGGGACTTACCGTGCCCATGCTCCAACCGTGAGATTGCCACCTAATGTGCTTGTTGTTGTCTGTCGATGTCGGCGAGTCTGGACTCGATGGTGGAAATATTTTCTAACTTTGGACTAAGTGTCTCGAGCTGAGGCTGGAGGGGCTCGAGCTAATATAGCTTTGTGGCGGGGCCGACAATCTGCGTTGAGATTGCACTGAGGGTGGGCGGGTCGATTGGGAGGGTGCTGAACATGGTGGGGGTGGAGGTGGAATCTAATACCAAATTATCACGAATCTGATACCAAATTGTCACGGTCGGATGAACCAATGACTACCGCCAGCGGTGGATGGTCGAGGCCTAGGCTCCTCGACCACCCAAGCACTGTGGTGGGAAACAAGGAGACAGAGGAATAGATTGCTAATTCTTGTTTGGCGAATTGATAACAATACTTAGCCTTATATAGCCGGCATAAGCAAATTTCGAAACAAATAACTAATTCCATCTATAATAGATTGGAATCTTAATCAAATCATTACTTTCTATCCTAAAGGGATTTATATTAATCAAATCATATCTTAACTAATTCGGTTGTTGTCCTTTCCTTGTGAGCCAAGCATCTGTTGAATATATGAGCATTTTTCGAATTACTTTAATCCAGAAATATGGTAGATAAATCATGAAAATTACTCTAGTCATTTTCACAAAGTAAATGAATAAGAACACTATAGCCATACTAAGATCCAAAAGGACATAAACTAGTATACCTATCTCAGTGTTCAAGTTAACAACAGATAAGAAAACTAACCAATAAATATGGACAAGATAGGCATACCCGGATCCAGCAGTAGGAGTAGCAGCAGTAGGAGTTCTAGATCCAGTAGCAGCAGCAGGAGTCCTCACTAGATTATCGTTCATCATGGCGCAGTGGTAGTAGCCGTGCAGTTGATGTAGACGTAGCAGAGAATCAGATGAAGCGAGCAGTCTGAAGAATCTAGGCCCCATGTGTAATGTTTTGGTAATTATGATAACCATGTGTCTTGCACTAACTTGTTTTGTCAAGATGTTGATAGGGTTGTCAATGGAAATATTCGAAAGAACTCTAAAGCACATCATCTCGGTCTAAGCAAAGGTAGCTAGTAAATAGAACCTTTCTCTTTCTTTACCGGTCTAGGTGAATGGAGAAAAAGACCAGTTTAGTAGAATAGGAAACCGTACTATAAAGAGGGATCAATTGTCCAGTAGCTTGAACGCTAAAGATGCCACAAATTTCTCAAGTCTTGATTGGTTGAACTCGGTCTCATTTGAAATGGTTTGGCCTCAATTTTATTGTGTTTTATCTTCAAGGCCGGACTGACCGGCGTTGATAGGCCGGACTGACCGATAGTCCGGGTCGACAACACGGTCAGCCTTTTCCAGTAAGCTTCTTCTCTGCGTGTTCCTAGGCCGGACTAACCGCCGGCTAAATACCGGATTGACCGGACCTCCGGGTCGAGGTCCCGGTCAGTTTTTTCCAGAGAAGGAAGTTTTGTGATTTTCTCGAGTCCGAACTGACCGACAGCATTTGCGCGGACTAACCGGACCTCCGGGTCGAGGTCCCGGTCATCTTTCTCCAGAGAAGGAAGTTTTGTGATTTTCTCGAGTCTGGACTGACCGACAGTGTCTATGCAGACTGACCGGACCTCCGGGTCGAGGTCCCGGTCAGCTTTTTCCAGAGAAGTGTTTTTCTTTGATTTGCTAAAAACTGGTCCGATCGACCGGGTCATAATCGCGCGATCGACCGATCTCTCAGAACGGATAGTTTTTACGCATTTAATGCGGAGCAGTCGACCGTTATTTCAGCAGGCCGGACTGACCGGCCACATGCCTCCGGACTGACCGCACTTCGGGGTTTCGTGCTCCAACGGCTAGTACAGTGGGTTGAGGCTATAAATACCTCACCCACTGCAGCATATGTTTGTGGTTGAACCTCATTTAACACTCTTGAACCCCTTTGCTTGTTCCTACACTCTTGAGAGCATTGATTTCATCTTGCAAAGGTTGTTGAGGTTTTTCCGAGTGCATTTATTAGAGTTTGATCTTTGTGGCATTTGAGCATCTTCAAGCGAAGAATCGTTGATTTATTACTCTTGGAGATTGCCGTCTCCTAGACGGTTTGGGAGTGCAAGTCCGGTGATCTTTTCAAAGAAGATTGTGAAAAGGCCCGGTTTCGAGATTGTGAGTGGTTCGGTGTTCACCATCTCGGAGCGGAGGAAGAACAACCAATAGTGATCGAGGAAAGGCTTAATTCGTGAAGCCGGCTTGATTTGTTCAAGCTCCCTCAACGTGGATTAGTGAAGACCGGCAAGTCTTCGATACCACGGGAAAACATCGTTGTCTCATTGTGGTTATTTCTAGTTTTTACTCTTCCGCATTTATATTTCTTGCTTAATCATTGTGCTTGTATTGCTTAGCTAGAAGTATAACTTGTTTAGACTAAGTTGTTAATTGGCTAAACTTGTTGATTAGTTAAAAAAAAATTCAAAAACCTCCTATTCACCCCCCTCTAGTCGGTTATCTTTGATCCTACAAGTGGTATCAGAGTTTGGTCTCTCAATTTGTTAGACTTTACCGTCTAAGAGAGAAAGGATGGCTAGTGAGGGTATGCATATAGGAAAGGCTCCTTTGTTTGATGGCTCAAATTATTCTTATTGGAAAATTAGAATGTCCATTTCCTTAAAAGCTATGAGTCCGAACATATGGAAAATTGTAAATGAGGGTTATGTTATACCTCTTGATCCAACAAACCTCACGGTTCAAGATGAACGTAATGCTCATTTAGATGCTCAAGCTATGAATGCTCTCTTTGGTGCTTTGAACGCGGATGAGTTCAATAGGGTGAGAAATTTGGAAACCGCTCATGCTATTTGGACTACCCTCTCCGAAATTCATGAGGGCACATCCACGGTCAAAGAAGCCAAATTGCATAGGCTTCGGATTAAATATGAGACATTCATAATGTTGCCTCATGAAAACATCACCGAGATGTATTCAAGACTCAACAACATTGTGAATGAACTCAAAGGTCTTGGTACTAACCTTCTTGATGTTGATGTTGTGCGCAAGATGCTTAGGGCCCTCCCGGATAAATATGAGACGTTGGTGACATTATTCCTCAACTCTCCCGAGTTGCCAAGAATGACACCAACCGGACTTTTGGGAAACCTCATCACTAACGAACTATACAAGAAGGACAAGGAAGAGCTCTTGGAGTCATCTTCATCCAAAAAGAAAATTACCGCTTTCAAGGCTAAAGCGGAGTCAAGTGACGACGAGGATGAAGAGGAAGACTCGGATGAAGAGTATTCTCTTCTTGTGAGGAGAATGAAGAATTTCATGAGAAGACGCCCACATCGAAACTTTAACTTCAACAAGTTCAAGAAAGGGCAATTCTCAAGTGACAACAAGCGATATAGCAACATTCGTTGTTATGGATGTGATGAGAAGGGGCACATAATCTCAAATTGCCCCAACAAGAAGGATGACAAAGATAAAACCTCAAAGAAGAAGGAATTCGATGGAAAGAAGAAGCTTTTCAAAAGGCTTCACAAAAAGGGCAAAAATGAAGCTCACATTGGAGAGTGGGATTCCGATGAAGAATATTCGGATTCCGACTCCGAATCAAGTGATGAAGAGTCTTCTAAGAAAAGAGGACTTGTCGGCATCGCCATAAAGAAAGCTCCTTCACTCTTCGCGTCTCCTACATGTCTTATGGCAAAAGGAGATAAGGTAAAATCCATTGATAATGATGCTCCTTCATATGATGAATTAATGGATATGGTTGAAGATTTAAATTAATATATTGGAAAAGAGAAATCAAAATTTAAAGTCTTAAAGAAAGAGTATATCTCTCTAAAAGACTCTTATGAGGAGCTAAAGAAAGCTCATGATTCTCTCCTCCTAAAAGATATAGAAAAATCTCATTCAAATATTGGTATTACTTGTGATTTAATGAATGAGATGCCTAGAGTAGAAAAATGCTTCATATGCTAAATCCATGTCTAGTATTTCTACCTCTTGTGATGACTTGCTATCTATGCCTTGTGGGTCAAATGATGATTCAATTGTTGATATGAATAATACTTGTGACCCTTTACTAATTGTTGAAAATCATGAGTTGAAAGAGCAAGTCATCAAGCTAAGTAAGAGCTTGGAAAGATGCTTCAAGGGTAAAGCAACCCTTGACAAGTTATTGAGTGAACAAATGTGCTCATTCAATAAGGAAGGCCTTGGGTATGTGCCTAAGAAAGGTAAGAAACCGGTAAACAAACCTCCAAGGTTTGTTAAGCAAAGTGGTAAATATTGCAATAAATATGGGAAGGTAGGACACATATCAAATGCTTGCTCAAATGTCAATATTAAATCCTGTGGTATTTATGATTCTTGCTACATGCTTAAGAAATCTATAGATGGTAAAATAATTGCAAGATTTATTGGCACTTCGATTTTAGGCACTAAAAAGAATGCTATTTGGGTGCCTAAAACCTTGGTCACTAACCTCCAAGAACCCAAACAAATTTGGGTACCTAAAAGAACTTGATTCTTGTTTTGTAGGTGAATTACAAGACCGGTGGAAAACATTGGGTGCTTGATAGTGGATGCACTCAACACATGACCGGTGATAGGAAAATGTTCACCACATTCGAGAACGTAAAAGGAAGTGACAAGATCACATTTGGAGACAATAGTAAAGGAAAGGTAATAGGATTGGGTAAAATTGCTATCTCAAATGACCTTTCCATTTCTAATGTATCTTTAGTTGAATCACTAAATTTTAATTTATTATCCGTCGCTCAAATTTGTGATCTCGATTTAATTTGTTCATTCTCTAATGAAGGTGTTTCAATTTCAAATGAAAAAGATAGTGCTTTAGTTTTCAAAGGTTTTAGATTTGGAAATCTTTACTTAGTGGATTTCTCCTCAAATGCATCATGCTTACAAACTTGTTTAATTGCAAAAACTTCTTTAGGTTGGCTTTGGCATAGAAGGCTAGCTCATGTTGGCATGATTCAACTTAAAAAGCTTTTCAAACATGATCTAGTTGTTGGCTTGAAAGATGTGAAGTTTGAGAAAAATCGACTTTGTAGTGCTTGTCAAGCCGGTAAACAAGTCGCAAGCTCTCACCCTTCCAAGAGTATCATGTCAACCTCTAGACCATTGGAACTCTTACATATGGATTTGTTTGGGCCAACAACCTATAAGAGTATCGGAGAAATAGCTATTGTTTAGTTATCGTGGATGATCACTCTAGATATTCATGGGTGTTCTTTCTAGATGACAAGAGCGAAACCTCGAATTTTCAAAAGCTTTGCAAAACGGGCTCAAAATGAATTTGATTTCAAAATAAAGAAAATCCGTAGTGATAATGGTTCCGAGTTTAAAAATACTAAAGTTGAAGACTTTTGTGATGAACTTGGCATAAAGCACGAACTTTCCACAACCTACACTCGGAGCAAAATGGAGTTGTAGAAAGGAAAAATCGTACATTAATTGAAATGGCTAGACAATGCTTGATGAATATAATACTTAGATAGCTTTTGGCGGAAGCAATTAACACCACTTGTCATGCCATAAATCGTCTTTATTTGCATCGCCTTTTGAAAAAGACTTCCTATGAACTTCTTGTTGGAAGGAAACCGAACATCTCTTATTTTCGTGTCTTTGGTTACAAGTGTTATATTTTGAAAAAGGGTGTTCGTCTTTCAAAATTTACAAGTAGATGTGATGTTGGGTTCTTGCTTGGTTACTCTTCAAATAGCAAAGCATATTGTGTCTTCAATCTAAACTCTGGTTTAGTTGAAGAAAGACACGATGTTCAATTTGATGAAACTAACGGCTCTCAAGAAGAGCATGAGAATTTGGATGATGTAGGCCATGAAGCCTTAAGAAAAGCAATGGAACATATGCAAATAGGCTACATCAAGCCCGAAGACAATCCATCATCCTCTACTCAAGTTGAGCCTCCTACCTCTTCCACAAGTCAAGTACAACCTAATGAAGAGGACAATAAGAAAGACAATCAACCATCCAACCTACCACCAAGAATCCACAATGCAATTGCAAAAGATCATCCAATAGATCAAATATTGGGTGATGTAAGTAAGGGTGTTCAAACTCGATCTCGTGTCGCTTCATTTTGTGAACATTACTCGTTTGTCTCTTCTCTTGAGCCAAAGCAAGTAGATGAAGCACTAAATGATCCCGATTGGATGAACGCTATGCATGAAGAACTCAATAACTTCACCCGTAATGAAGTTTGGACATTGGTGGATCGATCTGCAGAATACAACGTCATTGGTACAAAATGGGTCTTTAGAAACAAACAAGATGAGAACGGTATGGTTGTAAGAAACAAAGCAAGATTGGTTGCACAAGGTTTCTCTCAAGTCGAAGGTTTGGATTTCGGTGAAACTTTTGCTCCCGTAGCTAGACTTGAGTTAATTCGTATATTACTTGCTTTTGCATCATGCTTTGATATTAAACTATTTCAAATGGATGTCAAAAGTGCTTTTCTAAATGGAGAAATATCCGAACTTGTATTTGTTGAACAACCTCCCGGTTTCGAAGATCCTAAGAACCCTAATCATGTTTACAAACTCTCGAAGGCGCTCTATAGTCTTAAACAGGCTCCTAGAGCATGGTATGAACGCCTTAGGGACTTTCTAGTTTCAAAAGGATTCAAAATCGGAAAAATTGATTCAACTCTGTTTACTAAAGTCTTAGACGATGATTTCTTTGTATGTCAAATTTATGTTGATGATATAATCTTTGGATCTACTAACCAAGATTTTTGCAAAGAATTTGGTGATATGATGTCTAGGGAATTTGAAATGTCCATGATCGGAGAACTTAGCTATTTCCTTGGACTTCAAATCAAGCAACTCAAAGATGGAACCTTTGTGAGCCAAACAAAGTACGCAAATGACTTGATCAAGAAATTCGGGATGGAGGATGCAAAACCCATTAAGACTCCCATGGCAACCAACGGTCATCTTGACCTTAATGAGGGAGGTAAATCGGTAGATTTAAAGCTTTATAGGTCTATGATTGATAGTCTGCTTTATCTTACAGCATCTAGGCCCGATATCATGTTTAGTGTGTGTATGTGTGCTCGTTTTCAAGCCTCTCCAAAAGAATGTCATCTTATGGCCGTTAAAAGGATTCTTCGATATTTAAAGCATTCCTCTTGCATAGGTTTATGGTATCCTAAATGTGCTAAATTTGATTTAATTGGATATTCTGATTCCGATTATGCGGGTTGCAAAGTGGATAGAAAAAACACCTCTGAAAGTTGTCAATTCTTAGGAAGATCTTTAGTATCATGGTCATCCAAGAAACAAAATTCCGTAGCTCTATCCACCGCCGAAGCCGAATATGTTTCCGCGGGAAGTTGTTGTGCTCAATTGCTATGGATGAGGCAAACTCTGATGGATTACGGAATTAAAATTGATAATATGCCTCTTTTGTGTGATAATGAAAGTGAGGTTAAAATAGCAAATAATCCGGTCCAACACTCTAGAACCAAGCATATAGATATTCGCCACCATTTCCTAAGAGATCATGTGGGCAAAGGAGACATTGAAATTAGCCACATCCGAATCGAAGAACAATTAGCGGACATTTTCACAAAGCCTCTAGATGAAAGCCGCTTCTGCAAGTTGAGGAATGAGTTAAATGTTATAGATCTTTCAAATGTTATTTGATTGCTTTATCTTCTTGGATTTTTCTTTTGAACTCGATTCTCTCTTTTGTTCTCTTGTATCAAGAACTTAGATGGGAAACACATTTAGGGGGAGTGCTATACAATATCCATGTATAACACATCCTTAAATGTGCACATATTGAAAATTATGCTAGAAACCCTTGTATTTAACATGAACTTTGTTTTGACCAAAAATGGATTTGTGTCCAAAATCCATATCTCAATGATTTTTGTTAGTACCTTCAAAAGGAAAAATCTCAAGATAGCTATTCGTGACCTTTTTCGTGTTGTTGAGTTTTTCTTTCTCCAAATCAATTCAAAGTTAATTGAGTTTGAATCTCACCAAAAGGAAACTTAAAACCAGAACTCACAAAGTCACCTTTCTAGCATATGATGAGTATTGCTATTTGGACAATGTTTTCGCCCATACATTGACTCAAGATAGTCTCTCATACATTCTCTCTCAAGTAAAAATTCCATTGGTGTGTTTCTCTCGTTTCTTCTCAAAATAATCTCCAAAATTATATATAAAAGAAAAGGTTAATTTCCTTATGATCTTGTTTTCTCTTCTTCTTAATCTCGTTGAAAATTGCTCCAAGATGGTTTTTGCATCTCTTGCAAACCTTGTGGAGCAAGGACAACACAAAGTGTCAGCTTTTTCTCTATGTGCGGTCAACCCGCCGTCCATAATCCGGTCAACCCACAGGCACTTCCCCGGGTTAACCGTTTCTCCTTCGTCGGTCTGACCGCGCCAGGCATTTAAGATGGATTCACCTACCTCAGTTATTTCTCTTTACCCCTCCGACGTTTTTTTTTTTTACTTTTCCCCTTCTCTCTCTCTCTCTCCCATCGGTTCCTCTTTCACTCTCTCGTCGCTGCCGACGGCGCCCGCGCCGGCCCTCCTTTCTCCCGCCGCCAGCTGTCCTCCTTGCTCTTCGCTGGACCCCCCCCTGACTTCGCCGGTTGCTCTCCTCTTCGACGCCGCCTCAAATCCGGCCCCAAGGTTTCCTCTCTCTCTCTCTCTTCTCGTGAGTTCAATCTAGATTCAAATCTTGAGCTTTCTTCTGCTATACATAAGTCTCAAGTACATACCTTGTGTTTGTATGACAATGTATATGTCCAGTAGCCTCTTGCCTCGATCTGGTGTGATTGAATGAACTTCTAGGTTTCTCTGTCGGGCCGTGCGGCCGGTGTTCATCTTGCGGTCGGTCAGATTGTCGGTCGACCGACGTATAAATCACGGCTCGACCGCCCCGCGTAAAAACATCCTGCTGTTATCTCTTTCAATCCTTTTACTTCTCGGATCTTGCCTCTTCACCAGATCTCATGGAACGAACCAAGACGGTTGGTGATCCCGGAGCATCCTCTTCCTGCTCTCGTCCTCCCCGGCAAGCCACTCATCGCCCTCCTATTGAACACAGCGACTCCGACAGCGATGAGGCACAGCCCACTGAATCTTCTATTCCTAGCGCACATGATGACATGGATGAAGATTCTCAAGAAGATGATGTCGAGCAGCAATTTCCACCAGAACCTCGAGTCGACCTTCGATCTATTAAAAATGAGGATTTTATGCGGCTCAGACAAACGAATCAGTATACCATGCCAAGAATGACCACCGACTCGGGTTTCACACTGCTTCCGGAGGATACTTATAATCATGTGATCATTTATAAGCAGTTTGCCATTCAGAAATACATAAATTGGGCTTACCTCAATGAGCAAACTCGCTATGAAGGTCTCTACTCTCGTTTTTGTTCTGCCGGAGTGGATGGCATAGTCAGTGTCAAGTGCAATTTCAATGAGGATATCATTCGACAGTTTTATGCCACAGTTCATATTGCTCCCAACTTTGCCACTCTCACCTGGATGACTGGCTCCAAGCACTACTCAGCCACCAAGCGACATTTTGAGGAGGCTCTCAATCTGCCTCACAGGGATTATGTCAAGCTTCATCTTGATCCCGTTCTTCAGACTCCAGCACAGACATAGTTTTATGATCAGAATTATGCTGGATATGTTCCTGGTAAAGTTGCTAGTTTATTACCTCTTCCAAGCGTCATTAATAGGATTATCCGAGCTACCATCTTGCCCAGGAGTGGCAATAATGATGCTATTCGTGGTCATGCCTGGAATGTTATTGAATCTGTGATGCATGGCAAGAAGTTTGACATCATGCACCTTATTTTGACTGAGCTGGCAGCTTGCAAAGGTGATTTGGGAAAGCGAATGTACTATGCACCTTATATCATGCAGCTTATTCACAGGGTGACTAACTTCAATGGTGCACTTCCTTTTCCTCACAAACAATACAAGCCTGAAGGTGATCATCAGCGTGATTTGAGAAATAGACCTTTGGAAAGGCAAGCCCCTCCAGGTGATAATGAACCTCCAGAACCTCCTCGATCACCCTCAAGAATGTGGTAGACTTGATCCTCTTTTGATGGAAACTCTGCACAAAGGTATCACCACTATTGTCTCTCGCTTTGATGCTGTGGATCGTCGCATGGAGATTCTTGATCATCGCATGGATACCATTGATCGCCATTATCAAGCTCTGGATACTCGTCAGGCTGCCCTGGAGACCTCCAACACTGTCGTGCTTCACCGTCCTGATCAGTTGAGTGGTTGGGTTTCTGACATTCAGGCGTCTCAGGCACAGATTTTGACTCGTGTGTCATCCATAGAGCAGTGCGTCACTTATTCTCGTCGCCGTCGTGTGGATCCTTCCCCAGCAGCTCCTTCAACTTCGACTGACGCTCCTCCTCCTCCTACCTCTTAGCTTTTGGTATTTGATGCCAAAGGGGGAGAAGACCTACATATATAGCCTTATATATATATCTATATAGCCTAATGATAATACTACAATGTTTTACTCACTGTTTTGGACTCTCTCTGTAATAGGTTTGAGGATAAGTTTGTGGTTGTTAAATGTTGGTTATCCTTTTGGACTTATTAAACCTCTGATCTTAATTAGTGACAATGTTATATTATGATTTCATCTTGTGAGCCCGGTTGAATGTTTGAATCTCTTTGCATATAGTCAGGGGGAGCTTCCCTTCACTTTTAATGACCTCTAGCATTGTGCAACCTTTTTATATATCCCCTATTATGTCTCATGACACATGCTATCTATTTCATGTCATAGAACATGCATCTTGCTCAAAACTTTGTGTATGTTCAAATTAATTCATCTTCTAAATGAGGTTGTCATCAATTACCAAAAAGAGGAAGATTGAAGAATCTAGGCCCCATGTGTAATATTTTGGTAATTATGATAACCATGTGTCTTGCACTAACTTGTTTTGTCAAGATGTTGATAGGGTTGTCAATGGAAATATTCGAAAGAACTCTAAAGCACATCATCTCGGTCTAAGCAAAGGTAGCTAGTAAATAGAACCTTTCTCTTTCTTTACCGGTCTAGGTGAATGGAGAAAAAGACCAGTTTAGTAGAATAGGAAACCGTACTATAAAGAGGGATCAATTGTCCAGTAGCTTGAACGCTAAAGATGCCACAAATTTCTCAAGTCTTGATTGGTTGAACTCGGTCTCATTTGAAATGGTTTGGCCTCAATTTTATTGTGTTTTATCTTCAAGGCCGGACTGACCGGCGTTGATAGGCGGATGGACCGATAGTCCGGTCGACAACACGGTCGACCTTTTCCGATAAGCTTCTTCTCTGCGTGTTCCTAGGCGGACTAACGGGCTAAATCTCGGGCGACTAGACCTCCGGTCGAGGTCCCGATCGACTTTTCCGAGAAGGAAGTTTTTATTTTCTCGAGTCGGATCGACCGACGACATTTGCGCGATCGACGGACCTCCGGTCGAGGTCCGATCAGATTTTTCGAGAAGGAAGTTTTGTGATTTTCGAGTCCGATCGACCGACGCGGTGTCTATGCGGATCGACCGACCTCCGGTCGAGGTCCCGCCGGCTATTTCGAGAAGTGTTTTTCTTTGATTTGCTAAAAGCTAGGTCCGGATCGACCGGGTCATAATCGCGATCGGACGGATCTCTCATAACGGATAGTTTTACGCATTTAATGCGGCGATCGATCGTTATTTCAGCAGCCGACCGACCAGCCACATGCCTCGGACCGACCGCGCCGGGTTTCGTGCTCAACGGCTAGTACGATGGGTTGAGGCTATAAATACCTCACCCATGCAAGAGCATATGTTTGTGGTTGAACCTCATTTAACACTCTTGAACCCCTTTGTTTGTTCTTACACTCTTGAGAGCATTGATTTCATCTTGCAAAGGTTGTTGAGGTTTTTCCGAGTGCATTTATTAGAGTTTGATCTTTGCGGCACTCGAGCATCTTCAAGCGAAGAATCGTTGATTTATTACTCTTGGAGATTGTCGTCTCCTAGACGGTTTGGGAGTGCAAGTCCGGTGATCTTTTCAAAGAAGATTGTGAAAAGGCCCGGTTTCAAGATTGTGAGTGGTTCGGTGTTCACCATCTCGGAGCGAGAGGAAGAACAACCAATAGTGATCGAGAAAGGCTTAATTCGTGGAGTCGGCTTGATTTGTTCAAGCTCCCTCAACGTGGACTAGTGAAGACCGGCAAGTCTTCGATACCACGGGAAAACATCGTTGTCTCATTGTGGTTATTTCTAGTCTTTACTCTTCCGCATTTATATTTCTTGCTTAATCATTGTGCTTGTATTGCTTAGCTAGAAGTATAACTTGTTTAGACTAAGTTGTTAATTGGCTAAACTTGTTGATTAGTTAAAAAAAAAAGAAATTCAAAAACCTCCTATTCACCCCCCTCTAGTCGGTTATCCTTGATCCTACACAGTCGCGCGAACGCTCCCCAAAAACCTTATTCGTCCTCGCTCGTGCAAGCCTTCAAGGACGAGGGTTCCAGAGGCCTGCTCTCCCGGTGTAGCCGTCCACGCGCCTTGCCGGGATGGAGATCGCCAGAGACAGCAACAAAAACCAGTGGTGTACTGTTGTCTTTCGTGGAGAGTATTGGAGAAAGGAGAAAAACCAGTGCTCTGTTCCAGATAATGGCACCATTACTCACTAGTAACCGCAGCTATTACCCAGAGACCAGAAACGATCGCCATTACTCACTAGTAACCGCAGCCATTACTGCCAGCCGTTTGTTAATGCCATTAACTGCGAATCAGTGCATTTCGATTTTCGAATAGATAAAGAAAAACGCGCACGCACCCGGCCCGGCACGGCTCGGCAAGGCAAGGCGAGGCGTGGCGAGCGAGCGCGCGCGCATGTATTGGCTCTCCCCAATTCCACAAGGGGGCTACCACGTTCTACCTTTTAAAGTGATGTAACTCCCATTCAACTCTCCATATGAGACCAAACAGTTTTAGCACGTGCACATAGGCCTTTGGGATTTTTCAGGAATCAATTAGAATTAAAAATGGGTCCAACCTGTATTAATTCCAACAGCATCCCGGGCCTGGCTACTGTAGCATGTCTGACACCTTGGGCCCATCGGCTGCCCTTAGCCCTCGTTCCCTATACGTAATGCCGACCATGTTAGCAACCTATCTAGAAAAGTTGTTGATCAATATGGGCATTTACCAACATATTAACAACCCAATATAAGAAGCAACTGAATTGCCCATGACTTGGCCTTTTAGGCCTACGGGAAAGCTAGATAGGCGACCTTATGGTAGTACACTACTCTCTCTACTCTATTGTCAACATCCTGAACCTAATAATCGGTCCATATATTCTCGAGATCACTATAATCTGCCCGATTGAAGATAACCGTAAAAACTCTATTAGCAAATTTCTGAAAAATGACAAATGCTGCAATCTTCTTCAAGAAAGTACTAATCAACTAATACAAGTGGCACATCGCAACCAGTGGCGGACCCAGGATTAAAATTTAGGTTGAGCGGGATGGACCAATGGTATTATGCAATAGTAAAGGCATACACAACCCATACTGCAATCACACTAATAAAAGCATATAACACTAATTGAAACCCAAAACCACAATCCGCATATTACTAACATATAAGGCTGCTAGCTTTGGGCTCCTCCCAGACGTGCTACGTCGGCAGCAAAAGGAGCGTCGTCCGATCGCGCAGCGAACACCTCTGAGCCGTCTGATCCAAGACGGTGCGCTTGCAGCGAAGGACTGTCGCTCGCTCGGCCACGTCGCCCCGAAAAAATCTTCGTCGCGAGCCCTCATCCTCATCCCGCTGCTCTCCCTCCTCCCGGATCCTCTCTCGCTCAATCACGCAGCGCCGCATCTCCTGCCCTCGCTGCTTCCCTTCCGCCACCGGTCCTCTCCCTCTCCCTCCTGCGCCGCCTGCCCGATCTCCCTTGCCAGCCATCGCCGCTTCCTCAGTCCTCTTCCCCTTCCTCCGCCACCGCCCCCTTGGGCCTCTCCCTCCCCTATCGCATCACTCCATCCTCCTATCCCCTCCCGCTCCCTCCAACGCCGCCTGCTCGATCTCCCTCGCCAGCCGACGCCGATCCTTCCGTCCTCTTCCCTTCCTCCCTCGCCGCCCCCTCGGTCTGCCTCCATCATCTTCCCCTTTCTTTTTCCCCTTCGCTTCCTGTCCGTGCCTTCGCCGCCACTCCTCCCTCCGACGTCGCGCGCCTGCGGCCCTCTCCCTCTTCGACTCCCGTTCCTCTCCCTTCTCCGCCACCATCCCTCTCCACCCGCTACCCCTGCCTCTCCCTCACCCGTCGCATCGTCCCCTGTCCTCCTCGCTTCGGTGGCGGGCCTCAGCCGGACGGTTGGTCACCACCTCTCTCCACCCCCTTCTCACAATTCGTCTAAATATAATTCCGTTTTATTGGTTTGTTGATGCGGAATATTCAACTGCAGGCGAGCAACCTGAATACTGCCCGATTGGGAATTTTGTCTGGTTTTCAGTAACTGGTGTGAAATTTGCTTGAGTTTAGGTGCCTCTGATTGTTCCAAGCAAGTTCTCCGAGAACACATGTTTCTGTTTGCGTTTGTGATGCTGTCCCAACCGATTGTGTTGGTGTGTGTGAATTCATAGGCCCTAATTCTTGCAGCAGACTGCTTTTCGATCTGGTCATCTTTTCTAGAATTCTTGGATACATATTTGGAGCGTTGTGAGTCTGGATTCATAGGCCCTATTTTGTGCATCAGACTGCTTTTACATCTGTTCATCTAAAATGTCGCTTCTTATGCATACTTGCTACTCTGATTGATTACCAGGGATGTACAAAGTGATGGTCTTTCTTTGAGGATCACACGCTGTGGACTCTGCTATGCTGATGTTGCCTGGATCAGCGATATACTCAGTAATTCCATGTACCCTTTAGTCCCTGGGTATGCTAGGATTTTCATATAGCAGACCAATGTATTGCTTGAACATGTTAGAACAGTGTGTAAACAGATAGAATGCAGCTAATTTTACTATTGAGCATAGCTTCCTCCAGTTATCCACTCCTATTTGTTGTTCAAGTAGTGTTTATGTTCTAATTTTGATGTCTATAATTCATTATGCGCAGTCCCGAAATAGCTGACAATGATATTTATAATCATGAAAAGATGCTAATTAAGGAACACCTAATCAAGGCCCAGATGTTTTTTTTTTCATGAACGTTCCTTTAATTTCTAGCTTTTTTAAAGAGCTTTTTACCACGTATGATGCTCTTTTTTATTTTTTTAACTAGATGAGTCATCTATTAAAAATAAAGAATAGCCTGCTCTCATGTATGATGGAAAACTCATGCCTTACAAATCTCCTTTCCCTTTTTTATGAATTTTTTAAGCCTCTACAAATGCTTTTTTTTTGTCAAGATAGTTCCAGTTCATGTGGAGTGCATACATCAGGACCCAAAGAAGACCAATTCCAGCATGGACATCCACGTATGCGGAGCTTAGGTAAGTACAGTTTCTATTATTCTATTCCAAATCTCTTTAACTCCTACCTTTTCATTATGTACTATTTGCATGTTTAGATATGTATTTAACTTATGGTGCTCTTTGCATGTTTGCCTACCTTGGATATGATATATTAACCTTTTGTCCCATTAGAATAGATGAATTATTTATTCCAACAATCATTATGTACCTTTCCGAGGGGCGTATAATGGGCCAGTTAACGTGACTGATAGCAAGCTTGGCTGCATCAATGCAGCCAAGAACTCGAGCATATCCAAACATTTCACAAGACCTCTCACGGTAATATGCTTAGTTTCCTGGGGATTTACTCATAACTTATAGGATTAGGCTATATTAGAGGCACCAGTGCAGTAAATAGATTTGTGAAAGATTATTTCGAGTATATAACGTCTTTATAGATTTGCAATGAGCATGTGGCGATAAAAACCAACATCTTCGGTCACAGTTTCTTAGCTAAAAAATGAACTGAATGATTCTCTCCAGGTTACAAAGGATATGAATCAACCGTTTTTTTTGTATTACCATCTTGATAGCTTCTACCAGGATCGTACGAAGTATGATCCTATTAGAGATTTTCAGTCAATCCGTTAAATATTTTAGACTCCTCGCACATTTAGTCAGCTACTCAGTTTCCTGTTTCTTTGCGAATTGCTAATGTATCAGCTGCACTTAGAAATGAAAGGGCATCGACTCTTTGAGTAGCAGCAACGTGTCACCAGCACGCACGGTTCGTACGTCGATACTCGCTTTGTCGAAGCAAAGTTTTCTTTGTTCTTTTCATTTTCCCCGTATTTATTTCATCCATGCATTCGTTTTTTTTTTGTATAGTGTTCATGTCTAACTATTTTTTTACCGCATGTTATGTGAAGCTGTGAATTGCAGTAAGGCAATACTCGGTTGCTTCGACACGATGAAAAGAGTCTTGCTCCTACGAGAGCTGTCATACTGCTTCCGGTGAGATTTACTTCCAGATAACACAGAGTTATGTTGTTGGATCACTATTTTCTCCTGTTCTATTTAGGATATGTTATATCGTACAAAAAAAAGGAAGAAACATTACTTCATTTCGAGTATGAAAAGAATCTCACTCCTACAAAGGCTGTCATAGTGCTTCTGGTGAGATTTAATTCCAAATCGCACAGAGTTATATTAGTGTGATAATATTTTCTCCTGTTCTATTTACGATTTAATTCCAAATAGCACAATGGCCCTACTTTTATGTTACCATTTATCGCCGTGCAGACACAAATACATCTGTAAAGCACACTACCAGCTAGCCCAGAATACAGGATTATCTGATACATACTTAGCTGTTTCAGCTTTACTACCATCAGAATAGTTGCTACAACGTCCTACATATATTGCATTGGCCCTATTTCTTGCTCCTCCTTGACTATAACTGCACTAACGTTTTACAATTACAGATCTCTAACACCCTTCTATACTATTTCTTTTTATCTAACTCCTTTCTACATTTAGTTCTTGCAGACAGCTTAACCTACAGACAGCACAACCAATGCTTCTACAGCAGCATCAGGACCTTTTTATATGCGTGTTTAGGTAATACTATCCGCCACCGACAGATAATTACTCGGTCCTTTTGGAAATAATATTTCTACTTTTCAACCTTTTATGTACATGTCCCCACCTCAGCTGCAATCACCGATCCTGCTACCTAATTAATATGCACACTTTTCAGAGCTTGATCCTTCCGCTTTATGTAATAAACTATTCATGCTTACTTTTTTTATTACTCCTTTACATATGATTGGTTGTTACAGTTCTGTAGGTTCATGCTGTCTGTATAATGATATCTATTTAGGATGATTGGTTGTTACACCCTTATTATGTAGGTATGATTGGTTGTTACGGTTATGTCATCTTTCTTTTAGCGTTCAATTGACAGTCCTTAGAGTTCTGTCATCTTCTGAGTCTTCCTCTACGGTAAGGGATTCGTCCTCCATTGTCTCAGGCTGATCAATAGATTTGTGCTCCAATTATGGCATGAGTTTTCATTTATGTATGGTAGGTTTGTAATTCATGAGTCTGTCTCAATGTTCATGTTCACATGTTGATATTAATAGGTTATGAATCACCAGATAATAGAATCAGAATGCCATTTTTTATTAGTAACGTAAATCATGTTGGACAAAATAAATGCTTTAAGCATACTGAACTGCCTTATCCGTTCTTTTGTTCGATTTTCCAAATAGTTCCACACTGAAGTGACTGAACTACTTCCTTTTGCTTTATTATCTGGAATAGTTTCTAGAAAAAAAAAACTCTTCGCTTATATTTTCACTTGCAGTACATTATTGGTGATGGGAACAACTACTATGATTTCACCTAGGTCAATAAAGTGAGATCTGGTAATATTCGTGCAGAGAAAACTCTGTCGTCTAAAGATGGTACAGAGAGAGCTGCTTGAAAAGTAATGCTCTTCTTTAACATTAACATCTTAATTTAAAGATTCCATGACATGTTTTTATGTTCCTTTTCCAGACCTACTTCATAGCAAATATGGATCCTATAAAATTCTAGGAGTTTATGTTGATTCTAGAAGGTCTTGGATAAGAAAGGTATTCGCTTCTCAAGTACAATTTTTTCTTCCGCTAAATTCATTTTATGTGAAACATTGTTGCCAGTATCCATCGTCTCAATAGACTCGGAGACTATATCTTAATATTTTGATTTTTAATTCAGATTTACCTCACTTTGATATCTGTCAAGTTTACGATAGATGACTCTCATAAAACTGGAAAGCTTATGTGGTCTTACCTTTACCTCAACTCCTCCGTTGTCTCGGCGACAGAGGTTGTTTTCTCACTGAATTTGCATGTCGTTTCAGGGATGCCATGATATATCCTTCGGTTGTCTTTAGGATGCTTTTTGAAGCTGGCTATTTTCAATATTATGTTACACAAGTCTGAACAAGGATTTGTTTATTAACTGCATGTGCAGAATCCTGTTTGTGCATTTATATATTTACCTAATGTTCATTATTCCTATATATTGCTGATTTATACATGTTGTATGTTCAGAGTATTTACACAAGTTTCCCTTTTATGGAACTTGATAAGCTTTATAGAAGATTTCAAATAGTTTGTTCTCATGTAGAATAGAAAACTAAACGCTTCAGACTTTTCGGTGATTATTTTTATGAAATCTTTTTTGCCAATGTAGTTTGATGAAAAGAGCCACTGGCTGCATGTGTGCTGTCTCGATATGATTTGGTTGTTCATGAGACTCTTCTTTTTTTTTATTGGGTTTGATGTATGATGCATGTTGTGTTTGTTGGTTGTGAACGGAGGTGACGCTTTGTGGTGTTATGATATCCTAAAAGCTCAATGTGAACATATATAATCATCCTTCTCCTTGCATTATAAAATGGATGTTACCTGACTCTATTTTCCTTATTGTAGTATAGACCTTTTTGTTTTGATATATTAGGAGCTGCTTTTGCACAAGAATGCATAGTTACCATGATGATGGATCTATCGGCTTAGATACCTACGTTTTCGAATTCCTTTAACGTTCATTTCATTTTCGGTTCCTATTCGTTTTGCCTATCTACTACTAATTTGTACATGTTGCAGCTTAAGATTTAGATACTTATATACTATCATGTTATCTATTGTTTGTATAAAACTCATGTGGGGAGGGACATATATCTAAATATGAACTTATATATGTCATTGCGCCTGACGATGATCCGTGTTAGTGCCAGTGAAATAAAACACAGACAAATCTATATGGATACCCTGCCTCCCACCCCTTGCCCACACACACATAGAACAACAACATCCGCGCCAGTAAAGAACCATCCAAACAATGCTTAGACATTAGAGAACCCATTGGGTTCATATGACCATAAACAAGTTTGTGAAGCTACAATAACTGGGTTCTCTAATGTTCTACCCAAATTCTTCGCTTATTCCAAACACTCCTTCTGTTTGTTTTACATGGTAGGTTGCATAAACTAGAATACTTACTCATATTTTTCATGCTTTACGAACACCCACGAAAACATCTTATTATCTATTTAATAGTTTGCAGCAATATTGTTCACTATCTTTGATCTAATATATGTAATAGTACAGAACCAATTGATCATGTTACAATATCGTTAACTTATTTTCGACCCCACCGCGCTATTTGGCGCGGGTTCCTTCTAGTGAACATATAAAGATGAAGGTAGAGTATAGAAGATGGTACCTCATTAATATTACACAACAATTTTCCAGCAAAATTCCAAATCATTGAACATACTAGTTTGAACAAAAGATGAAGTAACAACCTACCAAAAGTAGATGGTGTTAAGATTAATTGATCATAAATAATAAAATTAATTGAATATTGACAAACAAAAAGACATACCACTAATGCACCAATTGCGTCTAGGAGGCCTTGGTAATTTCATTCTCCGAGATTTCATGCAATCTCAGCACTATATTCTAGCCAATCATGCCTCTTAAACCATGTTTCACGAAAGATCCTAAAATCATTTCCATATTTTTGCGAGGAAAAGCATGACCAAAAGGATGAGTTGGGCCCTTCAACAAATAAGACCTCCTCACTTGATGTCATGGGCGGTACTGTTGCAAGTCAAGTCGTCTACTGGTTCACCTAGCGTCGTTCTAAGTCAAGTCGTCGCCGTCCGACCTCCCTTCGACGGATGTTTACCTCTGTAACATCCCAAGTTTCAGACTTGTGTTTCAAATGTAAGAAAATGTGTAGAAATTAAAAAAATTTCTTACATCATGTATTTCCTGTGTGTACTAAACAATTCTTGTACAAGAGTTATGGAAATACAAAGTCACAAGTCATTTGATCCAAATCTGGATCCTTCAAAAACAATCTTGTCGAATCTTTTGATCATCTCCAGGAAATATTTTTCCTAAGTTCTTGGGATGGTATGTGACCCCTCTGAAAAACTTCACAATTTTTAGAAATTGTTTGAATATTTTTAGAAGGCAGTCAAACTTGTTTGACTTTCAGTCAAACCTTGAACCAGTACCTTGTAGAATTTTTGGAGAAAAATGCAATGCATAAAAACCTCTGAAAATTTTACACAAGGTCAATGTCTAAGTCATCAAGCTCCTGTAAAAATTTCAGAATTTTTGGAGTTATTTTGCTACCTCTAATAAATCCTTAAAAGTCTCTGTCTATTTAAAACCTTGAACCTGGTTCCACTGTTCCTTGGGTTTGAGTCGGACTCGGGCTCGAGCCAGTAGGCTTGACCGAACCAACTAATCGCACTGCTCGCCCTCGGTAGCGATTGATATCAGCCGTTGGATCTTAATCGCCCGGCCCACGTTCGCGGGAGCATTCGGACTGTGCAGATGCACTATTTAATTTGGATCGTTGGATCTCAATCCAACCGTCTAGATTTCTGAGAGCATTCGGACTGTCCGGTGGACCCATTTAATCGCAATCGTCCATTTTCAATCCAACGGTCACCGTTTTCTCTTACATTCTTCTTCCTCCTCTGCCTCTCAGCATGCGGTGCGGGTGAGCAATGGCGAAAAGAGAGAGAGAGAGGCGGCTTGTGTCACTTGAGCTTGCTCGTCAACGTCTCTCGTGGGACATTAAATGCGCCCGCTTTTTGGCTCCTCCATCCCAGTCTCACTTGCCCCCATCATTTCTTGGTCCATGGCGTAGCATGAACCGAGCTCACCGTGAGCTCTTGTTCTTGCTCGAAACCCTAATCCTTCCTCTATATAAACCCTCTAGGTCCTCCCGTGTTCCTTTACACCCCACTTTGCTCACTCTCGTGTTTGAGCTCAAAACCACTTCAAATCCTCAAACCACCATTGTTGACCCGAGAGCTCAATGGCGATCTTGGTGTCCAGTGGTTCACCTTCAATCTTTCTTGTACCCTTTTGAGCTCCTCAACTTCCTTTATATTTCTCCTAACTTAATTTTGGGTTGCATTCACAGAATCACTCAATTTTAAGTTTGGAGATTTTCAACGATTTCACCCTTTCTTCTCCAACTCCTTAAGTGGTTCATTTTGCAATTACTTGCTGTTAGAGTTTCTCTGAGCTATAATGAAGTTATGGTAATGAGTTGGTTCCACTCATTTTGCTCAGAACCTCATTTTCTACTTCATCTTCCTCGGCTCCGGTGAACTCCATCGTGGTCAAGTCTTCTCCAGCCATCTTTGAAGCTCCTCTCGGTTAAGGTAGCTTCTATTTAGTCTCTAGAAGTGTTGGCACTCGCTTTCTTCGACCGCAGCGGAGCATTTTGCTGTTTTCGTGTTTTGCCGAACTGGCCTCCTTCTATGTTTTCCGGCTCGTCGGCGTTCTAGACCTCCACCGCCGGCGAGGTCATCACCATTAGGTCCGCATCGCTATTGCGAGTCCATTTTGGTATTTGGTTGGCACCGCCGCGGCCGGAGTCGCCGGCGACAAGCCACTGTTCTCGCTCGGGGTTTTGCCGAGCGTAAACTCCCGTTTTCGTCATCTTATTAGGACACAGTAAATGCTTAATCATTGCAAATCATTAGAAGTATTAATTGTGTCTTAATCTGGCCTAATGTCTCACTGACATGTGGGCCCAACCCCCTGTAATCCCCTCCGCTGGAACTAATCAGTGTGTTTAGGACATCATTAATGTCTAATCATTGATTAGTTAAGTGTCGGCATTATTGGCTGTCGGAAATAACCCCTGTGCCACTGCCAGGTGGGCCCGTAAGCTTAAAGCCAAAAACCAGAAGTCATTAGGGCTAATTTTGGGTTTATTTATTGCTAATCATTGTTAGCAATAAATGTGTCCGAAATTGCCTTTTTGGGTCACTGGCGTGTGGGCCCTCAGTCCTTAAATCCCCTCTGCACAAAATCTTTAGGACACATTAATTGCTAATCATCACTAATCATGGGTCATTAGTATTTAATTAGTTGTCCTAAAACCTCCGAGTATCTCGCTGCCATGTGGACCCCGTGCACTGTGCACGTGTGTTAAAGCTCGTGTTTGTGACTCACAGTCACTGACATGCGGCCCCACATGTCAGCGCTCCATTTTGCACTTCAGTCTAAGTCCGCCGTCGATCTCGTGATCAACGGCCCAGATCTGGAAAACATTCGGATCATCCGGTTCCCCTCTTCATTCTGGACCGTCCATCCCACGATCTGCGGCTGAGATCGTGTGTGCAATCGGACTCTCCGTTTAGAGGTGTGCTCAAAGCCGTTCATCTTTAGATCTGCGGTCGTGGTTGGCGAGGCAACCGCACCGTCCAATGCATTCTTCCTCGTGGCCGTTGGATCTTGATCCAACGGTGGGTTCCTATAGAGATCGCGCGCGCTGTGTTCCGCTGCGTGGGCGTAGGATGTTAGATCGAGGCCCTTGGCGTCCACGTCTTTTATTTCCTTTGAGTCGGATTTTATTTCGTAAGTATTTATTTATCAACCAAAATTGTATCAAAACTTTAGAAACTCATAACTAATTCATTTTAAATCCTTTTAGATGTTTCCAATCAGACTAAATTTATGTGCCTCTGTAGTTTCATATAAAAATGCATTTGGGCATGTTTACATCACGAAAAAGTGTGTAACACTAATGATTTGATTTCTGCCAATTTTGAATATCCGAAAAATAGAATTTAACTTGTAAAATGCATATCTTTTCCTGTAAAACTCCAAATTGTGCAAGATCAGTTTTGTTAGATTCCCCTGTTAGTGTGCTTTAATATGAAATAGATCTTAAACATGTTTATGTTTCTGGAGATTGTAATGTGCTAGGTTTACAACTTAGAAAAATCACAAGTAATTCATTATAACTCCAAATTTAGTAAACTCAACTTTGCTGTGATTAGGATGACATAAACTACCTACCATAAAAATTGTGAGTTCTAGATCATTATGGAAATTTTTGCCATGAACAGTACCAATAATTAATTTAGTTGATTTAAATAGGTCGAGAAACGATATTTTGGTCAGAACTTTTGCATCCTAGATCCAAATTGCATGATTCTTATTCCTAAAATTGTATAAAATCATCCTCTAGCTGCTGTGTAAGTTTCATTAGATTTGAATGTCCTTTGCTGCTAGGTTTTGTTTGGTGTTCTTCGTTCTTATTGGTTTTATCGTATTTTCGCGTTAGGTTCCGAAGAATATATTGAACCTGAGAATCCTCCTCTGCAGAAAGAACAAATCCACAAGGCAAGCGGTTTGATCATGTTAATCCTGTATTTTTAAGTATTTATGTTGTTTACAAATTCTATGTATGCATTGCTAGTTTGTGTTAAACTATTGTCGGTAGTTGACCTAGTAGATGCATTTCCTTAGGCAAATGATTATCCTTTATTACCGTGAGCCTAGGTTATTGCTGTGATTAGAGCTCGTGGATGAGCTCTTGTCACTTAGTAGTTTGTGAATTAATTGCTTAGCCATGCTTAGCTTACGGTAGAAATGGGCGTTATCGACTTGTCGATAACCTTGATCACATAAGACTTATTATGATTTATGATTTCAGCCTTGTGCCATGTCTACTTATGAAAACTAAAACTGAAAGCAAAATTATTTAGACTTGGGCACAATGGTATGTTGGTGTGCTTCAGGTGTGGCGGAATGGTGCCGGTCATTAAGGACCGAGTTACTTGCGCCATCAGATTGAGCATTTTGCGTGCTAACCACACTAGAGGGTATGGGACCTCTCTTGACTTAGTACTTTGGCGTGTATTGACTTCGGGTCGCAGGAGGCCGCAGGAGGGATGGTGTTGGGAGCATTGTAGTGTCCGAAAGACTTCACCGTGATGGGATTTGTTGTCTTTCGCTTGCAATGTAAGCGTATGGGTTTCTATCCATACGAGCGCTCGTGGTTGATACACAATATTGGAAAGTGTCTCGTAGATTTAGCGATGCCGGCATACCTTGATGAGTGTGCTTGTGGCTTAAAGCGATGCGAAGTGTGGGTACATTGGTACACCCCTGCAGGGTTAAAACTAGTCGAATAGCCTCGTCCTAGGTTATGGACACGCTGGGATACGCCCCGTGAGAACTAGACTACAACATTTTAAACTAAAACTTGATGGGTGGTACGAATCGGGGATTCGTGCTATGTTGTGGTGGCTATTGGGATAGTCACTTCCAGGTGGTTACTTGTATTTATTATTAATTCGATGTTATATTCATCATCATAACAGATTTGCAAACTTACTTTTAAATGTATTACATTATTGCAAATAAAGTTGGCTTTGTACAAAATGAGACATATAACCTCCACTTAAATAAGCTTGCATGTAGCATATGAATAGGTCTGCTATTACACACGTCAGTCTTGCGAGTACCTTGTGTACTCATTGTTCTTGCTTAAATGTAAATTGTTGCAGAGGAAGAAGGTGAGCTCGATGGGCCTCACTTTTGTGAGCTGTGTTGTGGTAGCTTGCGGGGCGACTAGCTTGGCGGCCCGGTCGGTTGCCTTGTGGGTTGTGTTGGCTAACTGGTTGACTTTTGTTCTTAGCCATCTTATGGCGCTTTTGCTTCCGCTGTCATTCTTGTATATTGTGTCATTTGGCCGGTCGGCTCTTTTGTAATAACTTTACTTAATGTATGTCGTTGTTGAACCTAGTGATAAATGTTGTATGGAAATGATGTATAATTTTGTGATGATGAGCATGTGCTGCAATTCTGGGAAGCACATGTCCATCGAGGCTTAGGATATTTAATTAGTAATGCTAGAACCATATGGAGGTTAAGTATTACTAGTTAAATACCCGGGTCCTCACAACCTCTATGATCTAAGAATCATGACATTTGGTATCAGAGCAGTCGATCCCTTCCCACGACTTTTGCTACCATGGTTATGACGACAGATCAGACCATCAGACCTGCTGCCGAGTTGTTGGCTATGATAAAGGCTAACGCCAACAAGATGGCCATGAGTACCAACAACAACAAAAAGAAGATGGCGGTCATCTTCCTCAATATGCATGCTACTTTAGAGAAGATGATCGCGGATTAGAAGGAGAAGAAGACGGAACAAGAGGCGACGGCGTTTCCAGCAACCACGATGGCGCTCTCCGGAACTTGTCGTGCCGCTACCGCATCTTGCCATGGTGTCGCCGAAGCCTATCGTGACCCTACCAAAGTACGTCGTGGCTACTGCGATGCTACCAGGGTTGTTGTCATGCCTGCAACAACAATCGGTGAGTTCGCCGCAATCGCGCATGGAGGCAATGATCTTCAAGGATTCATATCATCATCGCAACCTCTCGTCAACATTGTAACATCCCAATTTTGGACTTGTGTTTCAAATGTAAGAAAATGAGTAGAAATTAAAACTTTTTCTTACATCATGCATTTCCTGTATGTTCTAAGAAATTCTTGTACAAGAATTATGGAAATACAAAGTCACAAATCTTTTGATCCAAAACCTTGTCTTCCAAAAACATTCTTGTCAAATCTTGTGATCATCCTCTAGAAATATTTTTTCTAAGTTCCTGGGATGGTAGGTGACCCCTCTGAAAAATTTCATAATTTTTAGAAATTATTTGAATATTTTTAGAAGGTAGTCAAACCTGTTTGACTTTCAGTCAAACTTTAAACCAGAGCCTTACAGAATTTTTGGAGAAAAATGCACTACATAGAAACCTCCAAAAATTTTACACAAGGTTAATGTCTGAGTTAGCAAGCTCCAGTAAAAATTTCAGAATTTGTGGAGTTGTTTTGCTATCTCAAATAAATCCTCAAGATCCCAGCTCGGTTTAAAACCAAAACCTGATTCACTGTTCCTCGGATTCGAGTCAGACTCGGGCTCCAGTCACTTGTCTCGGTCCAGTCAACTAACTGCACCGGGCCTCCTTTTAAAAGCGTGCATCCAATCTCAGCCGTTGGATCCTAATCACTCGGCCCATGTTCGTGAACACTCGGATTTTGCGAATCGCTGATCCTTGTGAACCGTTAGATCTTGATCCAACCGCCCGATTATCGAGAACATTCGGACCCTCGGAGGACACATTTAATCGTGGCGTTCGTTTCTAATCCCGGGGCTCCGATCTCTTCCTTTGTTTTAAACCTCGAGCGTGGCGCGATATCGACCACCGATCAAAATCAAGGGCTCAAAATCGCTGAGCCTTTTCTCTAGTCATCTTCAACCTCCACTAGTGCGTGAACAGAGGAGGCATGGCCTTGTCAACTCGTGCTCCCAGACGGTCACTCCTAGTCGATATTTAGGGATTGTAGGGCACTTTCGCCACGATCTCACCCTACTCCTACATCCCCATCACTTCTTCTTTTGGTCCACATTTTGTGCTCTAAGCCAATGTCACCCGAAAGGCTCCTTTTGCCAAACCCTAGTTTTCCAAACTTTATAAAGGTCCCAAAATCCCTCTCGGTGTTCCTTTACACCACCCTTAGCTCCTTTTTCATTTTGGAGCTTAATACACCAAAACACGAAATCACCATTGTTGACCCGTGGAGCTCATTCGAGGATCAAGAAGCTCCAGTGGTTCTTCTTCAAATATTTTTGTACCCTTTTCCCTCCTTATTACCCTAATGTTTTCCTCACTTAATTTTGCGTTTCATTTTGAGTTTGACAAATTTGGGGTTTGTTCAAATTCGACCGAAACCATCCCCTTTTCTTCCTCAACTCCGGTGAGTGTTCCATCTCTCAATTATTTGCTCATGAAGCTTCTGTGGGCTATATTATAGCTATTTTGATCACTAGTGGTGTTCATTTTGGCTCAAGTCTCTAATTTCATATCTTCTTCCTCGGGTCTGGACCGTGGTCAGACCTTCTCCGGCCACCTTTGAAGCTCTTCTTGACCAAGGTAGCTTCTTATTAGTACCTAGAGGCCGTGGCACTCGCTTCCTTGAACTGCAGCGGAGCTTTTTGCTATTTTCACTTTTGGCAGTAAAAGCCCCCATCTTCATTTTCTAGCTCGCCGGCGTTTTGGACCGTCGCCGCCGGCGAGGTCACCACCGTTGGATCCGCAAAACTATTGTGAATCCATTTTGATACTTGGTGGGCGCCGCCGTGGCCGGAGTCGCTGGCGACAAGCTGTAGATCCCGCTCGGGTTTTGTCGGGCGTAATCGCTTGTTTTCGGTCGTCATTATGACACCATTAATGATCTGATCATTGTTAATCATTAGGGATAATTAATATGTCTTAAATCGGGTCCATTGTGTCAGCGACATGTGGACCCTCTTTAAGCCCTCGGCGCATTTAAAACTCATGTGGGTGAGTGCGTATCGAGTTGTTAAGCGTGAACCGTCGATCTTGTGATCAACGGCCGAGATCTTTAGGACTATTGGACCTTCCGAGTTTCCTAATCTCTCTCGATCGTTCATCTTGTGATGAACGGCTGAGATTCGTTTGCTATTCGGACTCCCCGAAGGGAAGTGTCGTAGTGAGAAGACTAGACAGTAAGAAGTAAAGACCCCTCGTACAAATGAGGCGAGGGGGTTAGACAGTGGTTCGGCTTGTATTGTTCATTCCCCCCAGTTACAGGATAGGGGAGGCTATTTATAGCCTCTCGATATGATACATGAAGATACATAATTGTCCTTAGCAAAGTACATTAACCCTAGGGGTAGCAGGGTCTTTTATGCGCCCCTACGCGTAGCTTCTGGTGCACGATGCACCCCTGTGGACATGGTCTATCCTCAGGGGGTGCGCCCGGTCTATCGCTCCTGTAGACCCCGTATCCTCCGACGGTCCTCTGCTGACTTCTCTGCGAGGTCTCTTCGGTCCTGCCGAGGGGTCTTCGGAACGTCTCCGAGGGGTCCGCGGGATCCTCCGAGGGGTCTTCGGGATCCCTCCGAGGGTCTTCGGGGTCCCTCCGAGGGGTCTTCGGGATCCCTCCGAGGGGTCTTCGGGGCCTCCCCAAGTGTGAGGACCTTTTGGTGCAACCGTGCTTCGCCAAGTCGCGGGGCCGGTGGGGCGTACCTACGACAGGAAGTGCGCTCTGAGCCACTCATCTCCAGATCTGCGGCTGTGGATGGCCGAGGCAATCGCATTGTCCGAATGTTTTCATCTACGTTGACCGTTGGATCTTGATCCAACGGTGGGCTCCTTTTAGGAATCACGCGCGTGCGCTGTTCCCGGCGCGCGTGGGCCGTAGGATTTTAGATCAAAGGCCCACAAGCGTCCACGTCTTTTTTTTAGTTAGTTAAGATCTGTTTGATTTCGGTAAGTCTTTATTTATCTACTGAAAATTGTGTTAAACTTTAGAAACTCATAACTAATTCATTTTAAATCCTTTTCAGATGTTTCCAACTGCATTAAATTCCTGATTAACTAGAGTTTAATATAAAAATGCATTTAGGCATATTTCTGTAACAGGAAATTTTGTAACTAAAATAACTTGATTTCTGCCTTTTTGAATATTCCAGTAATAGGATTAAAACTTGTAAAATGTATATCTTTTTATGTGTAACTCCAAATTGTGCAAACTCAATTTTGATAAATTCCTCTGTTAGCAAACTTTAATATGAAAGAGGTTTTGACCATAGTTTTATTCCTGTAAAGTAACATGTGATAGGTTTGCAACTTAGAAAAATCACAAATAAATCTTTATAACTCCAAATTTTGTAAACTCAACTTTGATGACCTTAGGATGTCATAACCTACCTGTCATAAAAATTTCAGACCTTAGATCATTCTAGAAATTTTTGTCATGAACAGTACCAGTAATTAATTTAGTGAATTAATAGGTTGAGAGAGTGTGTTTTAGCTATATCTTTTGCATACTAAATCCAAATTGCATGATTCTTGTTCCTAAAATTATCTAAAATCATATTCTTGTTGTTGTATAAATTTTATTAGATTTGGATGTCTTTTGCTGTTGAAGTCTATTTGGTGTTCTTCGTTCTTATTGGTTTATCGTCTTTTAGCGTTAGGTTAGAAGACATTATCGATATTGATTACGAGCCACGACCATCGGACCTGCACTCTGACAAGGCGGCGGATGTAGCATCATTTGATCATGTTGTTCCTACTATTTTCAAATTCTAATATATTGCTTGCAAATTCTATGTATGCATTGCTATATTGTTTTAACTATTGTCGATAGTTAGCCCAGTAGATGCATTATCAGTAGGCAAATGTTTATCCTCTACTACTGAGCCTAGGTTTATCTTGCTGTGATTTTAGGTTCGTTGGATGGACCCTTATCACTTAGTAGTTTACGAGTTTGTTGCTTAGCCATGCTTAGCTATCGGTAGAAATGGGCGGTTATCGACTTGTCGAAAACCTTGATCACACAAACTTATTATGCTCTTTATATTTCAGCTTTGTGCTAAGTCTAAATTGCAAAACTAAAGCGAAAATAAAACAATTTGGACTTGGGCACATTGGTAAGATTGGTGTGATTTTTGGGTGTGACTGGAATGGTGCCCGAGTCAACAAGGACCGAACATCTTGTTACACTAAACCAAGCATTCTTGCGTGCTAATCACACTAGAGGGTATGAGACCTCTCTTAACTTAGTACTTTGGCGTGTGTTGGCTACAGTCGCGGAGGCGTGTGTGTGTTGCGTTGTGGTAAAATGAGGTGGTTGTGTGTGGGAGCATTGTAGTTGTCCAAAAAGCTTTACCCCGAGGGGGTAGTTGTCTTTTCGGCTTTACAATGTAAGCGTATTGGTTTCTATCCATATGAGCGACTCGTAGTTGATACACAATATTGGAAAGGTTTCGTAGGACTTAGCCGTGCCGGCATACCTTTGGAAGTGTGCTAATCTTGTAGCTTAAAGGCAGTCTGAAGTGTGGGTACATTGGTACACCCATGCAGGGTTTAAAACTATTCGAATAGCCTCGTCCTAGGTTATGGACACGCTTGGGGAAGTCTTTCAAGAGTTAGACTACAATATTTTAATTAAAACTTGACGGGTGGTATGAATCAGGGATTCATGCTATGTGTAGTGGCTATTGGGTTAGTCACTTCTAGGTGGTTACTTGATAATTATTGTTACTCGCTGTTATTTCAATGCTTAAAAAAACTGATTTGTTAAATTGCTTTCAATCTATTATATTATTGCAAATAAAACTTGCTTCATGCATCCAAACAACCATATAACTATTTCCTTTGATACAGCTTTCATGTAGCTATATATAGGCTTGTTACTCGTAAGTCTTGCAGTACATTATTGTACTCATCTGCATTGCTTGTTGTGTGCAGAGGAAGAAGGTGAGCAGAAGGGCCTCACTTTTGTGAGTTGTGATGTGGCAGTGTGTGGGGCGATTAGCTTGGCGGCCCGATCGATTGCCCTGTGGTGTTATGTGGCTAACCGGTCGTTTTTGGTTTAAGCCATCTTATGGCACCTTTGCTTCGTGATACTTAATACTTGTCATTTGGTCGGTTGGTACATTACTGTAATAACTTATATTATGTATGCCTTTTGCTAGACTTGTTATATTATCTTGTATGGAATTGATGCATGCTTTTGTATGATGTATGTGTGCGGCAATTTACAGAATCACATGTCCATCGAGACACGGTGTATTTTGTTTGTGATACTAGAGCCAATAGAAGGTTAAGTATTACAAGCTACATAAACCAGGGTCTCACAAACATGGGGTCTTCTAGGGCTTGAGCCATAGCCGCCACCACAGCTCGAGGACGAGCTGTCACGAAAGGAGGGGAGTAATGTCACGGGTGGTACTGTTCACGTGCGTGAACGATGCGCATAATCTTGTAGCACCACGCACTTATTCACTGGCCGTGGGTGCATTAGTAGTTGAAAATAGATATAAGAATTATTAGTTTCCTTGTTAGTTGGGTTTACTTCCTTGTAGATATATTCCATCTAATAGAGATAAGTTTCCTTAGATATAAAGATTGTTTCTTAGGGGTCAAGTCGAGTCGTCCCTATAAAAAGGATAGTATGTATCTATTATTAAGCAAGCAAGAAAGATGAATTAATCTAGTCTCCCTCTCAAGGTTCTATCATCCCAGTCTATAGTCTAATATCTCATCCCACCAAGCCGACGTCGCCAGGCCTTCTTCCTGGCGATGTTTACCCTGTTATGAACTAAGGTTCATTACACTTGATCTCTAATGCCAGGTTGAAATTCCTCAATTGGTATGTGAAGTGCTAGATCGGCTACAATGTGAACATCCGAGTTGAAATTCTTAATACCTTCAGTTTGGTGTCGTGGTCGTGGTTCTAGACCTTGCTATCGTTGTGGACCTTGTTGCTGTGCATCTTCAACATCAACTTGGGCTCCGGCTAGTGTGGTTGCTACAGCTTGAACATCATCAACATCGGCTTGCTCTCCTTCGGCTAACACAGCGTTTCCGCTTGGTCGAGTTGCTCGACACAATGCTAAAATAACTCTTCAAATCAAGCAATCAAGCAATCACAATCCATTCAATTTTTTTGACTAATTTCCTTAAATCCTCATTCTTACATTTAGATTTGGACCTCTTGTTTTGAGGTTGAGGAGGAGCCATGCTAGCTGGTGGCTGCCGCTTGTGTGGAGCTAGCCTCCCGCGTACCGCTCGTCGCCTCTCCGTCGCTCGCAGCTCACCTCCGCTGCGTGCTGCTGACCTAGGCCCCTGGCCGATAGGTGACAAGCCCTCATAGCCTCACCTCACCGACGCCAGACACACCGCCATCCACTGTTTCCCGCGCGCTCTCAGCCTCGCTCATGATCGCGACGCGTCGTGCCTTCACCGCCCGGCTGCCGCCGCTTGCCTACCTCGCCACCGCCGCCTTGGGTTGGAGACTTGGACATGGGTTTGCAAATTGGGGAAGTGAACGGGGCGGGAAAATGACGAACCGATGGCGTATTGGTGAATGGTGAGATGGGCTTAGCTGGGCATGGGCCTTCCTTTGGGCTGTGGCCTCCTCTGGAAAGGGCATATGACACTGGTTGCTGGCGAAGCCTCAAGGCTCAAGCTGTCTGCCGAGAAGGAAGCGGGAAGAAGCAAGGGAGTAGGGACCGCCAACGCCCGGGAGGGAGGGGGGCGGGGTCGTCGGCGCCGGCTACCTCGGGTGGCCGCCCAACCTCACCCTATCGCTGGGACCGCCCATGATCGCAACCATAAAATCAACTAAAAGGCTTAAATACAAAGTTGCAACTTGGAAGTTTGACTCATATATAACTTTTATGGGAACTAAATTTGCGAGACATAGCTCAGACCAAGCACTAGAAAAGTGCAGTCATATTTAACATGGAGTAACATACTAACATGACATCGTCAACATACTCGACCAACAGAACAGGACACCAGATGAATCACCAATAAAAGGCATCATTGTCCAAACATACAGGACAAACTGGCCTCACTCATGCCGACATCATATACAGAGAAATATTTGAATTTTAACAAACATGTGGAAATAAGGACACTCAGACTAACAATACCAGTAAGGGATGGTCCTAAACCTAGCAGATTTGTCGACTTAACATCTACATGCAATGGCTCCCCAAATTATTATACTGCCCTCCTCTATTTGCCACCTGCCCATATGTATTGTGTACTCTCTCGACATCCTCACCTCCCTTGGGAATAAAGATTTATGAGATCATTCATAAACAATATAACAGGCTATTGTTTCCATGTTGTAAAAATGGAAATATGTACCCATAGTTCCATACTCGGTTTACAATTGGACAGCATACTCAAATTCATTAGTCCAAGATGATGTATAGCTTTAACCACTGCTGATAACAGCAAAACTTGCATGGACGGACAAAAACATTATATTTCCATACACTATTGCAATTGAATGATTAGCTGACCTTGGAGCACTCTGGACACAAGAGACAACCTTTAGATCGGCACTTTGTGCAAGCGACCAAGTTAGATGCCTTCGTTTCAGCTCCAAGTGATTCATAGATATCATCTAGCATTCCAAATGTGAAGAATCCTCCTTTCCTAACTGAACCAACTCCTTTGCATTGTGAGCATGCTACCATCCGAAGATCACCACACTTCTTACACATGCCTAATGACCTGCCAATACATAATTACATTTCTTAGATGAAAGAAGGATGTTTGAGTTCTATTTTTCTGAAGAACTTGGCATAACTATCTTTGCAGTTTAGGAACTGAGCCTAGCTCAGTTGGTGGGAAGGTGTGGATGTACACCTCCACCACCCAGGTTCAAGTTCTCTTCGAAGCGAATTTAGATGCCTATTATGGCTGTGTGCATCTTTAGTTGGTACAGAGGCCGGGAGTTGTACTTCCATTTCTAAAAAAAAAATATATATCTTTGCAGTACATAAGGTCCCTCTGTTGTTCCGCAGGCCAGCTAGCTCAAAACAATTTATGACAAAGTTAGGAATGTATGTTAAAAAAGAATACGCAAACAATGAAAATTTCCCTATGCCTATAAACAAACAAATTACTCAACAAACTTTTTTTAGACACTTCAACTTTTACCTTATGACCACTAGTTTTGAAACATATAGGTTATCACTACCTCGCATTTTGAACAAAGCGCGCACGGTTGTGGTGTTGGCAAAGCCAAATCTGTCGAAGTCTGCCTTGTGTCTTCTTTTCTCTTCTGTTTTCTTGGGTCTCACTAGTAAAGCAATCTGAGGCTAACCTAGATTTTTTTGGAACTTTTGCCGGGGAGTGAGTTGTTTTGTTAGCGAGTTCTTAAAAAAATTAAATAAAATTACGCTTTGTGATTACTTTAGGCGTGAAAAAACAACTTAATCGGCAAGTTATTTAACATAAATTTTATAACTTTATTGGAGCTAAAATGTTCTAATCAAAACCATCAAGCTGTACACAACTACACATTCTTGGCATAAAAAGAGGCATCCACAGTTCCACACTACCCCACACGGCCACACCCCAAACCGTCGAAATCGCAACTTCGGGAGGCACCGGCGGCCGGCCGCGGCGAATCGAGACGCGGCATATAGACTGCGGCTTCTTTCGTACCAATATTGGGGGCCAGAGAAAGGGCGAAAGAAAGCAAGCAAGAACCGGGGAAAATACCTTCGTTGCGAGGAGGCGATGAAGCCGTCCACTCTGGGCGCGGCAATGGTGGCACAGAGAAGCAGGGCTCCCACCCCGAAACCGGCGACCTCGCTAGCCGTCAGCCCCTCCATGCGTACGGGCTTCTCTCCCCCTCTAACTCCTTATCCCAACGGAGCACATCAGTCGAGCAAGAATCGGACGGGATTTATGCGAAATAATAATTTGCTCATCAATTCAGAAGGGGTCAACTGCTGCTTACCGTCGTTCGTTTGCCGGGGCAAAGGGAGGACTAGCACGTGGTGGATGGCCCCGCTCCTGCCATGGGTTGGATAAAAGGCAGCTTCTGTGATATCTCCTGTAAAATTCCCTTAATGCCCCTGCGCTGCACTTGAACTGCGAAACTAATCCTCGACCGAGCTTGTTCAGCCTGGTCAGGGCCAGGCTAGGCTCGACAGCAACGAAAATGCAATGCGAGGATTTCCAAATCTACACCATAGCACATCGAAAATGGGGAATGCTCAAGCATTCATCAAATTGGACATGTGATTTGCGTAAGGAAGAAGTCCATTTTACCTTTTCAAGTATCGACATGCGGACACCTAACCCCCTGAACTAAAAAATCGGTCCTTTGACACCTCGAAGTTGCAAAACCAGACAACCTACCCCCTAAAGTTGTTTCGTGTAATGATTTTGCTTACGTGGCGTTTGCTCGGCCCGGTTTTGCCAGATCAGCATGCAACGTGGCCACTTTTCTCAAACTCCTCCCTATTCCAATTGGCTGGATCTTTCTTCCCCTTTCTTCTTGCCAGCCCGACGCTGCGCCCTGCCGCTCGCCTGCCGCCACCGCCTCCGGCCTCCTGGCTCGCCCGTACCCCGACTCAATTCCGCCTCCCGAGTCCCCAAACTCCATCCTCCCCGATCCCCAATCTCCATCCCATGGCTATCCACCTCCCCTCCCCAGGTGTCGCCTTTCCCATGAGCCGCTGCCGCCTGCTCTGACCTCTCTGTGGCGCTCTGCTCGTGGTCGCGCCTCTCTGTGTGTGCCCGGCTCCGCGTCCTCTCCCTCAACCTCTCGGTCTCAACCTCTCCACCCATCCCGCCACCGCCTCTCCTCCTCCCACACTGGGGCCTCATCATGACCTCAAGAACCTTCGCGTTCTTGACCTCTGTCTAACAACCTCATCGGCCCGCTCCCGCCGCCTCCCCAACCTCACGGGCCTTGTACACCTCCACCTCGGCGGCAATTTCTTCTCCGTGACATCCAGGGTTGTACGACCGGTGGAGTCGAATCCGATACCTAGCCTCTCCGGCAATGAGCTCACGGGAGATACCACCGAGCTCGGCGAACGACAACGCCCGAGGTGTGTACCTCGGCTACTTCAACAGCTTCACCAGCGGGATACCGTCAAAAACGGAGTGGCGACTTCGGCTTTGCTCAGTGGAGAAGAAGAAATGGTGGGGGAAGGAGAGAAATGGCAAGGGGAATGCACTGGGACTCATATAGCCACACGGGGGAGGGGAAGAACCTTGGGGGGAGGCAAGGGGGCATGGAGATGGGCACGATGTAGGATCAAGGATAACCGACTAGAGGGGGGTGAATAGGAGGTTTCTAAATTTAATCGACCAAATTAAACCTAGAGCACGATAGTTCTAGCAAATACTTCCTAACACAATATAATGAAGGAACTACAAATCAACTTACTACAATAAAGAGCTAATAACAAAACTAGATACAATTTTAGCTAAGCAATTCAACACGAGACAAAAGGTAGAATTGTAAATGCGGAATAAGTAAAGACAAGAAATAACCACAAATGAGATAATGAACTTTTTCCCGTGGTATCGAAGACTTGCCGATCTTCACTAGTCCACGTTGAGGAAGCTTGACAACTCAAGCCCTCTTCACAAATTAAGTCTTCCCTCGATCACTAGTGGTTGTTCTTCCTCCGCTCCGGAGATGGTGAACACCAAACCAATCACAATCTTGGCACCGGCCTCTTCACAATCTTCTTGAAGAGATCACCGTGCAATCACCGCTAAGCCGTCTAGGAGTTCGGCAAAACTCCAAGAGTAACAAATCAATGACCTTCACTTGACGACACTCAAGTGCAAAATGATCAATCTAGAATGGATGCACTTGAATTTTGACTCAACTACCTCATAATGAATGCACAAGTGTATTTGAGGAGTTGTATGAATGCTCAGGCTCTATGGAGGTTAAATGTGGTCTATGAATGCTCAAGGCTCTATGGAGGTTAAATGTGGTCTAACACCTGTCCTTGGCGGTGGAGGGGTATTTATACCTCCCACCAACAATTATAACCGTTGGAGAAAGAAACCCCAATTTTGACAACATGCGGTATTACCGCTAGTACCATGCGGTACTACCGCACTTTTCCAACCACTCTGAACGGCTATAACGGTGGCATTAATCGCTCGACATAGCCGTTTTATTTGCACCACAGATATTACACGCCAACGGACAAGCGGTACTACCGATGTCGGTCATCTTGTAACATCCCAAATTACGTACTTGTGTTTCAAATGTAAGAAATGAGTAGAAATTAAAACTTTTCTTACATCATGTATTTCTGTGTGCACTAAACAATTATTGTACAAGAGTATGGAAATACAAAGTCACAAGTCTGTTGATCATCTCTGAAATCTTTTCCTAAGTTCTTGGGTTGATATGTGACCCTCCGAAAAATTTCACAATTTTCAGAAATTGATTGGATAGTTTTATGGGTCATCAAACTTGCTTGACTCATAGTCAAATCCTAGCTCAAAACATTGTATAATTTCTGGAGAAAATGCTCAGCACAAAAACCTCTAGAAATTTTACACCATGTCAGCTCAAGGTTAGCAAGCTCTCATCAAAATTTCATCAAATTTGGAGTTAGATTGCTACCTCAAATAAATCCCAAGTCTCGACTTTTAATTTCAAAGTCAAGTTTGGATTCCCTGTTCCTCGGGTCCGCGCCAGTGGCTCGTGCCAGCGGCTCAGTCAAACCAACTACGACACCGGCCCAGAGCAGTGCAACCTCGCCCCGACCCGCCGCCTTGGATCTCAATCCAACCTCAAAGACCTCCTCGGGTCTTTGTAAAGGACCTCCACCCGCACGACCTCCTCGATTCTTTTACAAAGACAACCCTCGAGGGCCTCCCGGGACCTCCTTTGCACCTTTGCAAAGACCACCTGGCGACCTCCTCGGACCTCCACGACCACCCTAGCGCTTGGTGATCTTGAGCCGTCCATCTTGAGATCTGTGGCTCAGACCTCCCCTAAGTGTTAGGACCTCTAATACTTAGCCCAAAATCTGGGCCCTTGGATTTCAATCCAACAGCTCACGACCTCCCTGGTGGAGCTCAGCGCTGATTTAGCCGTTGAGTTCATTTGACCAGCCTTCCCTATTTCTCTCAGCATCGGGTGGGCACAGGCATTATCAATTTTGTGCATGGCAGTAGAGAGCAGTGCCTTGTCAATTCTAAGGCTGACAAACGGCTATGTGCTGCCAACATTAAATGTCTGGCAGCACCTTTTGCTCAAAAGTCTCCCTGACAACCTACTCCCATCATGTCATGTGTACTTTGGCTCGATTACACCATTGTCTTTGCCATTTTTCCCACTACTATATTTGAAGCCCAAGCTTGCTATCTAAGTTTCTTTAGACACTCCTTTTCAACCCTAGTTTCTTCTTACGCTCTTGTGCTCAAAACACCAGCTCTTTGCCTCCATTGCTGAACTTTGGAGCTCTCCGGCGACCTCCGAGCTCCAGTGGTTCATTAATGCAATATTGGCGGTCACTTTGTCATCTTGGTCACCTCAGTCTCCCTAACTTGTTTTGTTTAAACCTTCACAGAGGTTGACAAATTGGGGAGCCTGTTTTCGGGACCGGATTGGTCGTCTTCCTCATCTCCGGCGTGCGCCACCGTCACCGGAGCTACTGCGACCACTCCCAGTCCTCCTTCGTTCCCTGGTGAGTACCTTAGTATTGGAAACCCAGTCGTTTGAACCTCGGTAGCTTTTTGTTTTGGCCGTATTTTGCCTCCTTCGGTCATCTCCGGCTAGCCGCCGGTAGGGTGCGCTCGAGCCCTAGCTGTTGGCACCTTTAGGTTCTCCTCCCTATTTGGGACCCATCCGTGTTCTTGGTTCCCGCCGCGAGGTCCACGTCGCGCGCAAGTCGTGGAACACGCTTTCGGTTTTGTCACCAAAACCTCCGTTTTAAATCATGTTCCTCGGACAACTTTAATGCTCAAATCATTGCTTATCATTTGGTGCGTTAATGGTGTCTTAATCTGTCGTGGAGTCAGCGACGTGTGGGCCATGGGTTTAGAATTAAAGTTTGGAAATCATTAAGTGTCCCTTTTAGTTTCATTTATTGTCAATCATCCGGAGCATTTAATTTGTCTTAACCGCCGCTTTTGTCGTTGTCAGGAGGTCTGCGCCATTAAAACCACTCCGGGACCTCCCGCGAAATCCCGGCCGTTAAGACCTCAGTGGGTTAAATCCCACCGCTAGGATCACCCTCCTCCTTGGGGTCCTTTGCAAAAGACCTCCTTGAGGTCCTCTCGTGCGAAAAGGTCACCCGTCGTTTTGTCAAAACGCCTCTCGGACCTCCTTGGGGTCCTCTTTGCAAAAAGTCCTTCCTTAGTCGTTTTCGAAAAACCACCCCTGAGCCACCCCACCAAGGTCCTCTTGTGCAAAAGACCACCCCTGGTCATTTGTAAAGAGAACCTTCAAAACTACGTTTAGGGTCCTCTTTCCAAAAAGACCACCTCTGGCCCTTTGTGAAGAAGTCGTAGGACCTCCCTCCGCTCAGATCCGGACCGTTCATGACCTCCCCACGGAGATCTGAACCGTCGGACCTCTCTGTTGAACACTGTCGCGTAGGACCTCCGCGCGAAGATCATGGCCATCCATGACCTCCTCGGTGAAATCCTAGCCGTCCGACCTCCTCGCTTCATCTTAGCCGTTCGGGACCTCCCACGGAGATCGTGACCGTCTAGGACCTCCTGCCCGACTACGGACCGTTAGATTTAGATCTAACGGGCTGAACCTCCTCTGTAGATCTCAGCCGTCCAGGACCTCCTATGGGAGATCCGAGCCGTTAAGATCTCGTCGATCAATCGTTGACCTTTAGACCTCCCCTAGTGCTCGGGACCGCGGATCTTGATCGGCGGTCACGACCTCTGCAAGCGCGAGGACCTCCTTTGCGTCTTGTGCGCGTGCACCGGTCGTAGCCATTGGATTCAAGATCTACGGCTTAGACCTCCTCGCTAGATCTTGCCGTCTAGGACCTCCTCGTTAGATTCGGACCATCAAGTCTAGATCTAACGGCTAAGACCTCCCTTGGCGCGATGAGGTCTTTGCGCCTGGTGCTCGTGCGGGTTTTAGCATCGAGCTCGTGAGCGTGCGATCTTTGATCAACGACCCACGACCTCCCGATTTTGTTGGTTTTCAGATTTAGTCGAGAGCTTTTAATTGCACATATTAATTGGTTTAAACTTCAAAATTTCATATCTTTTTCTCTGTAGCTCTAAATTTAACAAACTAAAGTTCTATAAATGCATCTCATTAAAGTACTTTAGCTTAGTATAGGTTTTGCAATAGTCTTTAATACTAAAATTAATCGTGTCTTAGATTTAAAACTTAGAAAAATCATAACTCTTTCAATATAACTCCAAATGACCTGAAATGTTATATGGGTTACCACTATACCATGAGGTAGCTACCATAAAATTTCAGCTTCAAAATCTTTCTAGAAAATGTTTTTGCTACAGTGTTAATTATAGTAGAAAATAGGTTTTTAGGGATTATCTTTTGCACCACAAATCCAAATTAGGTTTTCGGTTCCTATGCCTAGGTATATTCCTATTTTGCCTTGTGTATAAATTTCGTCGCAATTGGATAATTTTGCTTGCTCTTTTGTTTAAGTGTTGCTCGTCTTATTGGTTGTTTTCGCTCTTTCGCTTAGGATTCGATATTTGCGGTAACCAGAGAACGACCCTCCGCAACAAATTGAGCAACAACAAGCGAACAAGCGGTTTGATCATTTCCCATTGATCCCATTACTTTCAAAGTCTAATATTTTGTTTAACTTCTATGTATGCATTGCTACTTTGTTGTTAAATTGATTAGTTAGACCTCTAGTTGCATAATCTGAGGTAAATGGTTATCCTCTACTACACGAGCCTAGGTTATTTCTTTGTGGTTAGAGTTCGATGGATGAACTCTTATCACTTAGTAGATTACGAATGAATATTGCTTAGCCATGCCTAGTTATCGGTAGTATTGGGCGATCATCGACTTAGTCGGTGATCTTGATCACACAACTACTTATACTACTCCATTATGTCCAACCCTTGTGTCTTATTGATTTACAAATCAAAAGCGAAAACAAAACTATATCTTGACTTGGGCACAATGGTATGTTGATGTGATCTGTTGGGTGTGTGGAATGGTGCCTAAGTCCCCAGGGACCGAGTTACTTGTGTCACTAAGCCAGCGCTTATTGCGTGCTAACCACACGAGGGGATATGGAACCTCTCTTGACTCGATGCTTTGGGAGGTGTTAATTATGAGCTGGTCGGTGGGTGTGTTCTTGTGTGTGTGTTTTGGAGGAGCATTAGCGGGCCAGGTTAGGTTGTCTAATGTGTCTTTCTCCCGTGGGTTGCGGCTCTTAATTAGCATCGTCCATTGGGAAGCGTCTTGTTAGACTTAGCCATGCCCGCATACCAAAGGAAGTGTGCTAACCGTGGTGGTGGAAAGGCGGTCTATCGTGTGGGTACATTGGTACACCCTGTGGGGAGTTAAAACTATTCGAATAGCCTCGTCCTAGGTTATGGACATGCTTGGTAGGTCGTGCAAGAACTAGACTACAACCTTTAAAAATTTAAACTTGACATGGGTGGTATGAAGGGTACTTCATGCTATGGTTGTGGTGACTATGGGTTAGTCACTTCTAGGTTGGTGTTGTTCTCTATCTATGTTATTATTGTCTCTCTTTTATTTGAGCGATAAAAGTTAATTGCAAACTTGCTTTGAATCTATTACCTTATTGTAAATGAAAACTTGCTTTATCTTGAAAATAAGTCGAGCCTCATCCACTTAAATAAAGCTTGCATGTAGTTAATTATAGTTCGTTATCTCACACGTCAGTCTTGCAGTACAAAAACAAGTTTTGTACTCATCGCTTGCTTAATATTAATTGTTGCAGAGGAAGAAGGTGAGCCCCAAGGGCCTCACTTTTGTGAGTCGTGTTGCGCTGTTGTTTGGGACGATTAGCTTGGCGGTCCGGTTGGTTGCCTTGTGGGTAAAGGCACACCGATTGGCTTTTGTTTCTCGCCATCTTATGGCCATTTTGCTTCCGCTGTGTATTTACTTGTCTTTATGAATTTTGGCCGGTCGGCCTCTCTTTTGTAATAACTCTCTTTATATTATCTATGTCGTTCAGTTGTTGCTTTTGCTTCGGCTCTATGTGTATGAATGGAATTGATGCATGATTTTGTAGCGGGGTGTGTATACTGCATTTCTGGGAAGTATACATATCTCGAGGCTTGGTTTATTTGATTTGTACTGTTAGGACCAAGTGGATGGTTAAACAGTACAAGCCGAATAAACCGGGGTCCTCACAAAGTTGGTATCAGAGCCATTCCGACCGTAGTAACCCAAGCTTGATCCTCCCTAGGATATTTTGAAAACTTTATTTTCAAAGTATCAAATGATTTATGAAAGCTTAAGTAAGTTCTCGGGTTTTACTCCTTACCTATCTTAGCTTTCTATCTCATCTTGATCTAATTTGAGTTTTAAAAGTTGTTCTCCTTTCCTTCTCTCAAAAGATAGTCATTATCGATTAATTGGGTTTTGGGACCAATGAGTTTGGCAAATTGAAGTGTTAGCTGCCCTCTACAAGGTTTTGAAGCTTAGGTTGAAGATTTCAATTAGGAGGCTTGGATGCGAAATCTGGACAGCGATCATTCAATTTCAGGACAATGACTCAAAGGTTCTAAATAGGGTAGAGAATGAGAGGATAGTCAACTAAAACTTGTGGGAATAAAAGGGTAGGATGTGATACTAGTTAGCTAAGTACCTAACGCTATTTTGCGCCTTAACTTTGCTCTTGTGTAGTGTTAGATTTGTTGTAAGGTGCTGAAATTTTTACCTTCTCACACTATTACTCGTTCATTCAATACGGGTTAATGGCATTGAGAAGTTGAGCTTGGTTTAATGATTCCTTTGCTGTTTTAGAGCTTCTTTGAAACATTTAAAGTTCTTTGCTTGCTGTTTTTGGCTTTCGGTTAGGGGATATCTCCTTCCCTAATCGTTAGCTTTCGCTTTCATCAACTTCTAGTCTTAGTGTTTTGGTTGCTAACCTAAATTTCTTGAACCAGGATGGTGGAGGTACTCGTAGTGGTGGGTCGGCACACAGTGCGATGAGGAGTTCCCGCCTCCTCGACCATGGTGAGGTCCTTTTTCGGATCGGCGCAACTGTTCGGAGGGCGGAGGTCTGCTGGATGTTGTGCGCGCAACACCTCCGCCCTTGCCGGTGCCTCGGGATCTGGGCAGGGGTGGACCTCGATCTCGTGGGGCCTTGCGAAGTTTCTTCGCACCCACCCCACGTTTCCGGTCTCGAGGACCCTTTGGGCGCGAATGGTCGTTGCGTCGGGTTGGCGTAAGCTCGGCGTTGCTCGATGCTGACCGGGGCAGGCACTCTTTGCCTCCCATCGGCTTCAGCAGGCACTCTCTGGTGGGAGAACTTCTTGCCATGCGGCCGCCGGCCACATTGTCTCTTGGGATGAGTTCGGACGGCGTTCGTCGAGCTCACATCCTGCCCGCTTGATGAAGTGAAGAAGAAGGAGTTTCTCGCTCAAGCAGGGCGTAAGTCGATGATGGAGTACATGCACGAGTTCAACCACTTGGCTCGTTATGCTCCATCCGAGGTGGCCACCGATGAGTCCAAGCGGAGAAGTTCATGGAGGGTGCATGCGAGGAGCGCAAGACAAGCTCTCCATTGTGGACTTTGTCGACTTCCGTGCCTTGGTGGACAAGGCCATTGTTGCTTGAGCACAAGCGAAGGCGCTGGCGAATCCCGCAGCGCAAGTGGGAGGCCCGGCCGTGCGCACAGCCGGCCTCTCGTCCTCGTGTCGGGCCTTCCCGAGGGCCCGTTCGGTGGCTTCACTACCACCGAGGCCGCCAAGCACCAGCTCCTCGCCCTCCGCGAGCCGTGCCCCGATCCACGCGCTGCGAACCAGCGGGTGGCCCCGCAATCCGCCGCCGGGTCACTTGCTTTTCATGCAACCGAAGGGCATTATGCCAATACTTGCCCTAACGGATGGAGCGGCCCTCGTCCTAATGGAGGGCGCGGCGGGGAGGTGGTTCTTCTCGTGATCGTAAGATCGTCCCGCTACCCAAGGCGTGGATAGTGGCGCGTCAACCTCATCTCCGCGGAGGAGGCACGGAGGCACCGGCGTCGTGTTGGGTACCCTTTCTGTTAACTCTTTCTACCTTTCTGATTTTGTTTGATTCAGGCGCATCTCATTCGTTTGTTTCTGAGTCTTTTGCTGCTGTGGGGGGTCTTCTTTTTGCTCCGTTATCGGTCCCACTGCTCATTCGCTCTCCCGGTTCGGAATTGAGAGCTGAGTCTGAGTGTAGGGATGTCCCTGTTGAGATAGAAGGAGTAGGATTCTTGGCAAACCTTATCCTCCTTCGATCGGCAAGCTTAGATGTAATCCTAGGCATGGATTGGTTGTCTCAGCACATGGGACAAATTGATTGCGCTAGGAGGCTCGTCTACCTCACGATCCTTCCGCGGCGGGTTCGCTTTTCACCAAGGCTGCGAGGTCCGCATCTCTTCGCGCTCGGCGAAGCCGACTCTAGATATCGGTGAAGTCCCAGTGGTATGTGACTTTGTTGATGTCTTCCCGGCGACCTTCCAGGATGCCACGATTCGAGACCTCGAGTTCGTCATTGAGTTGGTTCCGGTGCATCGCCGATTTCAAAGAGGCCTTACGAATGGACCCGATTGAGTTGGTGGAGTTGAAGAAGCAGCGGGTGAGCTTCAAGAGAAGGGTTTCATCCGCCTAGCTCATCTCCCGGGATGCTCGGCAATCTTTGTCGAAAAAGGACAAGACAGCTGCGCATGTCGTTGATTACCGTCCACTTAATGAAGTAACGGTAAAGAACAAGTACCCTTTGCCCGTGATCGACGATCTCTTGATCAATTAACTGGGCTCGAGTTTTCTCAAGATTGATGCGAGTGGGATATCATCAAGTTCGGATTCGACTGAGGATATTCCAAAGGCGGCTTTCTACTCGTTATGGCTTGCACGAGTATACCGTCATGTCATTCGGCTTAACCAATGCTCCGGCCTTGTTCATGAACCTCATGAATTCGGTGTTCATGGAGTATTTGGATAGGTTCGTTGTGGTCTTCATCGATGATATCCTTATCTACTCCAAGAGCGACGAGGAACACACCGAGCATTTGAGGCTTGTGTTGGGCAAGCTTCGCGAGCACAAGCTGTATGCGAAGTTCAGCAAGTGCGCGTTCTGGTTGAAGGAAGTAGCCTTCTTAGGCCATATTCTTTCGGCGGGAGGCGTGGCGTGGATCCTAGCAAGATCGCGACGTGCTTTCACGAGTCGACCTACTTCGGTCACCGAAGTTCGGAGTTTTCTTGGTTTAGCGGGATATTATCGTCGCTTTATCGAGAACTTCTCCAAGATAGCGAAGCCGATGACGGAGTTGCTCAAGAAGGACAAGAAGTTCTCGTGGTCCGCTGATTGCGAGGAAAGTTTCCAAGCACTTAAGAAGCGATTGACCACCGCTCCGTTCTTGTTCTCCCGATGTCGTCGAAGCTTCGATATCTTTTGTGACGCTTCTCGTCGAGGCCTCGGTTGTGTCCTTATGCAAGAAGGCAAGGTAGTGGCCTATGCATCAAGGCAATTGAGACCTCATGAACTCAACTATCCTACCCATGACTTGGAGTTAGCATTTGTGATCCATGCACTTAAGATTTGGCGACATTACCTAATCGTGTCGTTGTGAAGTGTATTCGGATCACAAAAGCTTAAAGTATTTGTTCACCCAACCAGATCTGAACCTTGGCAAAGGAGATGGCTGAGTTGATCAAGGACTATGACATGGGTATTCACTACCATCCGGGCAAGGCCAATGTCGTTGCGGATGCGCTTAGCCGCAAAGCGCATTGCAATGCATTCTTTGCTCAGGAGCCTCACCCCCCTTCTCGAGGAGTTTCAACGTCTCAACTTGGGCTTGGTTGAGCACGGTTCCTTCTTTCGCCTTAGTCGTACGACCAACCTTGGTGGATCGGATCAAGTCCGCTCAACGATCGACGTTGGAGTGAACGCATCAAGGAAAATGTCAAGAATGGAGCGACCAAGTGCTTCTCTAAAGATGAGCTTGGTGTCGTGAGGTTCGAACGCGCCTTGTAGTTCCAAAGGACATGGAGTTGCGGAGTTGATCCTCCGCGAAGCCCACGATTCCCGTTATCCATTCATCCCGGGCCACGAAGATGTATCATGATCTCGGCGAGATTCGGTGGACCGAATGAAGAGGAGATCGCAAGGTTCGTTCTCGAGTGCGGCGTGTGTCGTCGTGTCAAGGCCGAGCATCGTCGTCGGATCTGCCCGACCCTTACCAATTCGGAGTGGAAGTGGGATTGGTCGGGATGGACTTTATCACCGGTCTACCCGGTCTCCAAAGAAGAATGATGCCATCCGGTCGTCATCGATCGATTGACTAAGGTGGCTCATTTCCTTCTGTCAAGACCGACCTTGAGTGGGTCTCTCGCGAGCTCTACATAGCCCGCATCGTGAGTTTGCATGGTGTGCCAAAGACAATTGTGTCGGATCGTGGTTCATTCACGCCTCGGTTTTGGCATAGCACGCAAGAGGCTATGGGAACTCGCCTTTCTTTCATTTCGATTTCACCCCAAGCGATGGTCGGGGCGAGAGGGTCAACCAAGTATTAGAGGACATGCTCAGAGCTTGTGTCCTTTCTATGGGAAGCATTGGGAGAAGTGCTTGCCATTTGCCGAAGTTTTCTTACAACAACGGTTTCAGGCGGTCTCGGCATGGCACCATTTGAGGCCTTATATGGGAGAAAGTGTAGAACCCGTTGAACTGGTGCGAGGCCGGTGAAAGACCTTTCTTTGGCGGGCTCGATTAATGAGGCCGAGGGTCAAGTCCACTCATTCGTGACCGCTTGCGCACGGCTCAATCGAGCGAAAGAGCTATGCGGATCGTCGTCGTCGTGAGTTGAGCTTTGAGCCCAATGACCGTTTATCTCAAGGTTTCTCCTGCGAAGGTCACTAGCGTTTTGGTGTCAAGGAAAGTTAGCTCCTCGATATGTCGCCCCTCCGTATTATCGAGAAGAAGGGAGCTGTTGCCTACAAGTTGGAGTTACTGCTGCTGCGGAGTACATGATGTGTTCCATGTGTCCCGGCTAAAGAAGTGCCTCCGTGTTCCAACAGAGGAAGCTCGTTGGAAACTCTTGATGTCGGGAAGATTTGACCTACGCGGCGTCTGTTCGCATACTCGAGGAAGTCGAGCGAAGAGCGAGGAATAAGACCATCAAGTTCCTTAAGGTTCGAGTGGTCAAACCATTCCGAGGATGAAGCTACTTGGGAGCGAGAAGATCGTCTCCGTCTGAACTACCCTCTTTCTTTTCCGAGTAAGACAAATCTCGGGACGAGATTTTTGTAAGAGGAGGTTTGTAACATCCCAAATTCATACTTGTGTTTCAAATGTAAGAAAATGAGTAGAAATTAAAACTTTTTCTTACATCATGTATTTCTGTGTGCACTAAACAATTATTGTACAAGAGTATGGAAATACAAAGTCACAAATCTGTTGATCATCTCTGAAATCTTTTCCTAAGTTCTTGGGTTGATATGTGACCCTCTGAAAAATTTCACAATTTTGAAATTGATTGGATAGTTTTATGGGTCGATCAAACTTGCTTGACTCATAGTCAAATCTAGCTCAAAACATTGTATAATTTACTGAGAAAAATGCTCAAAGACAAAAACCTCTAGAAATTTTACACCATGTCGACTCAAGGTTAGCAAGCTCTTGTCAAAATTTCATCAAATTTGGAGTTAGATTGCTACCTCAAATAAATCCCAAGTCTCACTTTTAATTTCAAAGTCAAGTTTGGATTCCTGTTCCTCGGTCCGCCGGTGCAGCTCGTGCCAGCCAGCTCAGTCAAACCAACTAACGACACCGGCCAGAGCCCGTGCAACCTCGCCAGCCCCGCCGCCCTTGGATCTCAATCCAACCTCAAAGACCTCCTCGGGTCTTTGTAAAGGACCTCCCACCCGCACGACCTCCTCAGATTCTTTTACAAAGACAACCCTCGAGGGCCTCCCCCAGGACCTCCTTTGCACCTTTTGCAAAGACCACCCTGGGCGACCTCCTCGGACCTCCACGACCACCCCTAGCGCTTGGGTGATCTTGAGCCGTCCATCTTGAGATCTGTGGCTCAGACCTCCCCTAAGTGTTAGGACCTCTAATACTTAGCCCAAAATCTGGGCCCTTGGATTTCAATCCAACAGCTCACGACCTCCCTGGTGGAGCTCAGCGCTGATTTAGCCGTTGAGTTCATTTGACCAGTCTTCCCTATTTCTCTCACTGTCGGGTGGGCCTGGGCATTATCAATTTTTGTGCATGGCAGTAGAGAGCAGTGCCTTGTCAATTATAAAGTGACAAGCGGCTATGTCTGCCAACATTAAATGTCTGCGGCACCTTTTGCTCAAAAGTCTCACGACAACCTACTCCCATCATGTCATGTGTACTTTGGCTCGAGTGCCATTTGTCTTTGCCATTTTCCCACCAGCTATATTTGAAGCCCAAGCTTGCTATCTAAGTTTCTTTAGACACTCCTTTTCAACCCTAGTTTCTTCTTACGCTCTTGTGCTCAAAACACCAAAGCTCTTTGCCTCCATTCTTTGAACTTTGGAGCTCTCGGCGACCTCAGAGCTCGGTGGTTCATTAATGCAATATTGGCGGTCACTTTGTCATCTTGGTCACCTCGGTCTCCTAACTTGTTTTGTTTAAACCTTCACAGAGGTTGACAAATTGGGAGCTGTTTCGGGACCGTTGGTCGTCTTCCTCATCTCGGCGCGCCACCGTCACCGAGTTATCTGCGACCACTCCGGTCCTCCTTCGTTCCTGGTGAGTAGCTTAGTATTGAAACCCGATCGTTTGAACCTCGGTAGCTTTTGTTTTGGCCGTATTTTGCCTCCTTCGGTCATCTCGGCTAGCCGCCGGTAGAGTGCGCTTCGAGCCCTAGTGTTGGCACCTTTAGGTTCTCCTCCCTATTTGGGACCCATCCGTGTTCTTGGTTCCCGCCGACGAGGTCCACGTCGCGGCGTGGCGTGGAACACGCTCGGGTTTGTCGGCCAAAACCTCCGTTTCGTCATGTTCCTCGGACAACTTTAATGCTCAAATCATTGCTTATCATTTGGTGCGTTAATGGTGTCTTAATCTGTCGTGGAGTCAGCGTGTGGGCCATGGGTTTAGAATTAAAGTTTGGAAATCATTAAGTGTCCTTTTAGTTTCATTTATTGTCAATCATCCGGAGCATTTAATTTGTCTTAACCGCCGCTTTTGTCGTTGTCAGGAGGTCTGCGCCATTAAAACCACTCCAGGACCTCCCGCCAAATCCCGGCCGTTAAGACCTCCGTAGGTTAAATCCCACCGCTAGGATCACCCTCCTCCTTGGGGTCCTTTTGCAAAAGACCTCCTTGAGGTCCTCGTGCGAAAAGGTCACCCGATCGTTTTGTCAAACCGCCCTCTCGGACCTCCTTGGGGTCCTCTTTGCAAAAGTCCTTCCTTAGTCGTTTTGAAAAACCACCCCGAGCCACCCCACCAAGGTCCTCTTGTGCAAAGACCACCTGGTCATTTGTAAAGAGAACCTTCAAAACTACGTTTAGGGTCCTCTTTCCAAAAGACCACCTCTGGCCCTTTGTGAAGAAGTCGTAGGACCTCCTCCGCTCGAGATCCGGGACCGTTCATGACCTCCCCACGGAGATCCAACCATCGGACCTCTCTCTGTTGAACACTGTCGCGTAGGACCTCCCGCGAAGATCATGGCCATCCATGACCTCCTCGGTGAAATCCTAGCCGTCCAGGCCTCCTCGCTTCATCTTAGCCGTTCGGGACCTCCCACGGAGATCGTGACCGTCTGAGGACCTCCTGCCCGCTACGGACCGTTAGATTTAGATCTAACGGGCTGAACCTCCTCTGTAGATCTCAGCCGTCGGGACCTCCTATGGGAGATCGGCCGTTAAGATCTCGTCGATCAATCGTTGACCTTTAGACCTCTCCTGTGCTCGGGACCGCGGATCTTGATCGACGGTCACGCCTCTGATAGCGCGAGGACCTCCTTTGCGTCTTGTTGTCGTGCACCGGTCGTAGCCATTGGATTCAAGATCTCACGGCTTGACCTCCTCGCTAGATCTTGCCGTCTAGGACCTCCTCGTTAGATTGGACCATCAAGTCTAGATCTAACGGCCAAGACCTCCCTTGGCGCGATGAGGTCTTTGCGGGTGCTCGTCGCGGGTTTTAGCATCGAGCTCGTGAGCGTGCGATCTTTGATCAACGACCCGACCTCCCGATTTTGTTGGTTTTCGGTTTAGTCGAGAGCTTTTAATTGCACATATTAATTGGTTTAAACTTCAAAATTTCATATCTTTTTCTCTGTAGCTCCAAATTTAACAAACTAAAGTTCTATAAATGCATCTGTTAAAGTACTTTAGCTTAGTATAGGTTTTGCAAAGATAGTCTTTAATACTAAAATTAATCGTGTCTTAGATTTAAAACTTAGAAAAATCATAACTCTTTCAATATAACTCCAAATGACCTGAAATTTTATATGGGTTACCACTATACCAGTAGGTAGCTACCATAAAATTTCAGCTTCAAAATCTTTCTAGAAAATGTTTTGCTACAGTGTTAATTATGGTAGAAAATAGGTTTTTAGGGATTATCTTTTGCACCACAAATCCAAATTAGGTTTTTCCAGTTCCTATGCCTAGGTATATTCTATTTTGCCTTGTGTATAAATTTAAATCGTAATTGGATAATTTTTGCTTGCTCTTTTGTTTAAGTGTTGCTCGTCTTATTGGTTGTTTTCGCTCTTTCGCTTAGGATTCGATATTTGCGGTAACCCGAGAACGACCCTCATAACAAATTGAGCAACAACAAGCGAACAAGCGATTTGATCATTTCCCATTGATCCCATTACTTTCAAAGTCTAATATTTTGTTTAACTTCTATGTATGCATTGCTACTTTGTTGTTAAATTGATTAGTTAGACCTCTAGTTGCATAATCTGTAGGTAAATGGTTATCCTCTACTACACGAGCCTAGGTTATTTCTTTGTGGTTAGAGTTCGATGGATGAACTCTTATCACTTAGTAGATTCTGAATGAATATTGCTTAGCCATGCCTAGTTATCGGTAGTATTGGGCGATCATCGACTTAGTCGGTGATCTTGATCACCTAACTACTTATACTACTCCATTATGTCCAACCCTTGTGTCTTATTGATTTACAAATCAAAAGCTAAAACAAAACTATATCTTGACTTGGGCACAATGGTATGTTGATGTGATCATTTGGGTGTGTGGAATGGTGCCTAAGTCCCCAAGGACCGAGTTACTTGTGTCACTAAGCCAGCGCTTATTGCGTGCTAACCACACGAGGGGATATGGAACCTCTCTTGACTCGATACTTTGGGAGGTGTTAATTATGAGCTGGTCGGTGGGTGTGTTCTTGTGTGTGTGTTTTGGAGGAGCATTAGCGCACCAGGTTAGGCTGTCTAATGTGTCTTTCTCCGTGGGTTGCGGCTCTTAATTAGCATCGTCCATTGGGAAGCGTCTTGTTAGACTTAGCCATGCCTGCATACCAAAGGAAGTGTGCTAACAGTGGTGGTGGAAAGCGGTCTATCGTGTGGGTACATTGGTACACCCCTGAAGGGTTAAAACTATTCGAATAGCCTCGTCCTAGGTTATGGACATGCTTGGTAAGGTCGTGCAAGAACTAGACTACAACCTTTTAAAAATTTAAACTTGACATGGGTGGTATGAAGGGGTACTTCATGCTATGGTTGTGGTGACTATGGGTTAGTCACTTCTAGGTTGGTGTTGTTCTCTATCTATGTTATTATTGTCTCTCTTTTATTTGAACGATAAAAGTTAATTGCAAACTTGCTTTGAATCTATTACCTTATTGTAAATGAAAACTTGCTTTATCTTTGAAAATAAGTCGAGCCTCATCCACTTAAATAAAGCTTGCATGTAGTTAATTATAGTTACTGTTATCTCACACGTCGGTCTTGCGAGTACAAAAACAAGTTTTGTACTCATCCGCTTCTTAATATTAATTGTTGCAGAGGAAGAAGGTGAGCCCCAAGGGCCTCACTTTTGTGAGTTTGTGTTCTTGCTGTTTGGGACGATTAGCTTGGCGGTCCGGTTGGTTGCCTTGTGGGTAAAGGCACACCGATTGGCTTTGTTTCGCCATCTTATGGCCATTTTGCTTCATTGTGTATTTACTTGTCTTTATGAATTTTGGCCTGTCGGCCTCTCTTTTTAAATAACTCTCTTTATATTATCTATGTCGTTCGGTTGTTGCTTTGCTTGGCTCTATGTGTATGAATGGAATTGATGCATGATTTTGTAGCGGGTGTGTATCTTGCATTTAGGAAGTATACATATCTAGAGGCTTAGTTTATTTGATTTGTCTTTGTTAGGACCAAGTGGATGGTTAAACAAACAAGCCCGAATAAACGGGGTCCTCACATATACCGCACAGCAAGTGCGGTACTACCGTTTCACGAGAGAATCAAAACGGTGCTTACTGGAAAATACATACCACTACAAAGTCGGAATGACCGGGTGTGTGGTAGTTCCGCTCAAGAACAGAGGTACTACCGCATCCGGTCATCACGCTTCCACAATGCGGTACTACCGCACAGAGGGTTTGCACTTCGAACTCAAAATAATGTCTCTCTAGAAAAAACATACCATCAAGTAATAATCGGAACAACCGGGGTGCGGTAGTACCGCACTACGAGCCTGGTCGTACCTTTGAGTTGTCGTACCGTGCAACCAACGCCGGTACTACCGATTATCCTGACAAAGCGTAATTGGCTTTCCAAAACAAAATCCATATGCATACATGATCCTAAATTGATCCAAAAAGCACAAGAACATGCTATCAAGCTACTAGACATGATCCCTCTTAATAGTACGGTATTTAACCTAAAATCCGGTCTTTCAATCATTTCTCCTAAGACCGATAAACCATAAAAAGATCCTAGGCTATTTGTACCTTAACCTTGATCCATATTGTTCTTCAAATTGTCCTTTAGCATACTTCTTCATGATCAACCTCACAGTTGGGATTTAACCTTGTAAAAACTCAATAAACATATTAATCCCATATACACATATTATCATTAATTACCAAAATAAATTTTTAGGGGCCTAGATGCTTTCACAGGCGCAAGCGTGGCGTAAGTGCGGGCAGCAAGCCCGTTTTTGGCCGCGCGCCTCGCCATCAGCACCGCAGCACTCGGTGAGTCTTCCGCCACTCCAACTCCGTCACCCTGCGCCCTCAACCCCCCTCCACTCTTCCCCCACCTCCCCTTTTCTTCTTCACCGCCGAGAGGCGCCGCCGCCGCCACTCCTCCTCCGCCCCGCCGCCCGCCACCACGGCCACCCCAGCTCCCAGACCCCACCGGCCTCCGCCCCGGCGCAGCCGTGCGTACGCACCCTCCTCCTCCCGTGCGCCCCATCGCGGCGCGCGACATGGCCCGAGCTCCCGCCACCGCCCTTTTGCCTCGCGTCGCTGCTCCAGCGCGCCGCCGGCCCCACCGTCGGTGCCCTCGTGGCCACCATCCCCTTGGCCACTCGTTCCCGGCCTTGCCCGGTGCCGCCGTAGTTCACCCCGCCAGCAGCAAGCTCGAGCCGGAGCCGCACCGGATTGCGACGTGGAAGAAACGTGAAGGGAACTGCGCCAAAGAACTCACAAACACCCCCTGCCACCTCACCTAGCCCACGCAGCGGCCGACGTGGCGAAACCGGGCCGCTCGCACGCCACGTGGGCAAAACCGCCGCATGAAACAACCCGAGGGGGTTGCTTGCCCGGTTTTACAACTTAGGGGTGTCAAAGGGCCGATTTTTTAATACAAGGGGACACTTGTCTGCATGTCAATACTTGAGGGGGTAGAATGGACTTCTTCCTTTACGTAATAAAGAGAAAACACACGATCCCAATCTCAAGATTCCAGCCAATATTGATAAGCGTGTGAGTTCAGACTTCAGAGCATACAAACATGTGAGAACAAAGGGGGATGAAGGAGAAATCAGAAGGCATGACAAATCAAAGACAATAATACTCCAATGTGAGCTGCACTATGGCCAAAAGACTATCGTCAGATTCATGATTTAATTAGCAAATGCAAACTAGCGTTGTGCTCCATGGAGTGGCTCGGGGGAGACTGGATTTGGAAGATGCAGGGATGCGCATCAAGAGAGAGGGCTTAGGGGCAATACAATATGGGTCTTGGCCCGTACGAAAGGATCTAAGCAGGGAAATTTAAAAGATGCAAATGTAGAATTTTTTAAAATAAAAACTTTTTTATTAAGACTATATAAATAAACCCCAATAAAAAAATTGCAGAATAATAATCGATTGCCATTTTCCATCGTGCCGCTATTTTAATTGGCGACAGGAGATCCATGTGACAAGCATCCGTTTGTTGCGCCTTTTGTAGTCACCCCTTGGAATTGCAACATGGCCATCCTATAGCTATTCCAATAACTTTTTTAAATAATCCACTTAAGATGGAAAATTGCAAGAATAATCCACTTAATGATGATGTTGTCACGTGAGAAGATTTTCTTTTTTCTATATATATACAAAGAATGATAATAGTACAACGTACAGTAGGTTCAAGGTTTCGATACATGGCCTAATTAAGCTTGGACCATTGGAGTTTACCTATGGGAATTAATATATCAGAAAAAGATCGTCATGTTCTTTTAATACAAAAGAGAGAGAGAGAAAAAAATTTCTCTGAAGAGAGAACAGCTGATCGACAGGATACCAAATGAAATGAAATGCCTTGTGCACACATTCTTATCCAAACACTCATGGCATGCACATACTGTCTGAAACTTGATCCGGATGATCTCCATTGCAAGATATTTCATCCATGTCACTATCTGATTCTGATCTGATATTACCAAGACCATGATTGCCCCTTCATCTCTTTCCCCAATCCAATCCAAGCCTCTTGCATGGCTTGCGTCTTGCATCTTGGCACATTGACTGCGCCAATCTAATCGCAACAGTTTTCTGAAACCGAAAGAGCATCAAGAAAACCAAGCATGTTTGTTTCCTTGTGCCATCTGTCAACTGCATTTCGCATCAAAGTACAAACACAGCTTATGATGTACGTGTGCATCTCCTGAACCAACGGCTAGTCCCCGATCTTGTGGTGCTAATTTGAGCTCAGCCAAGATTACAGTGGTGCTAGTACTTTGTGCTGTTAATTAATTTGTGTCAACTTCGGCCACTGTACTAGCAATCGCTGGTTCTGAGTTACTCATACGTGGATCTCAAAAGAAAAGGCATACGAGGATAACATCGACAAATAGTTATGCAGAAAAAGGATATCAATGGAACGAACATATTAACTAGTATTGGGGATTTTTGGCCCGACAGCTGCCGCAAGAGGCGGAAGTGTGGTGGTGTTGGAGAGCTGCCGTCGTCAGGGCGGCTCGCTAGCTAGACGGCTGGCGGGAATTTATACGAAGTGAGGAAAGACAGACCCACACGATTTTGATCTAGTGGTTACAAAATGTGACTTACGATAAAATATGCATAGACAGCCCCCATAAAAAACATTTGGTTTTCTCCGTTACTCTGCTATTACAACATTCTTCTACTCATTGGAATTTTCTGTCTTTATACTATGAGAAAGCAAGATTCACATGCCGGTGGGGTGGAGTAGAACATGGCCAATCGGACAGCAATGATTAGCCGGACACCAAGGTTGAGATCTCTCCTCCACTTTCATTCATTAAAACCCATTCCTTTCTTGCTACACGACATTGGATGTACTAGGGCTTCTGTGCTGCTTCCCAAGCCCCATACTGCCGTTCAATTCATCCCCTCTCGATCAGCCTCATATCCAGAGAACATACACCCCTCATCCACAACTTTATAAACATGTAACCCCACATGGCCACATGTACACGCACACACCCCCCCACTAGCATTCCACCATCTCAATTCTCAAACATTCACAATGCAGCGCCGCCGGCAGTACGGCAGCTCCGGCGAGCTCGACGTGTTCGGAGCGACACGCTACTTCGATGGCCTCGCCGACCGCGCCACCGGCCCGGTCGCCGTCCGAGAACCTGCTCAAGATCTGACGATCCAAGTGAAGATGACGTATGACAAGAAGATGGAAGAAAGCTACCATGTTCAGCTGGGAGTCAAGACGAGGAACAAGCTCGCCGCCTTCTTCGGCTCGTTGGTGTCGCCCGAAGCAAGCTTCCGTAAGAAGCCTCCTCCTGCAGCAAGCACACCACCCGCCGGCGAGCCACCGAAGGTCTCCTCGTCGTCCTCGCGCGGGAGCAGTGATGTCACAGCTGCTGCTGCTGCTAGCATGCAAAGTTATGGCCATGATTTGGGTGTGGTGATGCGGGATAGGAGGTTGCAGGGTGTTAGGGTTGTGAGGGGCAGCGGTGATGAGGAGAGGTGGGTGGTGAGGTGCAGTGCTTGGGAGGAGGAGCACCATGAGAAGATGTTCGATGCAGCATCAAGTGACGACCATCGAGTTGGAGAAGAAGATGGTTGGGAGAGTGACTCTAGCTCTGATCTATTCGAATTGAAGATACGATCTTCCCAAGTAATTACTAAATGATTGAATAATATTTGCTATTGATCGAGGGTAGCTAAAGCACAGCCTAAATGCATCATGTGGAGATCATGTATATGATCCTAATCTTAGTATTGAATAATTGACAATGATGTCAATGTGTTTGGGTTCAAACCGTCGGTTTTAGCGAATTGTCGCTGGCTGTCAGAATCAGACGGTCAGACCAGCCCTGGGTGACGGTCAGACCGATCGGAGTTGGAAAGTTTAATTTTGGGGAATGCTTTAAAACACTTACATGGGATGTTGGAATTTTCCCTGCAACTTTTGCACGTAGCACTGTTACTGCTTTGGTTCCAGAGAACCAAAGTCGCTCGGTCCTTGTCGTAGCTTCGTCCAGAAAAGAAACGGCCGAGTCTTTCCTCCACGAGACCCACTGGTCTTTGCTTTTGATGTGACCTCTCTGCTCCAAGTTGTATTCACGTGATGCAGCCCTCCTGGCTCCTATGTGATGAGCAACTCCTCTGGTCCTTTGACTTCACGTGAGATAGACTGTGCTTGTTGCTTCAGAACAAATCACAGAGAACACGAAACAACCGAGAATAGAAACGATTTCTTTCGGGAGCACACCTGCTCCTCCTGATCTTTTCTTATTTCTTCTCACCTGGACATCACTTTACATTGTAAAGGCCTTAGCCTTTTATACCCACGCATCTACCAGACCGAAACCAACTCACACACCTAAACCAAACAAGACTCGGACTCAACTACAAAAACAGACTCGAAAATACTTCCTAGTAAGAAACGGACACGAACTAAAACATAAAACTACTAAAATAAGATTAATTCTAACATTCACCCCCTTAATCTTACTTCTTTATCTCGATCACGTCAATCTTCTCTCTCATTTGAACTTCCAAGTCTTCATTTTTTACCTACACTCCTGTGCGCTGTTCCTTTCTGGGCCGATACCGCCCTACCACCTGCGCTTGTTCCATCTTGACCCATACACAAACCAATGCTTGTCGCGCCTCGCACTTGGATTGAACTTGTCCTTCCTTGCACGCTCGCCTGGGCTAGAGCACCTGCTCCCACGACCACCTGGGCTGGAGCACCTGCTCCCACGACCGCCCCTACCACAACAAGGTCGTTCCCTACGACGACCACGCCAGCACTTGCTGCGCCACCTGTCCGTGCGTCATCTGGTCCTCCCGACCACCCGTTCTCTGTGCCATCTTCCGAGTCGCTAGCCCCTACGAGTGTTGCATGCACATCTCTAGCAGTTGCTGCGTGCGCTTGTGTGTTGCCACCCTCAGCAGCGCCTAGCGCAACATGTCCCTGGACCCCACCAGTTTGACCACTCGAGCCGCTTCCTTGCGCACCTCCTGACCCGCCGCCCGGGCCACCTGTATGTACGCTGCGCTCTTCATGCGCGTGGGACTCACCGCCCCTAACAGCGTCGGCGCGCTGGCTGCGTCTGTCTGAACCTCTCGAGCCGCCTCTGCGCAACCTGCGCCAACTCCGTGCATGCCGCACCCTTCGTGCGCGTGGGACTCGCCGCCTCGCTGCGGCTATGCGGACCTTCCGAGGCTTCACCTGCTACGCCTCCTGCGCCAACTGCGTGCCGCCCCTGGGTCCCACCATGTCCTTCATGCGCGTGGGACTCACCGCCCCCCTGCGCGCCGTGTGCGCACTCCTGCCGCGCACTACGGGAGCCCACCGCTCCGCTGTGCTGCGCCGCTCTCGCGCCGTAGTAGCGCCTGTGCTGCCGCTCCATTGGGCACGCTGCATGCTGGGCCGTTGCGCCTCTCCTTGCACGGCGCTCCACGAAACCGCCTTGCTCTCACCTTAAGCTACTTGGGTCGACCATCCTTCGTCATGGCTCTGATATCAATTGTTGGAATTTTCTTTTGGGAGCACACCTGCTCCTCTTTTTTTATCTTTTCTTATTTCTTCTCACCCTAGACTTTACTTTACATTGTAAAGGCCTCAGCCTTTTATACACACACATCCACCAGACCGAAACCGACTCACACACCTAAACCAAACAAGACTCAGACTTCAACTACAAAAACATACTCAAAAATACTTCCTAGTAAGAAACGGACACGAACTAAAACATAAAACTACCAAAACAAGATTAATTCCAACATGGGAATGCTAGGAGGTGAGTTTGCACCAGATTTCATGCAAAATGGACTTTTGAGGTAAAACTAGATATAGTTTGAAATTTCCAGAGAAGATGTTGTCCGTGACTTGGGAAAATTTCTGAAGCGGTTTGGCTGGCCATTTGCCGTGATCGGTGATTGGCGGTCGGGCCAAGCTTGTTGGTCAGACTAGCCAAGGGAGGTGATCGGAACAGCCAGAGGAGGTTCTTTCGCTAGGATGGATGTGAACTTTGTTGAATTGGCCAAAGTCATGGCTGTTTGTTCGTAGGTGTTGCATGATGCATGCTTTGGTTAATGTAGGATCAAGTTGCGAGGAACTTATGCCCGGAATCGATTTTTTGATCTATTGTTGTTCAGGTGGCTTCGAGTCAACTCATATCAACAATGAGGATGATTGGGACTAGAATAGGAGAGCTGAGGTCGAGCGATCAAGATACCGGGTGAAGTGGTTGGACTCAAGCATGGCGTAAGATGGACAAGAACGACCGAATGGGAAGTTCGGTGCAACAGGTTGCATCAAGTGGCTTGGGGTCGGTGCAAGTGTCATGGTGGTGGTTCTGGCGGTAGTCAGATGTGAGAGACTTGCCGACATAAAGAGAGTCATTGATGAACCTACACGTTATGAAGCATGGGATTGCTTCATGTTGATTGGACTCTGCCTTTAGAAAAGGATCGAAAAGTAGTATTTTGATATCTTCGCCAAAATACCGGGTTGGTGACCTTGGAGAAACTACGGCGCGGGATGACACAAAGGAGAGGTGGTTTAGGTTAAAAGAAGATGAATATCACGAAGAGACAGATCCGAGAGACCTGGTTCGTCATCCACTATGAGAAGCATATGTGAGTGTAGACCAGTTTGTGTGTGGGTTTAACAGGTGCCCGATAAGGTTTTTTTTCTAGACCTAGCCTCCATTACAAGGAGCAGCCAATCAAGATTTTGGATATCACAGAGCGTCGTACCAAAAGCAAGACCGTTCATTTTTGCAAAGTTCAGTGAAACAACCATTCCAAAGGAGAAGCAACGTGGGAGCGTGAAGAAGAGCTGAAAGCTGAGTTTCCTAACCTTTTCTCTAGCTAGCCTAAATCTCGAGGTCGAGATTTCTTTAAGGGGGAGGTTTGTAACATCCTAATTTTTCTGAGCTTTAAAAATCTTTAGTTTAGTTTAGTAGTTGGAAAAATTCACCCAAGAGTTTATTTGAATTTTAAGTAAAACTTAATATGGACTTTTAGTATCAAAACAATTTAATATGATTAATGCCAACATCAACAATGGTCAAAACTATTTTATTTGGGTTCTATGTGGTTGGATATATTATCTACATTTTCCAGAATTTTTTTAGTGCATTTGCTATTTTTCTAATTGTCTTTTTCTTTTTTTGGTATTTATAAAATAGAAAATGTATTCAAAATCATAGAAACTCGATTGGGTCGAATCTCTTCGGCCCAGTTATCCTTTTATCCACACGTGGCCCGCTTAGCGGCCCATTTGCGCTTGATGCATCAGCCCGCTTGCCCGCTTCATGTGTCCTCGCTAACCGGTGGGTCCCACCGAGTCATCCCCTACCTCGCCTTCGTCTCCCCGCGTGTTTTTCTCACTACCGCCATTGACACATCTCGGAGCTTCATCCGACAAGTCGTTTCCAATCAAGAAAATCCCTCGGAGATACGACATTGGACTTCCCTTATCTCCTCGCATCCAAAACCAACAAAATCTTATCCCGTATCACCTTCCATCTCCTAGATTCGCTCGTGTTCATCTCAGACTCATTTAGGTCTTCACTGCCGATACGCCCTCTCAGCCTTGCCCTCACCCTATAAAAGGCCCCCCCTAGGACCTCCCTTGCCTCCGCATCCCGAACCCCCGATCAATTCCACCCCTAGAGCCTTAGCGCCGCCATAACTCAAGGTTTAGGGTTTTCGGCTGAGCTTTCTTTTCTGTGAATTACACCACCGTCATCCATGCCTCGTCGACATTGACTGCACCGCCAAGTCCACCATCACAGGCGCTACCTCTACCGCCCATCCGCACTGTTGATATCGCACGGAGCTACGCTACGTCCTAGTCACCTTGGTTCCACCAGAGTATCACCGGAGAGCTGATCCCGACAAGCTCGTAGCCCTAGCTCCAGTTCGACCTCGTCATCGGCCCCCTTAGTTGACCTTTTTTCCATAAGTGCACCGACGAGTTCCCCTTCACGTCATCTTCCCGCTGGTACCACTCACTGCCGGTGAAGCTCTGCCCTTCACCGGATCCATTGGGACCCGAGCGCCACTAGTCATCGTCATCGCCACGCCAGCATCCATGTTAGCCCAAGCCTACGTGTCAGTCTATGTGGTGTCCCCGTTAGCGCCACGTGCGCGCTTACGTACCAGCCCAGCCCAAACCCCACATACCAAGGCTCGGTGGATCCAGTCCACCGTGAACTATCTCAATGACATGTGGGTCCCATATGTTAGCCTCAGAGCTTTTTCTTTGGTTTTCTTTTAATTCCAAAAATCCTAGGGCTAACGTTAGCACTGCATCATATTCTAATTTTTTAGTAGAAAAATAAATAGAGAAATTCTAGAAATTCTAATTTTGCCTTTTTCTTTAGATTAGATCTCCCAAAAGCCATATCTTCTTCATCCGAACTCCGTTTGAGCCCATTCAAATTTCTAAATTCATCTAAATTTGAGCTATATTTTATTGATATTTTTATTTAATTTTTGGAGATTATTTTAATCTATTTGTTAATTTATTTTTGTTTATTTATTTTGTTTACGAATAGACGTTGCTACTTCAGGAGATTTCAATGAAGAAGGATTCACCAAGACAAGGACTAGTACTAAGATCTATTTCAAGGCAAGTTATACCTTTGATCATATTTTACCCAGTTTTCTAAAATTATTTTAATTCAATTATTACATGTACTTCAAATATTTATTTAAATGCTTTTGGGTTTAGCTATTAATCCAAATTGTTTATATCCACCTTGTCTATTATTATGTTATGATCTTTTATCACCCTAGATTAGTTCATTATTTAGTTGATCTTATCATAGCACCAACGTGGGTTGGTTAGATATGATTAGTCTGCTTAGCCTTGCAACGAATCATCATTTCATGTGAGTCGCCAATACAAATTTGACTAAGTGAATATGGAACGTTGTGATAAAACTATGTGTTGTGTGCTATTACTTGTTGATCGCATGTGTGGCACTTAACCAACTGGGTGGGAAAAGATTTAGACCGAGGCAAGTGGTGAAAACTGTGTGATATGGTGGAACTGTGTGATTGGGAATGATAATCTTTGTGGCATAGCTAAAAATTGGAAGTCTTGCCTTAGTCAATTAAGGACTTAACTTTGTGCACCATTGAACTGATCCATTGCTGTACGACCACATGCCTGGTATGGGACGGGCCGAACTTAGTTAGTTATGAAATCTCGGCATTGACTACTCAGGTAGTAGGTTAAGATATGTGCTAGGGTAGAGGTGTGTTTCTGTCTTTGTGGCGACTCATATCTATGAGCAGTTCGCCGTCTTCAGGTCCAACGGTGTGTGATGGACTAATTTCTTGTGTAGGCATTAGTGTTGTCAGTAAAAGACATCGGGAGTGTCAATGTTTGAAATGAAGTTTCAGAAAATTTTTGTTATGATTAGTGCTAGCTACACTGATTATATCGTGTAGGTAAAGTGTACAACCTCTGAAGAGTGTTAAACAATCTATTCGAATAGCCGTGTCCACGGTCATGGATATGCTTGGAGATTTCACACGAGGGTTAGTTTTTCATAAAACAATTGGGAAGGGACAGCTGTATGATATAAGTCATGTGGCTGTGTGAAATAAATTGATTAGGCTTTGTGTCTTTGTGAAACAACTGTTAAATTATTATTTGTATTCCATTGCAAATGTTACTTGTCACATCCCCAATTTAATAAAGAGGATTATTATGCATATCATGAGCATGCATCATGTTTTTGGAGCATCCAAAATCTACTTCCGCTACGAGTCAGTGTGTCTAGTGGTAATCTCGTGATCTATTCCTAGCGGAGGTCCTTGGTTGCACGGTAAAAAGATTTGTTTTGTGCTCTCGTAGCTTTCGCGCGATCCTTTAGTTTGCCTCTCATCAGCTCACATGACCAGCTTCCGAATGGTGGGACAACTACAGCCTAGCTAACGATGATGATCAATCCATCACTTGGGCTGAGTTTGTGTGAGCCTTCCAGCGCGCACACATTCCTGCTGGCACAATGACCCTCAAGAAGAAGGAATTTCTCTTGCTGTGGGGACCCTGGAGTTATCTCCGTAAGATCGAGACTAATCAAGGTCTTAGGGACATAACCCTGGATCTCCAGTAAATGGATTCCAACTTACCTCAGTCTAAATGAGAGGCTTGACTGTAAACTAGAGCCCCGACGATCATGCGCGCCGCTTCCCTGCGAGCACTGCATGATTGTCGGTTCTCCAACAAGCCAAGCACGACACTTAGCGAGTTAAATGGGAACCCATGAACAGCGAGTATGACCTATATTGGCTCCCAAGATCAGCGACCAATATATTCATACTCTCATTACAACGTCGATCACATCCATACAACGCTCATACATAAATAGTACAAAGTTATACATCACGGTTCCAAGTTTACAACTACATAAGTGGCGGACCGCCAAATTAAACAAGTTTATAGCGAGGCGAGTAAATAAACCAAAATGCCAGCAGTGGTATGCCCACAACCCATCGGTAACCGACTAGGAGTTAGAAGATAGCATACTACTCGTCGGTGTCACCTAAATTGACACCGACAAACTCATCGGTTTCGATATCGTCCTCACCTGAAAAAGCCAACCAAATACAGTTGAGTACCAAGAGTACTACATAAGTCTTACACAAATAAAAATAGTTATGCATAAGGTCATTCAAAGGAAGGGCTCATATTGGCTTAGTTTTGCGAAAGAGACGCAACAAAGTACAACCTACACATACTAGTTTTTCAAGTGCCATTTCAAAATCAGATTTGATGTAGAAGTAAAGCATGTGAATAAGTAATGAACCGAGTAACAATTAAAGCGTACAAATAGCAAAGTGGCTGCCCACTTTGATACAACAACAAGCATGAACATCCCATTCATGAAATTACGGGTTCACCACAATTTTAATTCCAAGTCTAACAATAGTAACTCCCGAACTCAAGCGGTTGTCCATAACAGTGGACACGGCTATTCGAATAGATTTATACCTGCAGGGGTGTACTACTTTACCCACACGACTCGACTAGCAGTAAGCCTCCGGATAATGGCACACTTCCTTTGGTATCTTTGGCGGGAGAATCGAGATCTGATCGTTTTGAAAGAAAAACCCTATTGAGCTAAGTCCCCATGTGAGATGTTTCCGGTCTTAGTACAAGTAGCATATAGCACTTGCTAAGGGCTCACATGTTATATTGGAAATACCGATGTAATGAAAAGGTAATTGGTGCTCCTTGCACACTATAGAACATTGACATCGATTCCTAAGGACAATTGACAAAGACACAATTGTCCCTACACCACCGTGAGACTTAACACAATAGGACCTTCCCTTACTTGACCGTCTGGCACCCATATCTGCGTATGGTAGCACGAATATACTTGAATCAACGACGTTACCAAAGTTCGGTCCTTAATTGTCCGAACAAGTCAACCACTTTCCCAAAGCTCGTGCACGAAGCACCATCACTAACCAACACTTGTCTAGACCAAAAGCTCATTTAAAATGACAAAATTTTAACTCATAAAACAGATCAGAAGATCTGAACCAAAAGTATAAAGAGAGTTGTGTTTATCCCATAATTGTGGGTTATTCCGACAATCAAACTACTGGTTCTAGACTTGCATGGCTAAGCAAACCGGACAATATAAATTCACACATCCTATCTTAAGCATTTCATCTTGGAATAATTCATGGATAGCCACAATGACAAGATAATGGGAGGTGTCTAACTATTCATCACAAAAATAGCAATATTATCAAAATAACATGTAAGCAATTATCATTGCATCTATCCAAACAAAACTGGGATCAAATATGATGCAAAAAGAAAGTTCAAAGGATGCTTGCCTTGCTGGGAGTTCACTTGCTCACTCTCGGTTACGTACTCTCTTACTTCCGGCAACTCGGAATCTATAGAAAGGCGATATCTAATAAACACCGAGAAATAGCCAAAAACTTAAATTGCTCCAAAATGCATGAAATTTATACAGTAGCTATATTATGATTTTAAATGAATTTAGGTATAAAAATTATTCCATTTGGAGTTTATATGAGAGAGTTATAGTAGTTTGAAAATCAAATTTTTGGAAAATGTTGAAAATCAATGTTCTGTTACTGTTCATCCGAATTTAATTATTTTGCGAAAATTTGTAGAACAGTGGTAGGGATAAGCTTTACATGGTATGAAAGGTAATTAAAATTTAAGATCAATAAAAATTGAATCACCCCATTTGGAGTTCATATGAATTAGTTATGAATTATTGAAGTTAAAAGACTTTTTCGTGTAAAAATAATTCTTTTCTGATTTTGCTACTACATTAAATAATTTTTATAGGTAGGATGACCTAGCCTCTGCCATGACAAGTGGGGTCTATGTATTTTCTTTTCTTTTCTATCTATTTCCGAAGGAAAACATCTACCGACAAATCTAACCTTCTCATACTCATATACTTAACCGATTCTCCGGTGTTGAATCTAATCACATGTATAACACTCTCCAATCATATTCTCATATCTTGATCTAAATCCCGTACTAACCTCAACTAAGACATTATCAAGGTAGTCAATCCATCGAGTGATGCCCGAACTCACGATCTTCCAAATATACAATTTATCCAATAATTACACGGAATCCACCGACTCATGGGCATATGACCATGATTAAATCCATCAATCGCTCTCCGATATACTATTTAAGCTAATACTAACTATCTAGCTCTACTTGTCTCTCCTCGGCAAATCACCCTCGCATATACCAAAATTTTCACCGATTGATGTTTATTTGACCAACCGACACCTAATGAGCTTAACCATTTTAGTAACACATCCAACATCTAATGTCTCATTAATTGATCTACTCATATCCAATCACATATGCGTCTCTACGATAGATTAATAATCATTTAGCTACTAATCCAAAAGAGAGTAAAATTGCATTGACTCGGCACATGGGACTTACCTACTAATTACATGGCAATCCAAATATTTATCCGCAATCAAATAATCCATTCCTACCTTCTTCCAATTCTAGCATGTACAACTCACATAGATATTACTTAAGGCATCCTACCAACTTGCTCGCGATTAAATAAATCGTCTGATTCAAAATCCATATTTCTATAAATATCATCACAAGAGCTATCCATCAAGTAATAATTCATAAAATCTTTATGCGTCCAAACTCCAAAAATTACTAATCCACGAGAGGATACCCTCCAATTAATTTATCATCTAAGATCACCACAATTTTGCATGTGACTCCAAAATAATATCGTTCGAACAAATAATCCACTCATAAATTTATTCTAGCATCTACCAATCAACATTACACATCTCTCGTCACAATAATCTAATTATTCGCATCCACAATATTTTATCACATAATCCCACCTACGCACAATTAAGTCCTAACGAGAGTTACACGGTCTTAAGCTACCAAATATTTTTACAAATAAATATGCATAAATAGATGCTATGCTCATGACTAATATGCAACATGCACAACTAATATTGTAATGCGATAGCACAATTTAACGCCGGCGTATTATACCACGGCACTAGGCGTGCCTAATATCATTGGGCGTCGTCTTCTTGGCTCTGTCCACGCTTGCCCGTGATCGTCGTCGAGCTCATCGCGTCCGCTCGACCTTCTCGTCCACGTCCCACTCCGCATCGTCGCCGTCGTTGTTTCGCGTCGCTATTCCTCTTATTAAGAGTGGATACAATGGAGTCTACTCTAGAAGCAACATCATGAAGTTATAAACTTGGCATCATTATCAACAACAACCACAATTGACAAGAGGTACCAAAATCAGTTAAAACAGAGTAATGTTGTTTCTGCCCACCTCGGTCTTTAGTGCATAACTTCCAAACCACTTATCTAAACTGCGTGAAACTTGGCAGGAATGCAGCTCAAGGAGTCCTCAACATGCTGTCCAAATTTCAGCCCAATCCGACACCATATGACCCTCAAACGGATCAAGCACCAAGATTGCGCACCTCTGATTACACTGCAAACAGAACGGACTAAACCACTCTCAATTCTGGTGCTCAATTAAACCAATCCTCAAACCAACCGATCAAATCGAAGTGCTCTATGTGTAGAACTAACTCACCAAGTTTGGAGCCTATCCAACCACGTTTGAACCTCCGACTATGAGCTTGAAGCAGATCGGGCAAGAGCCACCAAGCTGAACCTACTTCACTTCATCTCTCGTCTCTTCCTCCCGTCGGCCGACCACCTTGGCGCCGCCTTACATGCATGCAGTGCCTCGGCTCCCTGTTCGCTGGGCCGCCGCTGCACCGGCCTTGCCTTCGGTCGCTGTTGAGCCCGGCCACGTCGTCGTGTGCCACTGCAGCACCTCGTCTTTGGGGCCGTTTTCCCGAGCCGCTGGACAACACCTCTTCTTGCTTGCTGGCCGCGTCTCCTTGCCTCGGCCACCTCCGCCCCAGCGTCACACTCGCTGCTGCTCGGCCTACACATCGCGCTCGCCTCGCCTTGGGCTGATGTCGTGCCCTTGGCGTCCTCCGTCTTGGTGGCGGGCTGCGGCGCTAGCTCGACCGTCGCGCCTCCACCACTGGCCGCTCGATGCCGCGCCGCTCGCCACGACACCACGCCACTGGCGGCTCATCCAATCATTTGCGGCACCAAACCGCCTCGCTTTGCTGCTGCTCCCCAGTGCTGTAGCTCCTTGCCATCTTCTTGTCTCAAGTCTGTCTTCTGCATTGCATGCACACCATGGAGCAACCAAACCTCGCCAGTGCTGCTGCACTTGCCCGGCCGTGCGCGAGGCCAGCCACCAGCGCCTCCCTTCATTCTTGCAATGAGCTCCGCTCTCTGAACCGAGCAGCTCTTTGCTTCTTCTTCCCACTTCTCAAGAACGCTCAAATGGCCATGCATGCGGGAACTAATTGCTAAAACAGGTTGCTCTAGGTAGGATGACCACCATGGTATAGCATGCAAGGGTTGATTTGTGGTTCTTGATTGGGATTGGAAGGAGAGAAGGTTGTTTGGCTTGAGCTCATGGGTGAGAAAAAAGGAGCTACTGCCTTGGGAAGAAATGGCGTGAGGAAGCAGTGGAGGGGATGGCTCTTGGCTGGAATAAACAAATGGATGGAGATGAGTTCGGCTGGGGCAAGAGGAAAAGTGGCCTGTGTGCTTTTGGTTGGTGAGTGAAAAGGAAATGGCAGCATGAGTAGAAAAGAAAAGGCAAGGGATGAGGAGATGAAAGGTGTGTTGGAGAGGGTGTTTGGTGGAGACAAAGAAATGGCGATGGGTGCTCTCTGTCTCTCTTCTTTGTAACTAGCTATTATACGATAATGTTCCTCCTCCTTTTCTTCAACTTGTTCAAACAATCTGCATGCGAGAACCAACGCGAAAATGGAACACTCTCACGATGGCGATCGCAGCGGTATAACATGCGTCGTCGGTTCTTAATTCTCGGTTGTGATTGCGAGGAGAAGTTAGGAAAAACAAGAACACGCGGTAAAAGCGTCTGCGATCGTACGAAAAAGAAAAGCGAAGATACTAAGGCATGCGGATGACATGATTTTTACGATGCATGCAAAACAAGAAATCAAAATAATTTATTGTATATATATATTTAAAAATAACCCTTTTATTTGATTCAATTTGATTTTTAAGGCAACGTTTTGATTAAACACTGAAAAAATTTCTAAAACATAGTCAAAAATTTAATATATCGCCAAATTAAATATTAACATCACGATTCTGGGAATCGGGGTGTTACACTTGCTTTGCCAAGGCAACCGCGTAGTGAGCGAATATCTGCACAAGTTTAATCAGCTTGTTCGCTATGCACCGGAAGATGTGGCCAAGGATGAAGAAAATAGGAACGATTCTTGGAAGGACTGAATGATGAACTCTCCGTCCGTTTGATTTCTCAGGATTTCACCGACTTTCAGCAGTTGGTGAACAAAGCTATCCGCTAGGAGGGCAAACATCAGGAGATGGAGAATCGCAAGCGAAGGATGGCAGCTCAGAAATTCAACTCTGGAGGTCTCCCAAAACCTTGCACTACTTCATCTCAGCCACCATAGCACGATAGATTCTAGTCTTCTTCCTCTTCAAAGATGCCTACCTCTACACCTCATTAGGAGTTCTGCAACTCTTCTTCAGGAAGCCAGATGCAGAAGGACATTTTAGGAGTTACTTGCTATCACTGTTAGGAGAAGTGGCACTTCACCAATAAGTGTCCTAAAAAGCATCTTCCAACTGCACCCAAGACATGAGCTCCAACTGCTAGCAACACCTCTGTTGTTAAGAAGTCGGATCAGTTCGTGAAGGGCATAGTGAACCACATCACCGCCGAGGAAGCTCAGTCTGCACTGGATGTTGTTCTTGTTATGTTTCTTGTCGACTCGATTACAAAGATCGGTTTTGTTTGACTCAGAGCTTCACATTCTTTTGTTTCAAGCAATTTTGTGGGAAAATATGGGTTATCTACCTCCCCCTTAGTTAACCCTATGTTAATCCATTTCCCGGGCTCGGAAATGAGGAGTAGTTCCATATGCCCAAACCTCACCTTGGAGATATCTAGAGTATCTTTCTTAGCCGACTTAATAGTCTTACATTCCCAAGAATTGGATGTGATCCTCGGAATGGACTGGCTAGCCAAGAATCGAGGACAGATAGATTGTGTTAATAGATCTATCACCCTTACCAATGATCAAGGGATTAAAGTGCAATTCAAGCCTAAGGTTCCTGTCAGAGGGAACTCCATTCTTACCAGTCTTAAAGAAGTGAAGCTTGAAGAAATACCAGTAGTGCAAGAATACCGAGATGTTTTTCCTAAGGAATTACCCTAATCTTTGCGGATAGGGACATTATGTTCCTATTGACTTAGTCGCAGAGACAGCTCCCATTTCAAAGAGACCCTATAGAATGTTTACTAATGAGTTAGCAGAACTGAAGAAGCAGATCGAAGAATTGCAAGACAAAGGTTATATTAAACCGATTTCATCAGCTTGGAGAGCACTAGTACTATTTGTCAAAAAGAAAGATAATAGTATGAGAATGTGTGTAGACTACAGATCACACAATGAGGTCACAATCAAGAATAAGTATCCATTACCCAGGATCGACGATCTCTTTGATCAGTTAAAAGGAGCAAGTGTCTTCTCTAAGATCGATCTGAGATCTGGTTATCATCAGTTAAAGATTAGACCAGCGGATATTCCCAAGACTGCTTTAACTACCAGATATGGACTATATGAGTTTACAGTGATGTCTTTTGGATTGACAAACGCTCCGTCTTATTTCATGAATATGATGAACAAAGTGTTCATGGAATTATTGGATAAGTTCGTGGTTGTTTTCATCGATGACATTCTCATCTATTCAAGGGATGAGTTGGAGTATGAGAAGCATCTCAGAAAGTGCTAGAGAAGCTCAAAGAACATTAGCTTTATGCCAAGTTCAATAAGAGTGAATTTTAGCTAAGCCAAGTGGCTTTCCTCGGGTATATTGTGTCAGCTGGAGGAGTTACAGTAGAACCTGCCAAGCTTGACATTGTAATGGATTGGAAGTAGCCTAAATCAGTCACAGAAGTGAGAAGTTTTCTTGGATTGGCCGGATATTACCGCAGATTCATTGAAAATTCTCCAAGATAGCTAGACCCATGACTCAGCTTTTGAAGAAGGAGAAGATGTTTGAATGGATAGAAGCTTGTGAATGAAGCTTTCAAGAGTTGAAGCAAAGACTAGTTTCTGCCCATTTTTGGTTTTGTCTGACATCCATAAGGACTTCGAGGTTTTCTATGATGCCTCTCGTCAAGGTCTTGGATGTGTTCTCATGTAAGAAGGAAAAGGGGTAGCCTATGCATCTCGTTAGTTGCGACCCCATGAAGGGAATTACCCAACGCACGATTTGGAGTTAGCAGCAATTGTGCATGCACTGAAGATTTGACAACATTACCTCATTGGTAATCGCTGTGAGATTTTCACGGATCATAGGAGTCTGAAATATATCTTTACCTAGTCAGAACTCAATTTGAGGCAAAGAAGATGGTTGGAACTGATAAAGGATTATGACTTTGGAATCCATTATCATCCTAGAAAGGCAAACGTAGTAGCAGATGCTCTGAGTAGAAAAGGGTATTGTAATACTACGTTGGTGCAGGAAAGTCAGCCAAAATTATACGAAGAATTGAAGCATTTGAACTTAGAGATTGTCAGTCATGGCTGCGTTGACACTCTAGAAGTTCAACCGACCATTCAAACCCAGATCAGAGAAAATCAGAAAGAAGATGAAGACATTAAGGAAATCAAGAAGAACATGAGAAGAGACAAAACTCCAGGATTTTCTAAAGATGAGCAAGGTACAATCTGGTTTGGAAATCGCATCTGTGTACCTAATCATCAGGAGACAAAACAATTGATTATAAAAGAAGCCAATGAATCCCTGTACTCCATTCATCCTGGCAGTACCAAGATGTACTAGGATCTAAAGGAAAAATATTAGTGGGTCAGTATGAAGTGAAAAATTGCTGAGTTTGTAGCATATTGTGATGTATGCCAAAGAGTTAAGGCAGAACATTAGAGACCCACTGGATTGTTGCAACCATTGCCAGTTCCAGAATGGAAATGGGAAGAAATCGGTACGGACTTTATCACCAAACTGCCTAGGACCCAATCAGGGCATGATTCCATTTGGGTTGTGATTGACCGTCTGACTAAAGTAGCGCAGTTCATTCTAGTCAAGACCAAGTATGGAGGCAACAAGTTGGCAGAATTGTACATGGCTAGAATCGTTTGTCTGCATGGCGTACCCAAGAAAATAGTGTCCGACAGAGGTTCACAATTCACATCAAGATTTTGGAAGAGTTTACAGGAAGCCTTGGGGACGCGACTCAATTTTATTACATCATATCATCCTCAAACAGATGGCCAGACAGAACGTGTGAACCAGATCTTAGAAGATATATTGCGAGCTTGAGCCTTAGATTATGGGAAGAGTTGAGATCAAAATCTTCCCTATGTAGAGTTTTCATACAACAACAGCTATCAAACTAGTTTGTAGATGTCACCATTTGAAGCACTCTATGGTAGGAAGTGTAGAACTCCACTTCTTTGGGATTAAGTAGGCGAGCATCAGTTCTTTGGACCTAAATTAATCAAGGATGCCGAGGACAGGGTAAAAGTGATAAAAGAAAGATTGAGAGTAGTCCAATCCCGACAGAAGAGTTATGCTAATAACTGTCGAAGGGATTTGTCATTTGAAGCTGGAGATTTTGTTTACCTTAGAGTGACTCCGCTTAGAGGAGTTCGAAGGTTTCAGACGAAAGGAAAACTTGCACCCAGATTCGTTGGGCCGTACAAGATTCTGGGAAAAAGAGGCAAAGTCACTTATCAGTTAGAGCTACCTACGTCTCTGTCTACAATTCATGACGTCTTCCATGTCTCCCAATTGAAGAAATGCCTCCGGGTCCCGATCGAGTAGACACCGCTGGAAAGCATCGACCTTTAGGAAGATCTCACCTATGTGGAACATTCGATCAAGATCCTCGACGTCACAGAATGCATCACTAGAAGCAAAGTCATCTGTTCTTGCAAGGTTCAGCGAAGCAATCAATCAGAAGTGGAAGCCACCTGGGAGAAAGAAGAAGAATTAAAAGCCAAGTACCCCAACCTTTTTGCTAGCCAGTCTGAATCTCGGGGTCGAGATTCTCTTTAAGGGGGGGGATAGGTTTGTAACATCCCAAATTTTTAAATTCTAGTTAAAATAAAATCTAATTTTTTTCTTAATTTTTTTGGATTTTAAAAAGATTTTTCCTAATTATTTCAAAGCCAAATAATTTGTTTGTGAAAGTAAATACTAATGTTAAGTTAGAAATATTTTATTTAAGTCCAGAATGTCTCAGGGAATTTTTGTGAATTTTTTCATAATTTTTTGACTTTATTTACTATTTTCTAAAAGGCCAAATCAATTAACTCAATTTCTGAAATCAGTAAATCAAAAGAAATTCGGAAATCACCTTTGGGCCCAAACCTCTCTAGCCCATCCTTTTCCTCACGTGCACCAGCCCAATTCTCCAACCCAGCCCGTGCCACCCTCTCACCTCGCCACTAACACGTGGGCCCTTCGTGTTAAGTTCTCCTTTCTCTCTATCTCTCTCTCTCTAACCCTCGGGTCCCACATGTTAGGGCCGCCTCCTTCCTCTGCCCATGCACACGGCCGCCATTGCTAGGGCTTGGAGCTTCGTCTGACAATGGGTGTAACAGTCCGATTTTCTTACACAAACACCGTCATTCTTATCCTCTTATTTCCCCACATCCGAAATGAACTTGATTTTAGCCCATAGCGCCACCAGACTCCATTTTCGTCATGTAACCTAAACGGACTCAATGGCTCGTCACCGATTCAGCCATTCCCGTGCACTATAAAAGGGCGCCCCAGGACCCCCTCGACGTCCTCAACATAGTACACAAACTCCCCTCAACCTAATCCCTCTCTAACGCGGGAATTATGGAGTTTTTCCTTCGCCAACCGAGTCTCGGTTTTTCTTCATTTCCGGCGCTGGCAAGGTCTCATTGGCGACCCTGACTTCACCGTCAGCATTGCGTCGCCATCGCCAACCCCGTGCACACACTCTCCCAGCCCGAGAACCACGGGAACACCATCGCCACCGTTGACCTAGCGCCTCCGCCGCCTTCGTCCTCGTCGCCGGCAATTTCCGCACACTTTCTCGTTGTGAGGGTGCACGTCAGGTTCAGCATAGCATGGTCTTTCTTTTGCGCACACTCGTGTGGCTCACCGTGGCGCGAAGCGCCGGCAAGCCCAAGCGAGCCCAACGTTGTATCGCCGCTGTTCACGGGCTGACGTGGCTCATGCATGTTAGTGCCACATGGAGCCGGGTTAGCGCCCGACTGCTGCCTTGCACCCGTCGCTGCTGCCGGCATGGATGCCGCGATCGACTACGCGCGTCACGCCAAAGACATGCACACACATACATCATTACGTAAACGCACTCACGGTGCGCCCTTAACCTTTTCGTGGACCAAGTCCATGGAACTTGGGCCCATATGTCAGTGAAAGAAAAAGGATTTCCTTTAGAAAATAATTTGGCTGGTAAAAGAAATCCTAGTGCTGATATCATGCAGGCATCATTAAGGGATTTTCTAGTAGAAAAATAATTCGAAATTCCAAAAAATTAGATTTAATTAATTTCTTTAGGGTTTAATCTTCTGAGGACTCGTTCTCCTTCATACGAGCTCTAAATTTCTAAATTCATCTAAAATCAAGATCTAGCCAACTAAACCAAAATTATTTAATTTGGAGTTTATTTGAGTTTTAGTTGAATTTATTTGAATTTTGTCTAAATTTGGTTCGTTTTCGTGTATAGATTTCGACGATTCCAAAGAGCTCGACCCTTTTGAAGAATTAGACTCCCAGGACTTTGAGTAAGGCAAGTTACATTCTTTGATCATATTTGAATTCCCATTATTTTAAATTATTTAAATTCTATTTTAAATTACTATTGCATGCGTATTTATATTCCAGTTATTTTAAATTCCCGCTTTAAATTCCTAGTTAATCCATTTCATTTGTATGACTAATGTTGATATTTGAATAGTCATTTCCTTGTCACCTTAGTTAAAATAAAATAAATTTGACAACTTTATGCTTAGTCAATGCTTAGACCAAAAATATTGATTTTGAGGAATTTAGCCGAAATAACAGGGTTAATTTAAAATGAGGCTATGGTATTGTTTTTACCATATAAATTTTAGAAAATATTTTAACATCAAAAATAAAATAAAACTGGTTTTGACTTGGGTGAATTGGACCGTTGGTGGGTGCAAGTTTATACACGGGCTAAATGCTATGAATGATTGAGGCCCAAGGGTTGTTTTGGAAGTCGCCCAGTCATTTAAGGACCGGTCTGCGAGCTGTGGATTGTTTAGCCAAAATCGTACCACCACAAGTCTGGAGTGGTTTAGACTTGGCTCATTAAACTATACTATTTCACCATAATTATGTTACTTAGAGGTGTGGGTGTCGTGAAGACTTATTTTTAATACCCACATGACGCAATTGGGGGTTGTCATTTGGTGCGAAGCCTACGATAATGAAATCTCAACGGACATAGTTACGTTGAAATAGTGTAGGGTAAAGGTCTCGTGATAGTTGCTTAGTCGCACACCTTTAGAAGCGTGTATTGGCCGACATGTTAAGCAAACTATCTCTTATGGATAAAGCTATACAAACTCTGCATAGTATTAATCTATTCAATAACGCATCATGATCATGAACATACTGAGTAAAGCCTTTCATGGATTAGACTTGGGTTTATTTTAAAATAATTTCAAACTCGGATGTTTTGGATATTTTCATTCGAATTGGGAAATTTGGGCAGGAAGTCTGGTGCAAGGGGGTTAGTCCTTCACCATTTGTGTAGGAAGGTTTATCCTACACTTGAGATTGCTGAATCAAAATAAAAGCTTGATTTTTAGATATAAATTAAAATTGCCTTGAAACTTAGTAATTGTATTTAAACATGAAAATACAGCTTTATGCAAAACATCCATACAAAACCACCCTTTGACATCATCCTGCATGCATTATATTCTGTTATTGGGTGTAACTTGCAGAGCACGGTTGTTTGTGCTCACCCTTGCTTAATAAAATGCAACAGGTGAATAATTCTATATCGACAGTGAGGACTTGGAGGACTAGGCCGCGCCCCTAGACGATTGCCTATGGCGAATCGTGTGGCCCACTTACTTATTTATGTTTTTCCACTGTATTTTTTATTTGGCCTTATGCCCAGCTATAATAAACTCAGAATTATTATTCAATAAATGCATGATATGAGTTTTCTACCAATTTTGTTTGACTTTGTAAACTAGCTGCTCCTGGACTAGTGTATGAAACACAGAGAATCTGGGATCCTTCGTTCCTGGGTTCTACACTGCCTCCCTAACCGCACCGCCACCATTGGGAGAATCCTCGTGATGCGGCCCAAGAAACCTTAATTCATATTTGCATAACAAGGTGACTAGCAGTGTGAAGGAGGCTATGCATGCGGGTAGTAAACCTGTCCGTGAGGTGCATGCATGCGTGTCGAGTCCCACGGCGCACGGGCTGCTGTATGCTTGCGTGGAACCAGAATATTTGGAAGTGCATGCATGTGTGAAGGAAGGCATATATACAAGTGCATGCAAAACATATTACGTGCTATTTACTAACTACATTGATTTTGGTTGGTTTGGATTGCATGGAGATAACGTGCTGCATGAATTCAAAAGGGAAAGAAGATTGTGGTTGATTCTATTTTTACGTGCATGTGGATGGGGTCCACCAAAGAACCTTACGCATGAAAGAGATTTCCCAGGAGGTTTTGTTGGAGATAGACCACAAAGCTATTTGTTTGGTGGCTGCATCAACCTAAGATATTTCCTTGTCATATCTTCTGCTGGCGTGAGGTTTTTTTGGGCCGGTGAATTCCTTTTTATATTAGTAGTTTCCTTTTTCATTTAATTCTGAATAGGAAAGAGACCTAGATATGTTTGTTTCCTTTAATCTTTGTGTAGCCCAATGGGACATGTTGGCACCTGCGTGTGCAATTTTTGTTTAGTTCGGTTCCGAGTCCAACTCAAGGTAGAGTGCGTGTGTTTTGCTTGGGCCGATGCCTACGAGCATAAAAGGCCAAGGGCTGCGCCCTTTGGAGGAGTTAAGTTTGAGTTATGAATTAAAACACGTGTGCGTGTTGGCCTTCGGCCGTTAGGGTTCATCCCTGTTCTATGAGTGTTCTTGTGAATTCCAATCTTGGATTTCATCTTGGTGTGGTGGTTTCTAGCTGTGGTGCTAGGAGTTGCTCATTGGATCTTTGATCCCTATTTCTCGTTCGTGTACTGTGGTGTGCGCGAGCGTGAGATTTATTTATCCAGGTGCGGATTGTTGTTTCATATTACTATTCATGTGAATGCTACTGTTCACGTGCATGGTACTGTTCATCCAACGCTAAAAGAAGAAGACGACGCACTACTGATCTTCGAGTTCCACCGTGAAAGATCAGGTAACCCATAGATTCAATCTCGCCTTGAGGTTGATCCGTATCATCTCGTGTTGCCAGGGTTCCGTTTTGCCCCTTTGCCGAACCTCCCTCGCCGCCGTCTGCCGCCAGCAGCTCCTCTATTCCTCCCTCTTTGTTCCTCTCTTGCACTCTCTCTCTCTCTTACAGGTATGTCCCACCTATCATCCTCTCTGTCTTTCTCTTTGTCTCTCAACCATTTGGGTCCAGCCTGTCATTCACCTTGTCTCTCTCACTTACAAGTGGACCCCACTTGTCAAAATTTCCTTTTCTTTTTCTTTTTCAACCAAAGGAATATTCAATTGGTTTTCCAGCTATTTCCATTGCCCACAAATCTTCCGATGGCTTGTTCTCCTTTGTCCGAATTCCGATTTAGTCCGTTCAAGTTCCTAAATTCATCTAAAACTGAGCTATTTCTTTTAGAGTTGGTTTTGTTATTTATTTATTTATTTTTGGATTTATTTGTGTTTTGTTCGTTGTCTCTCCCATTTAGACGATCTTTTTCAAGGAGTATGAGCAAGATTTGAAGACCAAATTGTGGTAGCTGAGCAAGGCGAAGGCAAGTCATAATTCTTTGATGATTTTGAACCTATGTTTTCAAAAGAGAAAATTGCACTGTAGGTCCCTGAACTTATGAGGTGTTGCCACTGAGCTCCCTGAACTTGTATTTTGCTTTCTCAGCCCCCTGAACTTGCGAGGTTGTGCCACTTAGCTCCCTGAACTTGTGTTGAAGTGAAGTTCATCGAATCGCGATCGGCGACTTCATCCTCTCAATACTGATGGACTCATCACCGCCCTGTTCTGGCCATGTTCGTCATCCTCGTCACCTCATGCTGATAAAAATGATTCTTCGGGCCTGGGAACGCACTGTGTTCACGTGTTCACTTCTTCGCCGGAGCTCCACCGTCAAAGCTTGCCGCCTCCCTCTCCCTTGCCTCCTCTGAGTCGACCGTGAGAGAGAGATAGAAGTACATTCTTAGTGCTAGAGTAGGGACACAGTACTTCTCACTCTCTCGTCGTGATTCATCAGCTTAGCCTTTTCTGTTAGCAAATGACCAAATAGATTTCATGCAGGATGAGTAGCTTCTGCTCTGGCACTGGGAATGTACTTCTCTCTTTCTCACGGCTGACTCTAAGGAGGCAAGGGTGAGGGCAGCAAGCTGCGATGGTGGAGCTCCAGCGAAGATGCGAGCACGATGCGTTCCTGGGCCCGAATAATTTGACAATGTGATGGACGCGGCATCGCCTTCGATGAACTACAATGACAATTTGATGGTGACAGCGAGGAATACTTGTAACACCCTGGCTATCCAGAAGCCAAAATGTTACCTAAAGAGTCTAACATACATCCACAATCATAAGAATTGAAGCAATAATCCAAGTTATAACGAATGGAAAGTGAATCGCTCATAAGGCATAAAAACACAAATAAAATCTGAACCTATGCAGTCAAGTATCACACAGAGAAAATAAACATCCATGACCAAGCAGAAGACATCATCCGGATGACGCCTCAATTATTACTGATTTATCTCTAAACAAATAAGGAATTCAACCAAGTTCTATTATTGAAACTGGAATATGGTGATGTGTGTGTAGTGCATGTCTACTCCCTCCCGATAGAATTATCATCAACGGCCACCTAAAACAAAACAACAAACAAGAGTGAGTCCGGGACTTAGCAAGTACAACGAATACAAGAACACACTTCATGTAAAATTATGGTACAAAGAAGTATCTGAAAGAAAGAAGCGTAATGCATGGATGCCATGAATTGATTGGACTGCACTCGAGCTTATACGGTATAGCAAGTGACACACCGTCGGTGTTCACTTAAGCCCGTATTTATCAAATCTGGGATCCAAAATACCGTATGAAGAACGTTTCATACAGTGTCCAAAGCGCCCACATTGGAATGGTGGGACTTCACTTGCCCATACTTTGGAATTGATGGGACTTTAGACTCCACTCCCGTGGAGCTCCACTCCGTGGGCGGAACATGAACAAGAATGCATGAATAAATTTATGAACAATGGTTAATATCATCTCCACACATATGAAAGAGCGTACACAAAGAACATAATCATCATAACCTTCTTGTCTACCATAACCTCCACTCCGTGGACATTCCACTCCGTGGATAGCGCATGAACATTAAGCGTCTCACATATCAATAAAACACCATACCAATCAACGAGCATCGGGGTTTACAAAACACACATAAGTCATTGTACTTGCCTTTAGCGTTGCGATGCGTTGGGAGGCAACGAAGAAGCCGCTAACCTTGGCGCCTCACCCCACCAAAGTTACTCAATAAGAACCAAGTCATCAAGACACTACTCGCATCGCCCTAACTCATAACCCCAATCCCACCATCAAAAATAGACCCGTTACTTTGAATTAAACCACATTCTAGCATAAAGTCTATACGGACAGCAGCGGTATAAATGGCATAACTTTTGATCTAAAACTCGAAAAGGGGTGTTCTCAGGTTTGATTAAAAGGTAATGAAATTATCTACAACAACCTAGTTGATAGAAACCTCGAATTCTATATGTATCAATTTCCACAAGACCCACAAACACTGTCTGTCAGAACTTCCGGCAATTCTGGACAGCAGCACGGAAAGTGCCATAACTTTTAATTGGCTACACCAAAATTTGCGTTCTTTATCAATATCAAAAGCTAAGACCAAGGCTTACAATAACCTAGTTGGGTGAAAGCCCGGAATTTTCCATTATCCCACTCATATTTTAAAAGGAAACTTGACAGTTCATTCTCGTCAGGATTCTGGACAGCAAAGACAAAAACTATCATAACTTTTGATCCGTACGTCGGAATGCAGTGTTCTTGGCGGCCACCGAAAGCTAAGATCAATATCTACAAAACTCTAGGAGATGGACAACCCAAATTCGGCCTCTAAGATCACGAAACAGGCCACGCAACATTCGGGACAGAACTGAAATTCTAACGGCAGCAATTCAATCCAATCAAACTAATCGAATTCGCATCTGAAACAGCCTAAACAGCGAGGGAAATCGATGATTACCCTTGTAGAACCATCGAAGATCGCTGATCAAATCCCACGAATAAATTCTCCTTCAATCCTCTCTTCCTTCCTCTTTTTCTTCTTCCCACGGTTGGCCACAAGCGGCCCGGGGAAGATGGCGCGAGAGAGGAGGAGCAGCGGCGGGAGGCAACGTAGCATGCCGCTGCTGTAGCATGGGGCTCTGTAGCATAGTGGCTACTGTAGCAAATGGGGCTAGGGTTTGGTCCCTCCTCCCTTGCCTTCTAATGGGCTGCGGCCTCATGGGCCTTGGGCCACTATGGTAGCTCCTCTTCTTGAATATGGGTTGGCGGCCCATACTTCTCCTAACATTCTGAAGTTTAACTTATTTCCTCTCTAATCTTTACAGCGTTCGATATCGAATAATCGGGTATTACAATACTGTGGTGAGTTGCCACTATTGTGCAACCGTGGTGCGATGCTGTTGTTATACAAGTTGTGGTGCGATACCGTTGTTATAAAATTGTGTGCCATGGCAAGGATTGTCATTGGTTTTGTTAAACAAAATGGTTTTACGCTCAGGCAAGTGATCGTGCAAAAAAAGGCTGCAGTTAGCACTTTTGGGATGAGGTAGACTCGCTTGAGTAATTACCAAGGACTTAATCTTGTGTGCCTTTGAACTGGACTATATCGTACAACCACATGTTCAGTATGGAATAGACCTGGCTAATTAATTATTAATGTCTCAACTCTAGTTCTGTTTTTTGTGGCGTGAGTTCCGGGATGGATACTCACAAAGGCGCAAGAGGGGGGCCATGTCTGGTCGTGATGACATTCTATGTTCAAATCTTAGCGGGTAGAACTGGATTGAAAAGGAGATTTGTAAAGGTCTTGTGATAATCACTTAGTCACGCACCTAAGCAAGTATGTGAACGGACATTATAAGTTGATTTATCTCTTGTGGGTAAAGCTATACAATCTCTGCACATGTAAAACTATTTAAATAGTCGTGTTCCCAGTTATGGACAATGCTCGAGGATTTCACACGAGGGGTAGAGTTTTTATAAAAAAAAAATGGTTGGAAGGTAAATCGGATGTTCACTTGGTTAATGTGATGTTCACTTGGTGGATAGGATATTTACTTGATGCTTTGGTTTGGTTGGGAAGTGAATGGGAGGTTCACTGGTTGTTTCAAAGCAATGGTTTACTCTATTTATTTATTGTCTTTTAAATTATGCTTTACAATCTACAATCTACTTATTGTATTTATTGTCAACACTTGCTTTCTGCAAATGAGCCATATGACTATTTCTTTAATCAAGCCTTGCATGCATATTAATTGCATATTATTCCCTACGACTTGCTGAGTACTTTATGTACTCACGGTTTTAAACTTTGCTGCTGATCAATTGAAGAAGGTCAAGCTACTCAAGAGTTCTACGAGGAGTTCTTTGAAGACTTTGCTAGCTATGATGCGCTCTCCACTCGATTGCCTATGGCCATGTCGAATGGCCACCCCAAGTTTTTTTTCCGCGGCAAGAGTTTTATTTGTTTTTTAAGCCCTGCATAGCAAGTTAAGTAAATATTGATCATAAGGTCCAGTTATTACTATTTGCTATTTTGCTATCTTTTTAGTTAAATCATAGAATGGATGGTATTTTATCGATGTTTTACTATGTGAGCTAACTACTGATCATAGGACTAGTCCAAAATATACAGAGTGTTTCAGATGTGTAAATCCGGTTCCTGATAGTTCTCTCCAAGAAATGTGATAGGTTATATGAGCAAGTGCTTAGTTAGGATAAGGTGCTTAAGAAAACCATGGCTAGGGCTAAGGACTTAGAATCTCAAGTTGATAGTCTAACTCTTGAACTTGTGAATGCTAAGGACCTTGATAATGATGAATTGCAAAATCCTCATGACATTGCTTTACACCAACTTGAAAAATACTAGGAATGAGATAATTGAGTATAAATCTAATACTTGTAAAAAATGTTTAGAAACTATCAAGTTGGTAGCCCTTGAGCATGATGACAAGAAACTTGATTCTAGTGCTTGTGCATTTTGTGTAGAACGAGAACGTGAGATGAATGACCTACATGAAGCATTTAGAGTTAAGTATGAGAAACTTAAGGACAAACTTGATCATGCATCTTGTGCATCATGTGAAGCTCTAAAGCTTGAAGTAGTTGTGTATAAAGAAAATTTTGCTAGAGCTATCAAAGGTAAAACTTATGAATCGTGTCATAAGCTTTCTGTTGAGAATACTTATCTTAAGGATTCTCTAGAAAGATTTTCTAAGGGTAAGAAACAACTTAACATGATTTTATACAAGCCCAAAACTCCTTTGGGGAAACAAGGGTTAGGTATAGTATTGCTAATAATAAAATTAAGCCAAATGTTATTCAAGATCTAGAAGATGACTTAGTTCAATTCAAAACTCAACCTACAAAGGTCCTTTTCAAGTCTGGAGGTTTTGCTCAAATGAACTCAGATTTGCATAGTGCTTCTTCCAATGGTACCAAGTACCATTGCACCTATTGTAAGGGAGATGAGTATTTGCTTGAGTTTTGTTGGCGTTGGCTGAATAATGCTAGAAAGAATACTGCAAATATTGCTTTGAATCAACTTAGAGTGTAACACCCCAGCTCAACATTGAGCCTGGAATGCTACTAAAATTAAATTAAACTAAGCTAAACTAAGACCAATTACAAAATCTCGACAAAACCTCCTTTGTATAGTCGTCTATACCGAGGTTCCAACAATTGATCAAGGCATTTAACATTATAATCATAATCGAGTTCATTCAAGCGTGTAGAATAATATCATAAACATAACCAAAACTTTCTATTCTCATTATTACAGTTAACTGAAACTCAAACTATCCATAGCTTCTAACGGGTAAACATAACATTTAACAATAATTTCATAATCCAATTCACTCATGCATAAGAGATAATCATAGGAATGTAATCAAATTAACACTATTCTCACAACCATAATCGAATCATAAAACAACCATGGGTATTTCTCAGTGATCTATTTATTCTTATATGAAGCTAAATGACAATTGTTTTAATGTTGTGAGGTAGTGCGTGCTTTCCAATTCATCTACTCCTCCCATGCATGCAGTCTTGCGATTGTACCTAAAACACATCAAAGCAAGAGTGAGCCCAACGACTCAAATAAGTACCAACAAGGCTAAGTAAGTTAACATTCATAGCATCAATAATCCAAGATAAACAATGCACGAGTAAAGCCTTCATGCTCATGTGAATGCAACCCATGCAATGCACCTTTTATCTTTATCTCTTTCGCATTTTACCGTGTAATGCGGGGTATACAACCGTCGCTGTGTACCCTTGCCTGTGCCCTCTGGCACAGGGACCAAAAGCCTATACACCACATGTATAGGGACCTTTGCCCATCATCTGAATGATGGGGACCTCTTTGCTCATAGCCCATATTGCACCAATGTGGGGACCTCAAGCCCGTCAATACATGACGGGGACCTCAACGAAATGCATGCTTGGTCACCACGCGACCAAGCTTCAGCATGATCTCAATATGCACATGCACAACAACTATTCATCATCAATATACCCAGTACATTCACCACGCGATTTGATTACTTTGTAACCCCACTCTCATTAAACCACATCATCAAGAATAACTTTCATAGCCTCGCAATACTACCAAATTGCGATACTCTAATAAATTGATCCAGACTTCCATACTTGCTAATTCTAATGCTCGGTCAAAAAGAACACCAAACCTTGGACTACAACTTGTTATAGGTCCTACTAGTTGCGACAACGAAATCTGTTAGCTCCAAAGACAAATATTCTTTTCAACTCAATTCCTCTCCAAGGATTATTCCAATAAATCGATTTATTACTCCAAGCCTCTCAGACGACTTGACACCTAAGGGTTCATCAAACCATCTACTAGGCCACCACTATCTAGATGCCAAGACACCACCTACGAGACTTTACAATACAGATCGGTTAACCCTTTCTTAGAAGAAGAGGCAAATAGAAATAAGTTTCAGCCCAAAAGAAAACGTTACCACTTACAGTAGTTACAAGATCAAGAGAAACAATCAGATAAAACTGTTCTCGAAAACCAAAAGATATGATCAAAGTTGAGGGCGCACGTCCCACAATCAGAGAATATCAAACCTCAGACGAGAATAAAACACTGCTTTTAGAATTCGGGAAAAAACTCTTATGGGCAAGAACAAAAGTTTTAGACAAACTTCAATATTCTGCAAGTTATGAAACTTTACTTAAATCTCAAATACTTCCACTTTACTCGATTTTCGTTGGTTATAGCATCACCATGGCATTTCCGACAAAGAGTAATTGAAGATCACAACACCTATTCCACTTAGGAACTAATAAACCCTCTCAACACGTCACTTTGCTCTAAACAAATTCAGCTATCACATCAACATGAGGTCTGAAAGATCACAAATGCGAACTAGAAACATATTCAATTAATTAACATCTGGCGAGCGGTCCAGTCCCTTTATACAAAACATTCAATATTATCATCATAATCCCTTACTGACAATCACACTAGTAATGTAACAATACACTCTTAGCGAGACTCATCATAGCCTCTTATCCCATCATAAATTTCTCCAAAGGAAACACAAGCCACAAGGTTGAAACAACCTATTTTAACTAGTTCATACTATCAAATGATACTTTCGCAAAGCACACTATCGAGGCCACTTACTCAATCACCCACTCAACCATTAGTGTTACTCACACCGCTCCAACTGTCATTAACAATCTGTCAATTGTATGAATCATGTATACAAATAGGGTCCTACTTACTTTTGTAGTCAGCGTAACCATCTGTACACACAAAGTCAACATTTAATAATCTCATCGCTTTGCACAACAGGTTTCACAACATGCTACCTCAACGTTCGTCTAATCTAATATACATGTTTTTAATCTAGCAATTTTGTATGATCATCAAGTAACTAGTTTACTAAAATTTCCAATCGATATCCTATAAAGCATCGTTCAAACACATTCTTAACATAACCATCACTAATGGGTAAGCTAATCCATAGAGATACATTACTCCATGCTATCCAATAAATCTACCCGATTCCACAATCCTAACAATCGGACCAATTCATCAAAATACCACACCTCTTAACAACTCCATTGATTCCAACTAAATATTGTCATACTCATAGTCATAACTCATCAAGAACCACTAAAGGACAACCTCCACTTATTCAACTTTCTTTGATAAGGACCTTAGTTAAGATCGATCATGCACAAACTGCGAACTTAACTTGAAACTCATAACACAACCATTAATATTCAACGCTCAAAATACCCAAAGAGATACGTTGAGTCAAAGCCTTCATGAACTAAAGGACTTACAAAAGAAACTTTCATTAACCAAAAACATCAAGCGAATAAAATAGGTCAAGCTTTCCAATAAGAAAAACAAAACTCCCTACAAAAGTCAATCTTGACAATTAGCAAAATTCACCAATCGAGAATAACTCAACGGTGGGAAAAACAATAATTGATTTACTGGGCAAATTAAGTCAAAGGAAACACACCAAACATTTCAAAGAAACCCAACAATCGCAACCGATTAAGAGTTGACCAAATTCAACTTCGGGAAGAGAGCAACTCTTCTAAAGATTCTCGCTATCGACACTGCATTAAGATATCCGGGTAGCACTTCTCTATACCCACTCCACGACGGTGGTGTAACTGGTAAAGCCGGTCACAACCACGACCTTAACCTCTCAACAACGACTAATCCCACTCATAATAATCATAATAATTAATTATTAAGCGACCAAACTCAATTCATATCAAGCAATAATCAAAGCGATATAACGGAAGCGTAAATGCAAAGATTGACCCATCCCCATCCTCGTGCTCGGTGTGTCAAACTTTTAAGTTGATTAACATTAGCAATTTTTTTATATCTAGTCACCACGGACCTCTGACCCGCTCTCGATACCAATCAGAACACCCACTCAACATTGAGCACGGAATGCTACTAAAATTAAATTAAACTAAGCTAAACTAAGACCAATTACAAAATCTCGACAAAACCTCCTTTGTTTAGCCTAATTTTCGTTATGGTGAGACCCTCCGAAACCCCTCTAAATACGCTTCTATCGGGTTAACTAACACTAGCAAATCTGCTTCTCTCCGAAACACAGAAGTACTAATAAATTCATAACTTTGGCTACGAAGTCCAAATGACTTGATTCTTGTCGGCAATGAAAGGTAACTACCATAGCTACAACTTTCTAGGAGACACCAGACCCAAATCTGCCTCTAACTTAATCAAAACCGACAAACTTCCTGCTGCAGAATAGCGACGAACTGGCATCCGAAAATTAGACAACTAGAAAACGACCTAAAACAAAGAACCATGGGTTACCCTTGCCAAACGAAGAGAACACACAGCGGGACGAAGACCACCACGATTCCATGCGGATCCCTTCTTCTCCTCTTCTTCCCTTCTCTTCTTCCCTTCTTTCTCTTCTTTTCTCCTTCTTCTTCCTCCTTGGCAGCTGCAAGGAGCTCCTACTCCACCTTGGACAGCAGCAATGGAGGTGATGGGGAGATGGGGAGGCGCAAGGGAGGGTGGAAGGGAGGTGGGGAGGTGGGGAGAGGGAGAGGCGGCGGTTGCGGTGGGAGGGGGAAAGGGGGAGGGGAGGGGAAGGGCTAGGGTTTTGGGGGAGGGGAGCCCCCCCCTTGGCCGGCCACTTAAATGGGCCTTGGCCCAGGCCCAAGTTGCCGCCAAAAAGCTTTTCCCCCCCTCTAAAACTGCAGCGACAATCAAACCAATTAGTCCCTCCCGTCGTTCCGTTTGATTCTTCCCCGAATAATCGATCTCTCCCGAAATAAAATTATTCTTCCTTGATTCAAATCTTAACTCACTTTCGGGATATTACATAGAGCTTTTATAAGAAATGTTCATGTAGTGAAGAAACGACATGGACTAGAATTTGGTTCTCATTTTAGACATGCTCATCATCATACTTCTAGATAGATTGCATCTCATGCTTCCATGAATGTTTCTCATGCAAGAACCTTAAGTAAATTCAAGGTTAACAACCATGATTCATATCCTGAAATCTCAAACCAAAAATCAAATCCCATTTTCCTTTCCTTCTCCTCCCCAAGTGTCAGGACCCAAAATTACGATTCTGGAACCCTCTGTGTATAATGCACTATTCCAGGATCACGCTAGTGCACACAGTGTCAACATAGGTGAATATCAATACACACAAACGATAAATAAAGTAAACGATTAGTTTGAATAATAAATAAGGGTTTTGACCTTACGGTCGAGTTTACACTTATTAAGCCACGCAGAGCTAACAAAGAATAAATAGCAGCAGAACAGAAATAACTTCAGCGTAGATCCCATCAATTCACCACAGGCAACCGACTGGATCCAGACCGTAACGATCAGCAACCTTCGGCGAACTCCTCCTCGAAAGCAGACGTAGACTCCTCCTCTTCTGTAGGTTTGGGCGCAAGTTTTACAACAAGCGTGAGTACACAACCGTAATCGTAAATCATACCACAGAATGCAATTTATAGATGCAGGCTTATTCCAAAAGAAAAGTCTTATGTGGTTCTTTTGCATAAAAGCAACGTTTGCAATTGAATACAATAATAGATTGAAATGCAGTTCAAAACAAATAGACAATATTAATTTAACATTTATTTTTAACAAAGACACAAAGCTAAACAGATTATTTCACATAGCCACATGACTTAGATCACATAGCTCCCATCCCACATTTTATGAAAACTACCCCTCGTGTGAAATCCCCGAGCATGTCCATGACCGCGGACGCGGCTATTCGAATAGATTGATTTAACACTCTGCAGAGTTTGTACACTTTACCCACACGATACAACTAGTGTAGCAAGCACTAATCATAACAAAACGGTTCAAAAACTTCATCTTAACATTGACACTCCCGATGTGCTTACAAACCGCTATGCCAACCCAAACGAAGTGCTTTGGCATAACACACACCGCTGGACAGGGACACGGCGAACCGCCCCGTAATGCGACTACCTTGTAGTACACACCTCCACCCATAGCCTAACCTACCACCTGAGTAATCAATGCCAAGAATCCATAACCTACTAAGTTAGGCCCGTCCCATACCAGGCATGTGGTCGTACAGTAAGGTTTAGTTCAATGGCGCACAAAGTTAAGTCCTTAATTGACTAAGGCAAGACTTCCATTCTCTAACTATGCCACAAAGATTATCATTCCCATTCACAAAGTCCACCATATCACAAAGTATCCACCACTTGCCTCAGTCTAAATCCTTTCACACCTAGTTGGTTTTAGTGCAACACATGCTATCACGAAGTAATAACACATAGCACACAGTTCTACACAAAGTTCCATAGTTACTTAGTTAAATTGAATATTTGCAACTTACATGAGATGTGAGACTCGTAGCATGGTAAGCAATTGTACTCGCATCTAACCAACCCATGTTGGTGCTACAATATTACCAACTAATAACCAATCTAGGGTGACAAGGAATTATGGCATACGAAGTCAAGATGATGATAACAATTTGGATGATAACTATGCCCAAAAGCATTTAAATAAATAAGTAAAGTAGAATACAATACTTTGAAACAATGTACTTTGAAAACTGGGTTCAAGATGATCAAAGGTATGAGTTGCCTTGGAAAAGGTCTAAGTACTGGTCTTGATCTTGAGGTGCTCCTTCTTCTCCAAAATTTCCCAACGAATCGACGTCTACTCGCAAACGAGACAAATAAACAAAACAAATAAATAACAGAGGCAAATAAAACTCCAAAAATTAAATAAAAATCTCAGATAAATAGAGCTTGAATTTAGATAAATTTTGGAATTTGAATGGGCTCAATCGGAGTTCGGATGCAAAAGTTATGGGCTTTGGAAGATTGAAAATCTAAAGAAACCCTAATTTTGGATTTTCCAGAATTTCTGAATTATTTCTTAACAGAAAAATCGAATTATTGCGCAAGCATGACGTCATCAGAGAATGTTCAGACGGGGCAAAAAACGAACTGACAGGCGGGACCCACATGTCAGAGACACGGCTCACGGTAGACCAAGTCTACCGAGCCTCGGGACCTGGGGACCGGTGGACTGAGCCACGCGGTGCTGACGCGGCACCGACATGGAAACCACGTCGAAGACATGCAGGCGACGGGCTAACGCGGGCGCTGAGATGGCGGCTGACGCGGCGTGCCACGTCAGCTCGGAGGCGGCAGCGCTCGGAAACCGACGACAACGGCGAACGGCGGGGCTTCGCCGGCGGTGAGTGGTACTGGGATGAAGCCCAGGTTATTGCAAACCTGTTGAACCAACTCCGGGTGGTCAAGATCGACGGAGGCGGCTGGCGGTGAGAGTTGAGCGGCGGAGGAGCTTCGGGTTTTGTCGGACGGAGGTTCCAGTGAGGTTCCGGCGACGGCGAAGGCTCCTGGAGGTAGCCTTGACAACGGCGAACCCGGCGGTGCAGACCACGAGGGTAGAGCGACGTCGACGGCGGTGCAAAACGGAGAAAAAGACCGGCGACGAGAAAACCCTAAAACTCCGATTGCGACGGCGCTAGGATTCTCGGGGCGACGTGGGTGGCGGCTCTGGGTTGTGGAGGACAATACGAACCTCGGGGGCCTATTTATAGGGCCAGGGCAGCATGGGATAAGAAATCCCCAAATCGAGTCTATGAAGAACACGAAGCAAAATTCGGAAATCCGGGGATAGGATATGATTCGGGATAAGATTTTAACAGAAATGGGTGCGGAGAGGTTAGAGATAGGATTTGGCACGTTTTCTAGAATGGGTTTAGATAGAAAAAACGGCGTTGCCGTACGAAGCTCGAGCTCCAATCCATGACGGACGACTCAGGCGTTCGCGAGGAAGAAGCCGGCGCGAGGAAGATGATGACCTGACGCGTGGGGCCCACACGTCAGCGGCACGGAGGCGGGCTAGCGCGGTTGGGCCGGAACAGAGAGGAAATGGGCCGGATGAAAGGAATTCGGCCCAAAGCTTTTATCTGAGATTTAAATAGCTTTTCTATTTTAGAAAATACCAGAAATTCAAATAAGCAATAGAAAATAGCAAATGAACTCAGAAAAATTCTAGAAAAATCTAGAAAATATATCTGAGCACATAGAACTCAAATAAAATAGTTTTGGCTATTGTTCATGTTGGGATTATTCACATTAAATGTTTTTGATTGTAAAGTCCAATATTAAACTTTTGAATTAAATTCAAATAAAATCAAATGATGACTTTCTTCCTACTAACTATTTAAAAAAATTTCAAACTCAAAAAATTAGAATGTTACACCAAGACCGAATCCCAGCCACGTCTCCACATCCTTTCGCTCTCCTGCCCTCTTCCCTCGTGGTCGTGGCCCAGCAGCCAGCCAACCCCATGCGTCAGCCCAACTACTATTCTTCTTCCTCTCTCGGCCTCCTCTCGATCTCTCTCTCTCTCTGTCCCTCGTTTCGTCACATGCACTCGAGTGCCTGCCGGGCGGTGGGTGCAGTGCCCGTGTGCACGGCACCCCAAAAAAATTGCAATTTTTTGATTATGTATATGTATCAATAGTTGACACCAATTTGCCTAATCCCCAATTCAGCCCACCAACAACACACTCCATCTCTAGGTCGGGGCCTCATGGAGTCGAGTCCTGGAGCTTGCTTCTCCTCCTCACCGACGCCGCCTCCTCCTTGCTTCTCCTCCCGGATCCTCCTCCCGTCCTCCGCCGATCGTCGCCGCCTCCTTGCTTCTCCTCGTCGCCGCGCACCGCGCCTCCTCGGATCCTCCTCCGCCATCCCGCCGCCGAGGACGCCACCTCCTTGCTTCCCCGCCGCGCCGCCGCCGCCTCCTCTGGACCTCTCCTTCGTGGCTCGCGATCCACCGCCGAGGATGCCGCCGAGTCAGAGGCCATTGCTCGGCCTCGGCCGCCTCGAGCATCGCGGCGCCGACGGTTCCCACTAGGCCACCAACACGGCAACACTGTCACCAAGGTAGGGGCGCGTGGCGGTGCCTCCTCACTTCTCTTCTTGACCTCCTCCTCCGCTCGGGACGGCAGACCTCCGCCAATCCGCGCGCCGTGGGCGCTCTTCTGGGATTCGGGATTGGATATTTGGATTTTGGGAGGGGCGGCGCGAGTGGGCTAGGCGCTAGGCCGCAGAGGGAGAGCGCCGGGCGACACCGGGCCAGGCGAGCGGCCGGCGGCCAGAGGCCGAGCCAGCCGAGTGCGGCGCGGTGGCGCAGGAGGGACCGAGGGAGCCAGGCGCCCAAGCTGTTGGTGGCTCCATTTCTGATTACCCCCATGGCCCGAAAGGCAAGAGCAAGAGATGAAGAGAATTAGGAAACTAAGAGCAGTAACCCTTGTAGCCTTGTTTTATACTGATACACTAACACTACATAGAAAATAGCGATGGATGAAGTAAAGCTTCAGGATTGCATTTTATCAGAAGTTCAGAACAACTTTTGTAGTTTATACATAGTCAATCTAATTATCTAAATGTCATTAAATGTCATTATGCCATCAATCTGTCTGATCTTGAATGTCTCCTATCTTTTGACTTTTGTTCTTGAAAATAGCAAGAGATGATATAATCAAGTGTTTTCAAGGAATGAGATCGCGTCGTATGGTATTGTGATTTCCATTAGCTATTTAGGATTTTTTTTTTATTCATGTAAGATTTTATTTGAACTATTTGTATTGCACTATTAAATAATTTTGAACTTTTTATGTAATTGTGTTGAACTTGTAAAATTACTTATATGTCGTACAAGATTTTTTTTAATCCTTGAAGTGTGCACCCCCATCACAAAATTCCTGACTCCGCCACTGGCCCCTGCCATTCCCTACACCTCCAGCCACTCCCCCTCTCTCTGGACGTCACGAGATGGTCTTGTCACTGTGCCAGCGATGCTGCACGTTGTGCCCTACTCCTAACTGCGCCGCATCACTCGCCATGCCGAGCCATGCCTTCCCTTTTCGTTCTCCTTGCCACTCTATAAGACACCCTCAAACTGAGCGTGCATGGACCGCCTCTTACTCCTCTCGTCCTCCCTCCTTTCCCCTTGTTTGAAGATGAATTTGGCCCAGCACGACCAACGTTCCCAAATCCAGTCGTCGTAATCACCATCTGATTTCTCTCTTTGGGGTGAGCTTCCTCCTCGATTTCTTTAGGTTCATAGGTTGCCTCAACACCCTCTACTTGGTGCTCACCGCCCCTCGGCTCGTCTTGCTACAGTGGAATCGGAATGCCTTGACATCCGCACCGTAGATCCAGAGCCTGCCCAACCCGTTGATCTTCGACCTTGGAGCCTTGGTCCTCCATGTTCACCTCGGTCCCCTCTGTTTAACCCCTCCTTCCTTCTTTACTAACGTGGCCCAGATCCACCGGAATGTGTCGTCGCCACGGTCACTTGCCGTCGAAGCCTATCTCCCCTTCCTATCTGTTCCCCAGTAAGCCATCACGTTCCCTTGCACCCCTTTTAATACCAAACTTGTTAGGCTCCTCAATCGAATGCCTACAAGACCGTAGCCCCACCGCACTGTAGTACCACACACCGCCGCCATGGACGGCGTAGCATGCAGCCCCTTCAAGAGCATGGATGGCATGGCTAGGTTCGCCTTCATGTGTGGATGCTCAATTTTGAGATTTTGGCTCCATTTCTTAGGCGCCTCCATGTACAATAGCATTGTGTCGATGCAATGCTTCTTTGACCGCGTCGTCACTGTAGATGGGTTCGTCGGAGTCGCCATAATCCGTTTTGGTGGTCTCCTTAAGACGCCACGGCTCCCCATCACCGGCGCGAAGCCCGACCAAGTCGGCCATGGCGTCCAGTCCCGAGCCATAGCATTTAAACAAAGAAGAAGCACTGTAGAGCTTACGTGTGGACCCACCTGAAGATTAAGGTTAACTTCGGTTAATTAGTGTTAATATCAGTATAACATGTCAGCCCGATGCAATTAAATGCTCTAATCAAACAGTAGTTTAGCGTATATAGGTATGATATGCGGGTCTCACCACTTAAAACCTATTGCATAGCCCAGTCCGTAGACAAAGTCGCTAACGTACCCCCCCGGCCTTGTGCATCGTCGGGTGGACCACCACGGTTCCACTTATTAGTTTCTCAAGTTTTTTTAATAAAAATAAATTAAAAATAAATTAAAAACCTGACTGGAACCTATCAGTCATAGATAATTTTCTTTAGAAAAATAAAATAAAATAAAAATCCAATCGGACCCACCTCTTAGAAATGTCAGAAATTATGGAATTTCTCTCGGGTCAAACTTTGGAGAGCTCGTCCTCCTTAGTTTTAAATCCAAATGATTTAATTTTTATTTCTAAATTCATATAAATTCAAGATATTTCTATTGGTACCAAAATCATAATTTTTGGAGTTCATTTGAATTTATTTGTTTTATGTGCATTTATTTGAAGTCGTTGTTTTGCACTTAAATAGATTCCAACGTCGCCAAACACTTCACTTCTGCTTCAGGACAAGACTAAGACCCAGTAATATCCACAATTGAACAAGACAAGTTCTTACAATTGATCATGTTGAACCTACTTTTTAAATACAAATTATTTTGTTTCAAAGTATTACTTGCATGTTTAATAGTATTTATGTAATGCTATGTTAAATGTTGATACCTAGCTATGCCAAATATTGATATTATTATCCCCCTCCTTGATTGTTGATAATTCCTCATACATTGTTTCCCTAGGTTAATTATTACATTAGTAAATTGCCATTGGTTAATCAATAATGACTATTGGTTGTGCTTAGACACTGCTTAATGGTTGAATTGTATGACACAAAAATTGCCATTACAAGAACTTGGGATATATTGTGAATCGTGGTGTGGTAATGTTGGTTACCACTGGAAACAGAAAAATGTTATATAAAATGGTGGAGACTTGTGCGAATGGTTGGTATGAGATCGATGTAGAGGCATGCACGAGAAGTTGGGTTTGTAGATTGTCTCGTCTGAGTCGATTAAGGACTGAATCATGTGCCGTGTTTCTAAACTAATAAATCGTGCAACCACAAGAGTACTATGTGATAGACCTAGTTAATTACTTTGCTCAGTTTCTAGCATAAATCTCGTGCATAGTAGTAGGTGGATCTCTATAAGATTTCAATTATGGAGTTTTTAAATACGATTTCTATCATCGTGAAGGGTGGCAGGCTCCCTAACAACGGAGGGCCCCTCATTGAAAACGCATCCCGTAACTGAACATTTTGGGGGTGCTCCATAATGGTCACTATCCCAGTGTCGAGTGGTTCCCCACCGAAGCTGGTCGAGTGTTGGGAATAGATATTGGAAAATCCTTATTATGATCATCTCCGTCATACGCCCAAGGGAGCGTGTCATGGTTGATATTATGAGTTGACCATATCTTGTGGATAAAGCTGTACAAACTCTGCAGAATGTATAATCTATTCGAATAGTCATGCCCCCGGTTATGGGCATTGTGCGAAAAACCACACTTGGTTAGTTTTAATAACATGTAGAATGAGGACACGTTAACATAAAAATAATTGTAGCGATGATATAGGTTGATGAAACCTCATGAGTACTAATAAGAAGATGGAAATTGGTTACATGATGAAACTTGCTTATAAAAATGACACTTTGGTTTTCAATCAAAATGACTAGTCATAGGTTGGGAAAATAATTATAATATTTGAGAAAAACCTGCTTTGTGCTAAAATAACGATACTTTGTGCTAAAATAACGATAAGACCCCTCCTTTAGAAAGTCATGCATCTGTATAATTGCATTTGGTGTGAGGACTTGTTGAGTACTTTTGTACTTATTGTTGCTCATATATGTGGATTCAGTGTTCGAAGATACCAACTGGTAAACAATTACTCCTACCCTTTGGGAGTTGAAGATGATGCCAAGTACTAGGTCACAAACCCCAGTCTATTGCCTGTGGGCATATCCGAGGGTCACCATGGTTATTTATCCTTTCTGCTACAAGACTTCATCTATATTTGGCCTTCCCAGTCCATGATGGAAGACTTCGACCATGTGGTGTATTTACATTTACTTACTATCTTTTTATTCACATGTATGGATGTGATATTTCTCGATATTGTACTGTGTGAGCTAACCACTCATTATAGGACTAGCTCGGTATACACAGTGTCTAGATGCAAATCTGGGTTCGATAGTTGTTCACTCGACCCTCATCCTCGATCTCCTCTTTCTTATTCAATCTCATATGGTGAGGTGGGGTGGAGGTGGATGTTGGCAGTTGAGCCTTATGGACCGGGTGATTGTGAGCTGATTGCTAAGGAAAGGCTTGTCTTCTAAGTTCTCTTCCTCCCTGACCCTAAGGGCTTCGGCCGCAGCACACCATCTTCCATGGACTTGGACGGTAGGCTTGAGCCTAACTAAGCCTCCTGTTGGATTCGCCCCTGCCTATATATACGATGCATGGGTTATGAATCAATACCTTGCATTGATGTCTTATAAAAGAAGATATACTATCTGATAATATTGATGCACTAATGAAGATCTATTTCTTGCTAAGAAAATGGAAGGGATATATGTAGACTTCTTTTAAAAAAGAAGGGGCCCTCTACTTTAACAATTACTGTAGAAATAAGGATCGCATCAAGTCGTTGTAGTATAGTGGTAAGTATTCCCGCCTGTCACGCGGGTGACCCGGGTTCGATCCCCGGCAACGGCGCTGATTCATTTTTTTTTTCCTTTGTTTCTTTCTCTTTCACCGTCCCCTGGTGCTTTCTGATTCAAGACTCATCGACGGCATGGCTTTGCCTTACTCCCGTCTATTTCACCATTTTGATCTCTCGTGTTGACAGGAGAGTACTAGTTGAAAATGCATGTTATTACTGTATAGGCTATAGACATGCACAAAGATCTCCAAATAAAATTATGAGAAATTTGGTTCTAGAGCAAAGTTTTGATTGGAAAAGGAACATGAGATTGCCTGGACAGTACATCAAAACTTCATTGCTCCGATAGTTTTCCTGCAAAATTTATGAATCAATTAATTTATGCTTTATGATGTTTTTAAGTTGTTCTTGCATTAGTTCAAGAGAAATATTGATGTCACTAACTCCATAGCAAACAGAATCTCCACATCTGGTAACAAAAACTTGTCACCTTGTATGACCACAGTGAGTACACATAGTATGATTTTCTGATATCAAAAGCCATCTACATTATCACATCCTACGTTTATTCATACGCTGTTATAATATTATGAGGTGAAGCCTTCAATCCCTTAGGTCTCTCCGCATTTCAACATACAAAACATATTTACTAAAAATATACCACTAGTAAGAAATAGTATATGATTTGTAGCTACGTCTCCAGAATATAATCACAGTATATTTATTCCAGTTCAGTGGTTTAAAACCAAAGCGCATGTAAAAGAACTAATCCGAGTATTGTCCACGAATTGAAAATCAAGTTACGACTAAGTAAGCTCAGTTCAGCAGCACTAACAAAAACAACAGTATTTCACTATAAATGGTTGAGACAGACGTTGGGCAATCCTGAGAGCTATTTATTACCATCATTTGCTCTTGGTGGCTTGAGCTCATCCCAGGCTTCAGTCCATGTTACCATGGAATCAGCTAGCTTGTCGAAGTAGGCATCCACCTTCCCAAGCTTCAGGCCGTCACGCGCACAGCGCACTTGCTTGGCCAGTTCAAGGTACGTAGCACTTCTGACCGCGTCAACCTCCTACGGGAGGACTGCAGACTGGAAGAAAGGGATCAGCTTTTCCTGCCAGAAGATACCATTGTATTCCTTCTTGAGTTTGATGAACGGGTTGCTTGCGTTGGTGCCAGATGTAGGGCAGGCCAGTCTTAACTCCTAATCCCAAATGATCTGTAATCACCTGCATGCTACAGTAGAAAGATGTTTGCACGGTTTACTTCTTGAAGAAATATAGCAGTAGACAGTTGCAAGCTAGAATCAAGCCATGCCATATGTCAATGCAAGCAGCCAAAGTGTACATGAATTTGGACTAACTGTCTATGTGCATCAAGGAGATCAATGATGTCTGTAGTAGTAGCAACTAGCAACTATGCAAGAAATATAATAAGATGACAGCATATACCTTGGTGCCACCATCCAGTCCACAATTCCACATATCATAGTAGCGACCAATAGGCTGGCTGTCACCCATAAGACCAAGGTACATGGCAGGGACAATGAGCTCACGGTCAAAAGCATGGTTCATTCCACACATTGGGAATGATGTGCCTTTGGAATAGTAAGAACAGCACCGTCGTACCTGATGTCAAGAAAGGAAACATGAGACAAACAGGAGCAGATTTGTCCCAAAAAGATGAACTGTGCTAAAAGCCTAAAAGGTACAATTGGTACCTGGTATTTCTCTCAAGGGGCTTGACAAGTTGGGTAGGGGCATCATAGTCAGGAATGTTTAGCCAACATCCATGAGAAATAGCAAATGGAGCACCCTCAACCCGTGAACAAAGTTAGCACCTTCACGGTAAGGGTCGTACAGAGTGTTGAAGTGTGGGGTGGAAGGGCTAAGAAGGTTCTTGATGTGCTGCTCTAGTGAATTGGTGTCCTTCCAAGATGGATCATTGGCAACCTGAGAAGTTGGCAAAGGAATGAGTGGGTCAGGTAGAACAATATTCATAATGTATTAGCATGACATGAACGAATTGGACAAAATTGAACTGGCAACCCAAAAAACAAATAAAACTTTCATTAGAAATACACAAGTTAATAAGCAAAACTGAGATTTACAATTTACAGGTAACTTGCTGATCTATAATATATCTGCCAGATCTTCTCAAAAGCTGACAAGTTAAAGTATCCATTTAGCAGAAAAGAACATATTTTAATTTTAAGGTTAGACTCTATAGACAGATCTTTGTATCATAAGCCAATGTCCCATCAGAATCCAACCAATACTCTAAGAAGATTTTTAATTGTTTATCAGGCAGGTGGAATCCACATTCCAATAGATGGTCTATCAATTTTGATTAGACAGACTATTGCTTTCATACAATAAGATGCAAGGTAACAGTCAAGCAAAATTGGTAGATTTTTTCTGTCTAGAACATATTAAACACTGAAAATACTCCATTTGTTGGGACACCGTCAAAAGTTCATCAGATCTAACAAGTCAAAGAGCGAAGACCTTGTTTGGTGTATAAATGTATTTCTTTCCAATGAGGTATTCCTTTGGACAGCAATGCATCTGAATATGGGCCTCTGGGGATTTTCACATGCATGGCAAAGCAGTGTTGCACACGGTCTCCACATATTCACATGCACTGAATTGAACTGGCTAATTGCTGCCAATTAGCTTTTGTTTCTTTAAGAATATCTACAGTAAACACTAAACCTGGTACAGTGGTACACAGATGTACATACATGTCAATAAGAAAGTGACAATGGTCCCAGGATAGCATGGATATATCGCTCAGTTCAAACGTTCATAAGATTTGACTACAGCGTAAACAATGCATGATGCAATTGATGTCATTACCTTGTTCTATTCCTGGCAACGAAGTTTTATTTTCTGGAGTTGAACACAAAAGAAGATGCACTGGCAAAACGGAAAAAGCAAAGAGGTGATATATAGACAGGTGCATTCTCATATGGTATTCGTTTCCTGAAATTTGAAGTCTGCAAGCACACTATGTCAGATCTAACACAAGGTTCATCATACCTCCTTCAGGTGAATACAGAACCAGATCACATCATGACTAGATTTAGCACATTAGAGACACAGCGGTTGCAATGGTAAAGTTTCAAACTGGACTAACATTGTTTTTTTCGGGAACATCTAACATTGTTTGATCTAGTTAACTGACACAAATATACGCATGCATTTCACAAGTCAAAGATATACCCTTCACCTAGATATATGAACATTTACCATCCAAAATCTCAATTTGCAGCAACCAAATTCCCCCCACCCCCACCACCACCAAATCCTAAAACTTCCACCTAGAGACAAGTGAAGAATTCGGGATCCCACCTTTAATTACCCGAAGCAGGCAAGCCGAGTCCTTGAAGGAGATGCACGATGCCTTGCGGCCGAGGATGCGGTTGATGTCGTTGCGGTTGTAGAGCTCGTAGTCGAACCCCTCGCGCACCCGGATGGTCTTGCTGGGGTCACCGTCGTGGACGAAGATGAGGTGGTAGGGCTGTACTGGAACAAAGGGCGCCACATCTCGAGGAAGTCGAGGTTGCGGATGGTCGGGATGATGATGTCCAGCTCGTCCTTGAGCAGCGGCTTCGCCGCGGTGGAGGCCCTGGTGGGGTTCGTGGGGTCCCTCGGCGGTGGGGGTCGCCGGAGACGGAGGAGGAGGGGGTATCATTTGCGAGCCAGTGAGTTAAGCTGTTCAAACCCCGCGCCGGGCCCGGAAAAGTCCGGCCTTGAACGGGCAGGCCCGAGACCGGCCCGGCCCGAAAAGTGTGTTTTCCAATAAAATAATATTATTTGAATTATTTTTTGAACGAAAATTAATATTAAATTTATTTCGAGAATAAAAATAGTTTATTATTATTTTTAATGCCATTGCCAGGCTTTTTGGGTTTTGAGCTGAAAATTAAGGCCCAAGTCCGGAAAATTTGGACCGGGATCGGGCAGGCCCATGGACATGTGTATCAAGCTTGGGCCTGGGACTGGGCTGCAAGTATTGCTGGAAGTAAAACGTATAAGAAGAACGGTATGAGATTTGGGCTGTCGGATTACTTATTGATGGGTCAGATAGGTTAGGAGCATATCATATGGACAAGATGGGCAGGGCTCGTCGATGTACTACATGGTTTCACATTTTCATCTATGATTTTTAAGAAAAAATATTACCTTTATATAGCTTTATATAGTATAATGTCAGTTTTGTATTTCAGATAGAAATTTAATTGTTTAGATTTTGGAAATTCAGAACTTTTGGTTTTTATTTGAACTTTAATTTTTATTTACATGCCACACGCTTTTTAAAGTTTTGGTTCTGAACTTATGTATACATGGAAATAGAACTTCCTAGATTTTTTTTAATTCCAAATTTATTTCTGATGGCTCGAGTTGTCAATTCTGCACCTAGAAATATCCACCTACTACAATTCTTTTCGAGTTTTCAATTTGCATTTACATATTTCTAGATGCCACGATCCTTTTGGAATTTGCAAATCATAATTTACATACATATTTATGAAATTTTAATTTTAAATTAAATTTGACTTAAATTAAAAATTGTACCTAAAACTTCTGACATGTATCTATTAGGGTTGACTAAAACATGACAATATCTATATGATCAGCCCTTAAATAGATATATATGCATGGAAGCAAACGCATCCTGGCAACACCCTGAATGCTGGCAACGGATGCTGGATGATAACGCAGCCAAGTAAAGTCTTGAGTTTGCTTGATAAGTAGGGGTGAAACGGATCGAAACGGATGGATAATGGTTTTGCTATATTTGTTTTCATATTTTTTTTCGGATCCGGATACCAATACGAATACCCCGGATACGAATACAAATACGAAGCGAATATGAATCGAAACGAATACGGTCACAGATATTTTTCGGAACATGAAAACCCCTTAAATTGTATGCCAGAAATTAACGAAAACATATAACTAATTTATTTGATGTAAACATTCATGAATTGTTCATATTTTCAGCAACCACACATAACATTGGCACTAGCAAGTTACATTAACTAGTTCATCACAAATATAACACTTAATTTACCATATTTAGCTCATAAGTCATAACTCACAAAGTCATCCCGCAATCACACTTAGTTCATCATATACATAAAATTTAGTTCACACTAACATCGATTAGACTGGATGGTTAATTTATACGCAAATGACTGTAACATCCCAAAATATATTACCAAAAATAAAATTAATAAAGTTATTATTTTATTAAAATTTCTGAGATTTAAAAGAATTTTCCTCGTTAAAAGGAAAAAATAATAAAATAAAGTCAATTATTTAATTTCCTAGTTTTTAATGTAAACAATAAAATTTATTGAGTTTTTTTGGGATTTTATTGGATTTAAAGTGAAAAGAAAACTTTAATTAATTTATTGAATTTTCTCGATTTTTAAAAGGTTTTTCCTATTTTTAGAAATTTAAAATAATTTATATACAAAAATAGAAACCAACTTTAAGTTGGAATTAATTTTATTAAGTTAAAAATAATTCAACGAATTTCGTGATTTTTCTAGGATTTTGAACTCTATTTGCTATTTTCTAAAAGTCTATTTGATTTGTTGCATTTTCTGAAATTCAGAAATCAATTAAAATCCCTTTCTCTTTTGGGCTGAAATCCGATATCCGGACTCCATCTTATCCGGATAATCCGTATTCGCTTCCGTATCGCGGATAGCATGCCTACTGTATTCGCTTTAGTTTAGGCAAAAAAATCAATTCGTTCCGATCCAAAATTATCCGAAAAATCCGACCTGAGACATTCCAAATCCGTTTTTATCCGAATCGATCAGAAACTATCCAATCCGTTTTCACCCCTATTGATAAGTTGACATACATAATGACAACTACTATCAACGAAGCCAAATTATCGACTTAACCATAGGAAACACGTGAAAGATAATGTTTTGAGTTAATTGTAGAAAATTTGTTTGCCTCAAACTGAAATATATATATATATATATATATATATATATATATATATATATATATATATATATATATATATATATATATATATGAAAAATATATAGGGACCTTTAGTTGGATCATATTTTTCTGATTAACATAGGAATTTCTTGCGTTTTGGCTTTTTCTATGGTAATTTTTAGATTTTTGCTTTCTAGGATTAATGCGGGGATAGATGGTTCGAATAGAATCAATGGAAAGTTATTGATTTAACAATAGTTTGCAACCTGCTAGTATAATAGTTACTATGATGTTAATGCTACGGCCCTTCTTAATCCGAAACAAACTGGAAGCCAGCAGAGTATTTCGGTGCTTCCTTTTTTCTATTATGCTGGAGCAGGACATACGTGTCCGTTTCCTCTAAAACATTTGCTTCCAATTAACCTCACGGCTATCAATTTTGACTCGTTATAAGAATTCGAATTGACTTACAATACATGTGGACCTGGACATAGCTAGTGTCGGCAGACTATCAATATGAAAGCATTGCTTTGTATCTTTTATACAAGTAGATGGTGGCTCTCTGGGTGGCTCGTGTTTCTTTTCTTTTTTCAATTAATGTAAGAATTTTTAGTATTTTTTTCATGGGAATTTTTAGCCTTTTCCCACCGAGGTTTAACATGGGAGCTTATGAAAGAGCCTCCAATTAGTAAAGAACGTAGAAACCAGTCCACCAGGTCACGACAACTTCCCTTAGTTAGGCCCCACTGCAAAAGTTAAATATTCATTTTGCCACTATGAAAATTTGACCCGTAACCGTTCTATCCTTTGTAGAATTTCACAAATGCAGCTCCGCACAAGACATATTAGCTTAGTTTAGTCGCATATTGTTTATTCTATTGGAATGGTAGACCTCTTCTATAAGAAGGGGTAGGGGTGTCATGAACTTTTAGTTCATAACGACGTAAACATCCGTCGGAGGGAGGTCGGATGGCGACGACTTGAGATAAAACAACGCTAGATAAAGAGGGCACAGGTTGGGGGAGAGATGGATCTACAATAGCCGGCCTAGGGAGAGACCAGATCTAGACTTAAGGACTTAGAAAATACTTTTTTTATTGTTGATTGCTTGCTTAAAGAAGATACAATGTCATCTCTTTTATAGGGATAACTTGACTTAACCCATAAGAAGCAATCTCTAAATTATGGAAACAAACTAACTGAAGATAAGCTTCCAAACTAACCAAATCAACATAATCCCTAACAAATAGAAACTAATTGCGAGTGAAAAGTACACGTGTGAACAATGCACATGTGCTACAGTAACCCCACGCCCATGACATTAGTGTTATGGGCATGGGCCAAGGGGGATATATGGCTATGCAAGGAGACTGTTATGGGTAGGAATTACTGTTCACATGCACTATTTATTCGCATGGATAGTACACTGAACACATTTGATTAGTTTAGATTAGTTGTTTCTTCTATATTCGGAATTGTTAGATGCATATCTTTATATTAGGAATAGTTAGATGCATATCTTTGTATTAGGAATGATTAGATGCATATCTTCATATATAGAGAGTATGCATATTATCTTATCCTTAGTTGATTGGTTGCACTAGATATGATAGTTTTCATATTGTTAGGGGCTAACCTCATCTTCACTTATAAAATAAGAAGTTTACCCCCGCGCAGTGGGATGATGTCATTTCTCCTATGCGCGCGGTTGACCTCTCTCACCCCTCTCAAATTCTTCATCGAGACGCACCAACATGTGGACTTAACTTGACAGGGATAAGGTCTCACACTACCACCCCCCGTGACTCACGAACGCATCAATGCCTCCACTTATTTCGCAACCACCCAAACCGTCGTCGCCTTACTTCTTCTTCAAATGCACACACCGAAATCCATCATCGCCCACTCCTTCCTGTCTCGCGCCACGACTCGCCACCTGCATCTGTTCGACATTCGCTTAATGCCTCAGAGATCCCGACCCCATTCGACACTCAGTCCACGGGTTGCAACGACGGCATGCACAAAGATGAGGGGATCTAACAGCGTAGGAGGCGACGGCGTGGGAGGAAGCGCCAAAGAATCGGAGGTGGTAGCGGGAAGGGGCATGGATGGGAGAAGGCACCGGGAGGGAAGGGAGGAGAGGAGGCGATGATACCATTGAGGAGAAGCAATGGTGTCGGGGAAGGGAGGGGAGGTAGCGATGACACACGAGGAAGAGGCAGAGACAAAGACATCCTTCCCTTACCGCACTGCCATCTCGAGTTCACCGCACTACATCCTCTTCACCCTAATCCCCCATGCTGCCGCTGCCTCCTCCTCGCTTACCATCGCACCGCCATCGCCGCCTCCTCCCTCGGCCTCCCACCTCCTCGCCGCAATATGCATGGCAAGGGCTGCAGAGGGCAATGGTCATGAGAACCAAGTCATGGCTTCGGTTCAGGGTGGAAGAAGATGGCCATCGATGCGTAGCCCTCTTCCTTGTCAGCCAGCTCTTATTAATAACTAAAAAGGAGTTTATCCCCACGCAGCGACGATGTCCTTTCTCCTGTGCGCGTGGTTGGCCTCTCCCACCCCACTCAAATTCCTCATTGAGGTGCACCAACATGTGGACCGAACCTAACAAGGACAAGGTCTCACACTGCCACCCCCCTCCCATGATTCATGAATGGAACAATGCCCCCACTTCTTTTGCAACCACCCAAACCGTTGCCATCCAACTTCTTCTTCATATGCACACACTGAAATCCATCATCATCCCACTCCTTCCTATCACGTGCCGCGACTCGCCACATGCGTCCGCCCAGTATTCGTTTTGTGCCTCAGAGATCCCGACCCCATGCGACACTTAGTTTGCTGTTGCAACGATAGCATGCACAACGATGAGGGGATCCAACGGCGTAGGAGGCGACAGTGCGGGGAGGTAGCGCCAGCGACGGGAGGAAGTAGCGGGGAGGGAAGGGGACGTCTGATGAGTACATCAACCCTCTGGATATGATCGCTACTCTATGTCATGGTACAAGGAAGGTCCCTACGTTATTTTGGTTCCAAGTCAAGCAAGGGATCCAGTGGGACATATTCTGGAATCCAATTCGGTCTCCGTAGATAGCACCAACTTCAAACATGCATAGAAGTCATATGAGGACTCCATTTGAGGTGTTTGTGTACATGATGGAAAGCTTGTCTCGTCCTTTTTCTGGCCCCACCTCCAAATTCCTTCCGTGCGCATTGTAATCGCTAAAACAATCCAAATACTGATTCAATCGAGGCAAAGGGTGTTGCGCCACTTCCACTTGGGTCCATGGACCTTGTAACCCTAGGGTCTTGCGTTCACCCCCCTAGCCATCACCCTCATATATTCTCATGTGTGCTACACTTTAAGATTGGATTTCATTTAGTTAAAAGTTTTCTATATTGCAGCTTTGTGTACTGGCTTGTGTCGACTAGACCAACCATAATACCACTTCGGAATCCCACTTTATTGAGTGTTTCAATCCTATTTGCAATTTCAGATTGCTTATTATCTTGTTCTTGCTTGTTCTTCGATTGCATACAGGAATAGACCTTCATAGTCAGGTCGATCGTGCTTCTAGCAAGGTTGATAACAATCACGGAGTTGGTTCAGTGATTGCTGGGCATATTGGTTGTGTACGATTGCTAGTCGAATTATGAGAGTCGTCTCTGCCAAATCGAGTTATTCTTCTCATCGAAAGATCGGGACATCCATTGTCGCATCAAATTCGGGGCTGGGAGAAGACATCGGGAGGGAAAGGAGGAGAGGAGACGGTGATACCATGAAGGAGAAGCGACAGCATCAGGGAGGGGAGGGGAGGCAGTGACGGTGCATGAGGAAGAGGCGGGGACGAAGACATCATTCCCTTGCCGCGCCATCGTACCGAGTTCACCGCACCGTGTCCTCTTCATCATAATCCTCCCCTACGCTGCCACCTCCTCCTCACTTACCACCGCGCTGCCACCACCGCCTCCTCTCTTGGCCTCTCACCTGCTCACCGCAATGTGCATGGCGAGGGCTGTAGAGGCCAATGGTTGTGAGAACCAAGTTGTGGCTTGGTGTCGGGACCCCGGGTATACAATTCCAGGACCCTCTGTGCATTCTGAACTAGTCCCATGATCAGTAGCTAGCTCTCACAGTTACAACAAAGATGTAATCATAACCATACAACCAATTAACGATGAAGCGAACAAATTAATATTAATAGTAGCAAAGGACCTTATGGTCAAGTCTTATAGAGTTGCCACGCAGGGCTCAACACCAAAAGGTAACTTGCACCGGAAACAAAATATCTCGTGGAGGCCATTCGACATGCCCACAGGCAATCGAGTGGAGGACACGACCTAGTTTGCAAAGTCTTTAAGATACTCCTCTTCATAATACTCTGAGTTCCCTGGTTCTTCTGTGGGGATTAATCACACAGGACGCAAACCGTGAGTATTTTGAATGTACTCAACAAGTCATAGAAAAATGTATGCATTTATTTTTCATGCGAGGCTAGACAAGGATAGCTTTATGGTTGTTTCATGCAAAAGCAATATTGACAAGTAAATACCATAAGTAGATTGAAAGCACAATTTAAAAGATTAGTACATAAGTAATTCAGTTCTTTGATACAACTAGATATCATCCCAACCATTCCATCCAGACCATCGATTCCACCATTTTTAAGAAAATATCTACCCCTTGCATGAAATCTCCGGGCATGTCCATAACCGGGGACACGGCTATTCGAATAGTTTTTACACTCTGCAGAGGTTGTATAGCTTTACCCACAAGAGATAATTGACTTATAATGTCCGTCTAACACACTGCCGAAGGTGTGCGACTAAGTCATTATCACAAGGATTTTACAAAGCTATGTTTTGATTCGATTCTGCTCGCTAAGGATTCTCTTCTAACTTGTTTTACTCCCATTAGATTCATGCCCCCTCTTGTGCCGCTTATCAACTCAAACAGAATCAAATCAAAATATTGCTAATTAGTCGGCCAGGTCTATCCCAGTCTAGACATGTGGTTGCACGATATGACCCACATCAATGGCTCAAGGTTAAGTCCTTAGTTGGCTGCTCAAGCGAGACTAATCCACATCCCAATATGCGTTACGGCACCCTCACTTACCACCGCCCACTCGCCCGAGCATAAAACATTTTCGGTTCAACCCGGCCAAAGACCACCCTAGCCTTGGCACAACATCTTTTAATAATAGTGGCCACAACATGATTCCATAATTCATTTAGTCATGTTTATTCATACGAGCATGTGATCATGAGTCCCAACGTAAAACTATAGCATGGCTAAGCATGTTATGATACCCGTGTTGGTAATTTATCAATGTTCAACTAAAATAAACCCTCCTAAGGTGTCCAAGGGTTCATGTCATTCAAGGATACATGTCGATAGCAATTTATCAAGGAGGCATACATCAATTAGGCAATTATCTACTCCCGAAACCATTTAATATAAAACTAGCAATGCATGTTTATTTCAAAAATATAGTTTTGTAAAATGGGTTCAACATGATCAAAGGTCTATGACTTGCCTTCGTTGGAGAGTTGAGGTGCTTCGGTCATCTTGTCTGAGAAATCTTCCGAAACGTAGGAATCTACATGTGCGAAAAGAACAAAATAAATAAAACAAGTCCAAATAAATACCAAATTAGCACTAACAGCAAGAGGAGGATTTTAGATGAATTTAGAAATTTGAATCACTCAAATCGGAGTTCGAACGAAGAAGTTACAGCCTCCGGAAGATTGAAAATCAAGAAAAAGGAATTTTCCTGATTTTTGGAATTATTTTTCTAAAGGAAAACAGATTTATTGCGCTAGATGATGTCAGCGGTGGGATTTAAATTTTCGAAGCCAGGGACGATGACGACGGAGGAGGCTCGACGGTGGCTCAACGCGCGGCGAAGCTTCGGTGGCGGTGGCGAAGCTCAAATTGCAAATGAGGAGAGCGAGAGAGCGAGGAGAAGGGGAAAAGAGAGAGGAGGGCAAGGCGCTCGGTGCTCGCCTTAAATAGGCGTGGGGAGGAGGCTAGGAGGGGGTTGAGCGAGGACGCCCTATGGCGGTGGGGGGGGGGTCCGGCGTGGGCTTGCGTAGCGCGGGGCGGCGACAGGGCGCGGGAGCACGCGCGGATGGCAGCAATGAGTGTGGTGGAGCACGCCGCACTCAATGCGCGTTAGAAATGGGACAGGGAGGGACGGAGGCGGCCGACGCAAAACGTGCGCACGCGTGTGGCGTGGACGCAGCGACGACGGGTCGGGAGGTAGACAAAGACAGCAGGGACGAAGGGGCTGATAGGGCGGGCCCACCAGTCAGCGAGAGCGAGAGAGAGGCGCGCGGGTGCGAGTGATGGGAACCATTGGATTTTGATCGGACGGCTCAAAATGAGCGAGGCGATCGGAACTGCCAAACATGCGATGCGATCTTGTCCGTTCAATCTTAATCGGACGGTTTGGCAAGAAAGGAGTGAGCGCGCGCACAGCAGAGGTTTCGGAGCCGTCAGATTTTGATCGGACGGTGCCCATAGAAAATAGCTAATAAAGTCTAAAAATTCTAGGAAAATTCACAAAAGTCCCTTGAATTATTTAGAACTTAATAAAAATAGTTTTAGCTATACTTTAGTTTTAAATTTTGCAAACAAAATAGATTTTGACTTCAAACAAAAGGAAAAAACCAAATCTAAAATCTAGAAAAAGCAAGAAAAGACTTAAAATCCAAATAAAATCCAAAAAACTCAAATAAACCACTTTTTTAACTTAATTGAAGTTTGATTAATTCAAATTAAATGTTTTTTTCTTCTAAATGTCAATTTAAGCTTTTGCAACTTAAGCCAAATGGTTATTTTTAAATTTTGAAAATTTTCAAAAACTCTACAAATTAGGGATGTTACAAACCTACACCCCTTAAAGGGAATCTCGTCCCCGAGATTCGGGCTGACTAGAGAATAGGTGCGGGAACTCGCCTTCAGTCCTCTTCACGCTCCAGTGGCTTCTCTTCATGTGATTGCTCCACTAAACTTTGTAGAAACGAAGGATCTTGCTTGGGTTACACGCTCGGTCACTTCGAATCTTGATGGGTTGTCAGAACATCTCAAGTATTGGCTTGTATTTCAAATGTAAGAAAATGTAGAAATTAAAACTTTTCTTACATCTTGTATTTCATATATTTTCTGAAAAATGCTTGTAAAAGAATTATGGAAATACAAAACCACAAGTCTCTTTGGACCTAAACCTTGACCCTTTAAAAACTTTCTTGTTTAACCTTGTGATCATTCCTTGTAAATATTTTCCTAAGTTCTAGGGTTTATGTGTGACTCCTCTAAAAAATTTCACAATCTTTAGAAATTATTTGAATATTTTAAGAGGTTAGCCAAATTAGTTTGACTCTAAGTCAAACCCTAGCTCAGAACCTTGCAGAATTTTTGGAGGAAAATTCACTTCATAAAAAACCTCTGAAAAATTTATACAAGGTCAACCCTAAAGTTAGCAAGCTCCTGTAAAAATTTCAGAAATTTTGGAGTTAGGTTGCTACCTCAAACAATTCCTCAAAATTTCAGTCCCAATTTAAACCCTAATCCAAACCACTGTCAGACTCGAGTCAGACCCGAGCCCGACCATCCGTCTCGGTCGAACCAAGTCACCAAGCCGCACTTGGGCTCGGTTTTGGGTGTGCGTGGTCGGGCCGTTGGATGTCGATCCAACGCCCACGACCTCCCCTGCCGTGTTGGACCTTTGGAGACCTTGAGTAATCCCGGCCGTCCATCCCTGATCTAGCGATCACGACCTCCCCGACCTCCCTCTGTTCTTTTTCTTCCTCGCTCCGTGCGAGCATGCGCCATGGCAGGTGAGGTGCAGGCACTGGTCACCTCATGGGGCCCCTTCAACGGCTCCGAGCCCCATTTTTTAGCACATGTCAGTGTTTGGCCCAGAAGCTTTTTCGTCCTCACCTGCTCCCGTCGCCTCTGCTCTGTCCCAAACCGGCTTTAGGTCTTGTCGCCATTAAACCTCGTCCTTGTGCACCGTTGACCCCTGAGATACTTGAGGGCCTCCGAGCTCTCCTTGGGTTCCTCTTCAGCACTCTTTGGCACCCTAGCTTCCTATCTGTGTGTTTGTGCGCAAACCACCGAGAGCTCCCTTTTCCGCCATTGACAGCCGCAAGCAAGCTTCGTCGTCTTCAACGTCCCTGGGTTCTTTTGCAAATCTCTTCACGTCGCCTTGAGGCCCTCAGCATCTCCCTCAAAACCCCTAATCCAATTTTGGTTTGCTTGACATGAAGCAACTGATTTTGGATTTGCCCTCCTTCGGTCGCGTTTCATCGCTTTCGTCCCCAACTCCAGTAAGTGTCCTCTTTCCTTCATTTCCTTGCTCCTGGACCACCCCTGGATCCTTGCGAAGGTGTCCTTACCATCCTTTATACCTCCTTTTGCTCAGAACCTTTGGTCCTCATTGTCGTCTTCAACTCCGGCGCTGGTCTCCGCCGCTAGACTCCTCCGACTTCCTTCGGACCTCCTCTAGGACCAGGTACTTTTATGGTAGCCCCGTAGTGCTCGAGCTCCCGCTAAATTAGATCGTTGCAGAGCTTTTCACCATTTTCAGTTTTAGCTATACTTGCTCCTCTGCCCCTCTTTGGCTCGCCGTTATTCTAGGCCAGCTCCGCCGTCGAGAGTACCCTCAAAGTGTTCGCAATAGTATTGCGAACGTTTTGCCCAATTTGGTTCGTGCTGTCGTGGCCGAGGTCACCAGCGGCAAGCCGGCGAGCAAAGCGGCAATCCGCATCGTTGTCGTGAATTTAGGCAAATCACTGGACCTCTTAGGTGTAATCTTAGCAGTTAAAGATCTCTGTGGGATAGCTCTTAACCGTAGGATTTCCCTTTGCGAAACCTTAGTTGCCAGGACCTCCCCCAGCTTTGATCCTGATCGTTAAAGACCTCTTTGATTCTAATATGGACCGCTAGGACCACCCCTGTGAAAGACCACCCCGTGGTCATCTTTGCAAAAACCACCCTCGGGACCACCCTTGGGGTCCTCTTTGCAAAAGACCTCCCCTTGGTCTTTTGTAAAGAAAACCTCAGGACCTCCCTCCCCCACAGATCTTAACCTTTAAGACCACCCCGGGTAGATCTTGACCGTTGAAGACCTCCTCATGGAGATCTGAGTCGTTCAAGACCTCCCCTCTGTTAGACCTGATCATTAAGGACCTCCTCATGGGAATCTTGACCGTCCAGGACCTCCTCTAGCAGATCTTGGTCGTCCAGAACCTCCCCTAGGAGATCTAGGCCGTTCAGGACCTCCTCTTATAGATCTTTAACTTTAGGACCTCCTCTGCAGCTCTGGACCATTAGATCTAGATCCAACGCTCCAAACCTCCTCAGCGCTTTCGGAGTCTAACGTTCTGATCTCTTTTCGCTGTTCATTTCTAGATCTGCGGCTCTGATGGTGTGAATGTTCGGGCCTCCGAACGGAGCTCTCGCTGTGAGCCGTCCATCTTTAGATCGCCACCCTCGCTCGTTGGAACGCGTTGATCGCGAGCACCTTCCTCATTGTGGATCGTTGGATCTAATCCAACGATGGGTTGTGGGTGGCGCTGTGCGCGATGCGTTCGGCCCTCGTGTTTGGGCCGTTCGATTCACAATCAAAGGCCCACGTTGTTCCACGTCTTTTCCATTTAGTTGAGTTTGATTAAATTCTGGTAAGCTATTATTTGTCAACTGAGAATAGTATTAAACTTCAAAATTTCATAACTAATTCATTTTAGTTCCATTTTAGATGATTCCAGTTGTGTTAAATTTCTATTTAACTAAACCTTAATCTAAAAATATGTGTAGACACCATTCTATACCAGAAAAGTTGTATATTGAATTAACTTGCTTTAGCATTAAATATTGTTCTAGAAATTCATTTAAAACTTGAAAATGCATAAGTAATTCTCTGTAGCTCCAAATTGAGCAAACTAAAGTCTGTTAAATTCCTCTGATAATGTACTTTAATATAGAATAGGTTTTGTTCATGTCTATGCCTTTGAAAAATGATATGCCCTAGTTTCACAACATAGAAAAACCATAAGTAATTCATTTTAACTCCAAATGAAGTAAATCCAATTTTGTTGTTCTTAGAATGCCATGTTCTGTCTACCATAAAATTTTCAGGTTCTAAAACTTTCTGGAAAATTGTGCTATGAACAGTAATAGAAAACAATTTAATTTGAATTTTCCAGCTAAAAGAAATTGTTTATGCTATAACTTTTGCATGCTTAGTCCAAATTGAATGATTCTTGTTGCTAAATTCATTTAAAATCATAACCTTGCTGCTGTGTAAGTTTCATGAAATTTGGATGACTTTGATTTATGAGTCTTTTTCGGTGTTCTTCGTTCTTATTGGATTTTCGTGTTCTTGCGATAGGTTTCGAAGAAATTGTTGAACCTAAGAGCGATCCTCTACAGCAAGAGAACTCCCAGTAAGGCAAGCAGATGTAGCATCATTTGATCATATTGCTCCTATTATTTTCAAAGTCTAATATGTTGTTTACAAATTCTACGTATGCATTGCTATTTTGTTGTTAAACTAATGTCGATTAGTTGACCCATTAGATGCATAATCTGTAGACAAATATTTATCCTCTACTACTGAGCCTAGGATTATTTTACTGTGATTTAGGGTTCGATGGATGAGCTCTTGTCACTTAGTAGTTTACGAGTAATGTCGCTTAGTCATGCTTAGCTACCGGTAGAATTGGGCGGTTGTCGACTTAGTCGATAACCTTGATCACACAAAAACTTATTACGGCTTTATGATCAGCACCTTGTGCTATGTTTAATTATGAAAATTAAAACTAAAAACAAAATGATTTAGACTTGGGTACAATGGTAAGATGGTATGCTTTTGGTTGTGAATGGTTGGTGCCCGAGTCAACAAGGACCGAATTACTTGTGCCATTGATCCAAGCACTTTTGCGTGCTAACCACACTAGAGGGATATGAGACCTCTCTTGACTTAGTACTTTGGCGTGTGTTGGCTCCGAGTCGTAGGAGGATCTGTGTGTGTGTTGTGTTGTGGTAAAATGAGGTGGTATTTATGTGTTGGGTGCACGGGAGTGGAATCCTTTCTAGGTTCTCCACACTGAGGGGTGTTGTAGTTGTCCAGGTTGCTTTACCCTCTATGGGTAGCTGACTCCTGGCTTTACAATGACTCCGATGCAACGTATGGGTTTCTATCCATATGGGTGGCTCGTGGTTGATACACAATATTGGAAAACGTCTCGTAGGACTTAGCCGTGCCGGCATACCTTCGGAAGTGTGCTTAATCTTGTGGCAAAAAGGCGGTCTGGAGTGTGGGTACATTGGTACACCCTGTGCAGGGTTAAATCTATTCGAATAGCCTCGTCCTAGGTTATGGACATGCTTGGTTATTTTCTGCAAGAATTAGACTGCAACTTTTTCACTAAAACTTGATGGGTGGTGCGAATTGGGAATTCGTGCTATGTTGTGGTGGCTATTGTGTTAGTCACCGCTAGGTTGTTATTTATGTTACTTATTGTTGCCTCGCTATTATTTCAATGATTAAAAACAGATTTGACAAAATGCCTTCAATCTATTACATTATTGCAAATGAAAATTGCTTTATGTGTCCAATTAACCATATAACCATCTCCTTTGTTACAGCTTTCATGTAGCTATGTATAGGCTTGTTACTCGTAAGTCTTGCGAGTACATTTTTGTACTCAACTGCATTGCTTTGTTGTTGCAAAGGAGGAAGTGGATCCCGAAGGGATCGACTTCTGTGAGTTTTGCTGCGAATCGTGCGACTAGCTTGGCGGCCCGGTCGGTTTCCTTGTGGGTTATGTTGGATAACCGGTTGGTTTTTGTTTATAGCCATCTAATGGCACTTTTGCTTCCGCTGTTATATGTCACTCTTATGTCATTTGGCCGGTCGGCTCTTTTATAAAAACTCTTTATATATTGTATGTCTTTTGCTAGACTTAGCATTATATGATGTATGGAAATGATGCATGATTTTGTAGAGATGTATGTGTGCTACAATTCTGGGAAGCACATGTCCATCGAGGCTTAGGATATTTAATTGGTAATACTAGCACCATTTGGAGGTTAAGTATTACAAGTTAAATACCCGGATCCTCGCGATTGCTCCTTGTAGGTGAGATCTTCCTGAGATCAATCGCTTCTAGCAAAGATCTGCTCTTACCGCACACGCAAGCACTTCTTCAATTGAGACACATGGAAGGTGTCATGCACATCCGATACCGGGGTGGAGCTTCAATTGGTAAGCAACTTCTCCTCTTTTAGCTAGGATTGGGAAAGGTCCAATGTATCTTGGTGCAAGCTTCCCGCTTACTCTGAAACGACGCATTCCTTTGAGAGGTGAAACCTTCAAATACACATGATCTCCAGGTGCGAAGGCTAAATCCCGGCAACGGTTATCAGCATAACTTTTGTGTCTGGCCTGAGCTGTTCTCAGCTTGTCCCTGATTGACCTAACCTGATCTTCGGCTTCCTTCAGGATGTTAGGCCCAAGTACTTGTCCTTCTCCTATTTTCGTCCAATACAACAGTGTTCTGCATTTTCTTCCATAAAGGACTTCAAACGGGGACATCCGCAGACTTGATTGATGACTGGTGTTGTAAGAAAACTCTGCATAAGGTAGCATTTGATCCCAACTGGTCTGGTTCTCTAGAGCGCAGGCTCTCAACATATCTTCAAGAATTTGGTTTACTCTTTCTGTTTGTCCATCTGTCTGTGGATACTAGGCTGTGATGATATTCAAATTTGTGCCCAAAACGCTGTGCATCTTCTGCCAAAATCTTGAGGTGAATTGAGATTCTCGATCCGACACGATCTTCTTTGGTACTCCATGCTGACATACTATCTTTGCCATATATAGTTCTGCAAGTCTGTCTCCTGAGTAGGTGGTTTTGACTAGGATAAAGTGAGCAACTTTTATTAGGCAATCTACAATTACCCAAATAGAATCATATCCAGCTCTTGTTCTTGGCAGACCGGTGATGAAGTCCATGCCAATTTCTTCCCATTTCTATTCAGGGATCTGCAAGGGTTGTAGGAGTCCAGCAGGTCTCTGATGCTCAGCTTTAACTCGCTAGAAAACATCACACTGTGCTATATATTCAGCAATTTCTCACTTCATACTAGGCCACCAATACAATTCCTTAAGATCTTGATACATTTTAGCACTTCCGGGGTGAATAGAATACAAGGTTTCATGAGCTTCCTTGAGTATCAAGTTCTTGAGTTCCTTTTGGTCCGGTACACAGATACGCTTATCAAACCAAATGGTTCCTTGCTCATCTTCTGAAAATCTTAGGGATTTACCCTTCTTCATGTTACTCTTGATCTCCTTAATATCTGCATCTTCGATCTGGGCTTCCCTGATCTGACTTTGTAGAGTGGGTTGCACTTCCAAAGCATCCAAATAACCTTCTTCAACCAATTCAACTTTATGTTTCTGAAACTCTTCATGTAGTGCTGGCTGACCTTCCTTGATCATCAGAGTATTGCAATAGACCTTTCTACTTAAAGCATCTGCTACAACATTAGCTTTGCCTAGGTGGTAATGGATTTCGATGTTGTAATCTTTGATCAATTCCAACCATCTTCTTTGCCTCATATTGAGATCAGCTTGAGTGAAAATATACTTCAAGCTCTTATGATCAATGTAGACTTCACAGCGATTACCGAGGAGGTAATGATGCCATATCTTCAAAGCATGCACCACTGCGGTGAATTCTAGGTCATGGGTGGGGTAATTTACTTCATGAGGCCTCAACTGACGTGAAGCATATGCTACTACCTTTCTTTCCTGCATCAGGACACATTCGAGACCTTGTCACGATGCATCACAGTAAATCTCAAAAAATCCTTTCGAACATCTGGCAAAGTCAATACTGGAGCGGTGGTCAAGTGCTTATTCAATTCTTGAAAACTCTGCTCACAATCTGGTGTCCAAGAAAATTCTTTTCCTTCTTCAACAACTGAGTGAGGGGTCTTGCTCCAGGTATGGCATTTGACTTCTTCAAAATTTCTTTTTGGATACCCTTGGTTGGTGAGATCCTTCTTTCATTTGGTTTCCTTTAGATGCAACTGTTCTTCTGGTATCCGAGGCCTTCCTTCTATTGCGGCACAAGGGAAAATGTTGTGTACCTCTGACAGCTGCAACGGTAGTTCCAATTTGATAACTGATGCCAAACTGTTGGTTCTCAACCATGTGCTGGGGTGCCAACTAAAAGCCATAAATTTTATCTTCCAGATTGCTGGATCCAATTCTCACTATTATTGAAATCCACCATTCCCGCATAACATAAAGTCACCCAAAAAAATCCAAAATCCAATCATTCAATCAATCTCACATTCTATCGACAAGACAACACAATTCACAATCTCTCTTGGACATAAGCTTGAATAATCCAACAATTCACTTCTTGGATTGCATGATTTCTTCACTACATGATTCCACCAAAAATTTAGTAGCGATAATCACATCTTCCAATCCGATAAACTCCAAGATCATGCTAAACTCATTATATCCTTCTTGGAACGAAATTCTCCAAAATTATAATCGCGCAGTTACTTCCTCCAAAATTCTTAGATGAATCCACAACATTATCCACTAATTTTTTTTTCAAGCATAATTATCAATCGCAACCCTCCATAATTTCTTTATTTAAATCCAATATCTGCGTTATAAAACCTTCCAAAAGACTGCTTGTAATCCACAAATTTAAATTTAATCCGTCAAATTATTTCATCACCATCATTCCAACAATTATTTAGACCAACTCCAATGAAAATAAGATATCCATTAATCATTTATTCCAATATCCAATAATCATATGTTGGTACACTCCCATCTCCAACAATTATACACTTATATAATCCGATCAAGACATATCTCTATAATCCGACCAAGATTTCTTTTAAATCCAACTTCTCTATTCAATCATATTCGATTAAACCCAATATGACTAACATGCCCAATTAATTTCATACTTCTTGATTCGACTTAATCCACCAAAATCAACATCATGAATTGGTAATCCTATAATCCAATCTTCAACAATCGTGTCATTCTTTAATCAAGAATCCAACCATAATATATTTATATAATCCAACATCCAACAATTATATTTCTATAATCCAACCAAGATTCAACCAACTCTACCAAAATTTACGTCATGAATCGATAGGAAAAATCCAATTCTTTTTGCATTTTATTCTCTACCTTTTCTGAACACATATCCCAATTCCATGTTTCCAACCAACATTATAATCAACTCAAGATTCGACGAAAATCTAATTTCTCCTAATAATTAAATCAGTACTTCAGATTCTTATACCCATCATGATCAATCAGAATTTTTCCTTTACAATCATTTCTTTCTCCATGATTTTATATAATCCTCCAAGTTGTCATTCTTTGAACCATTCATATTCAAGGCATGTCCATCATCATACCCTTGTATTCTGAAGAACTTTCAACATCAATCAATCTTAGAATTTCCTCATCCCCCAAGTTCAATGTAGCCATGATTCTCCAAAATTACCCAGTTTGGCACCCAAACATACTGGTTAATCCCAACAAGAGTAGCTTCTAAGTGACTGGCGCGTTTGAACTCTTTGCAACCAATTCTTTACGAGTTTCATAGATGAGAAGGAGAAAGCACGATAGGTGAGGGGGAAAAACACAAGGACGAGCGAGGGCGAGAAAGAAAGATAGAACAATTTAACTGGGGATAGTCGGTTAAACCCGAGGAACGGATAGCCGGAAAGCTACCAAGAAGCAACAAAACTCGAGCCTAAAGGCCCTATTACACGAACTAATCGATACTACACTAGGAGAGTAACCCTACTAAAACACTTCTAATTTAACTTATTATAGATGGTCGGCCAGAAATAAGGCTCGATCCTATAGAGTTTACTGAGGTAAGAGAGATCAATTTAAATTTGAAAGCAAAGTTTCAGAATAGATAAGATGTAAGAATCTAAAAATGAGATGAGAAAAGAATAGAATCAGGTAACAGAAGAATGACTATTCAACTTAACTGGTTGGTTTGATTTACAAACTAAATTTTGAAGTTTTGACTAAACGACCATGTAACTATGGTTACGTTCTACAGTCGATATGGCTCTGATACCACCTCCTGTCGGGACCCCGGGTATACAACCCCAGGACCCTCTGTGCATTCCGAACTAGTCCCATCATCAGTAGCTAGCTCGCATAGTCACAACAAGATGTAATCATAACCATACAACCAATTAACTATGAAGCGGACAAATTAATATTAATAGTAGCAAAGGACCTTATGGTCAAGTCTTACAGAGTTGCCACGCAGGGCTCAACACCAAAAGGTAACTTGCAGTGGAAACAAAATATCTCATGGAGGCCATTCGACATGCCCACATGCAATCGAGTGGAGGACACGACCTAGTTCGCAAAGTCTTCAAGATACTCCTCTTCATAATACTCTGAGTTCCCTGGTTCTTCTGTGAGGATTAATCACACAAGGCGCAAGTCGAGAGTACTTTCAATGTACTCAGCAAGTCATAGGGAAATGTATGCATTTATTTTTCATGCGAGGCTAGACAAGGATAGCTTTATGGTTGTTTGGAGGAAAGCAATATTGACAGTAAATACCATAAGTAGATTGAAAGCACAATTTAAAAGATTAGTACATAAGTAATTCAGTTTTTTGATACAACTAGAGATCATCCCAACCATTCCATCCAGACCATCGATTCCACCATTTTTAAGAAAACATCTACCCCTTGCGTGAAATCTCTGGGCATGTCCATAACCGGGGACACGGCTATTCGAATAGTTTTTACACTCTGCAGAGGTTGTACGGCTTTACCCACAAGAGATAATTGACTTATAATGTCCATCTAACACACTGCCGAAGGTGTGCGACTAAGTCATTATCACAAGGCTTTTACAAAGCTATGTTTTGATTTGGTTCTGCTCGCTAAGGATTCGCTTCTAACTTGTTTTACTCCCGCCAGATTCATGGCCCCTCTTGCGTCGCTTATCAACCCAAACAGAATCAAATCAAAACATTGCTAATTAGTCAGCCAGGTCTATCCTAGTCTAGACATGTGGTTGCACGATGTGACCCAGATCAATGGTTCAAGGTTAAGTCCTTAGTTGGCTGCTCAGGCGAGACTAATCCACGTCCCAATGTGTGTTACGACACCCTCACTTACCACCGCCCACTCGCCCGAGCATTAAACATTTTCAGTTCAACCCGACCAAAGACCACCCTAGCCTTGGCACATCTTTTAATAATAGTGGCCACGCCCTGATTCTATAATTCATTTAGTCATGTTTATTCATACGAGCATGTGATCATGAGTCCCGGCGTACAACTATAGCATAGCTAAGCATATTACGATACCCGTGTTGGTAATTTATCAATGTCCAACTAAACTAAACCCTCCTAAGGTGTCTAAGGGTTCATATCATTTAAGGATACATGTCGATAGCAATTTATCAAGGAGGCATACATAAATTAGGCAATTATCTACTCCCGAAACCATTTAATATAAAACTAGCAATGCAAGTTTATTTCAAACAATATAGTTTTGTAAAATGGGTTCAACATGATCAAAGGTCTATGACTTACCTTCGTTGAAGAGTTAAGGTGCTTTGGTCGTCGGGTCCCTTGAATTATTTAGAACTTAATAAAAATACTTTTAGCTATACTTTAGTTTTAAATTTTGCAAACAAAATAGATTTTGACTTCAAACAAAAGGAAAAACCAAATCTAAAATCTAGAAAAAGCAAGAAAAGACTTAAAATCCAAATAAAATCCAAAAAACTCAAATAAACCACTTTTTAACTTAATTGAAGTTTGATTATTTTAAATTAAATGTTTTTTTTTCTAAATTTTAATTTATGCTTTTGCAACTTAAGCCAAATGGTTATTTTTAAATTTTGAAAATTTTCAAAAACTCTGCAAATTAGGGATGTTACACTTGGGTTTAGAGTCGAAGAAGGTGGTCATCGATGTGTAGCCCTCTTCCTTGTTAGCCATCTCTTAACTAATGAAAGGAGTTTTCCCCGCGCAGTAGGCAGATGTCCTTTCTCCCGTGCACACGGTTGGCCTCTCCCACCCCTCTCAAATTTCTCATCGAGGCACACCAACATGTGGACCCAACCTGACAGGGACAAGGTCTCACACCGCCATCCCCCCATGACTCACGAATGCATCAACGCCCCACTTCTTTCGCAACCACTCAAACTGTCACCGCCCCACTTCTTCTTCACATGCAGACACCGAAATCCATCGTCGTCCAACTCCTTCCTGCCTTGTGCCACGACTCGCCACTTGCGTCTGTTCGACATTCGGTTCATGCCTCGAGATCTCGACCCATTCGGCACTCACCATGGGTTGCAACGACGGTGTGTACAAAGATGAGGGGATCCAATAGCGAGGAGGCAACAACGAAGAGAGTAGTGCTGGTGGATCAAGGAGGTAGCGAGGAGGCGGGGATGGGAGAACACACCGGGAGGGAAGGGAGGAGAGGAGGCGATGATGCCATGGAGGAGAAGCTGCGACGTCGGGGAAGGGAGGGGAGACAACGATGCTGAATGAGGAAGAGGTAGAGATGAAGACGTCCTTACCTTGGCGTACTGCCATCTCAAGTTCACCGCACCACGTCCTCTTCATCCTAATCCTCCCCTGCACCGCCACCACCTCCTCCTCGCTTACCACCACACCGCTGCCTCCTCCTCTCTAGGCCTTCCACCTCCTCACCGCAATGTGCACAGCGAGGGCAGCAGAGGTCAATGGTCGTGAGAAATAATTCGTGGCTTGGGTTTAGGGTGGCAGAGGGTGGCCATCGACACGTAGCCCTCTTCCTTGTCAGTCGGCAATGGCTGGAAATGTGCAGCACGTCAGGGAGGAAGTCGGGATCAACTTCAACTTCCAAAGGTAAACAATTTATGAGCTCAAAATTTTAATTTCTGGATAGTAGTAGTAGGTGATGCAATAGGCGGAGTTAATGTTTTGTTTATATGTGTGTTAAAGAAAAATGATATTTATTATGCGATTTAGGATCCCGTCCGCTGATATGAATCACTCGCTTTTGGAGTTCCGTTGCAATGCACAGGCACCCTACTAGTCTATATAAGGAGAGGAGCCACATTATTCAAAGGAAGCAAGGAAAAAATAGAAAAGTCATTCCAAGTCTTAGTCTACCTCTCTCCCATCCTCACAGAGCACACCCTACCATCCTCCCGGTGGTGTTTAACCCGTTATGATCTAAGGTAAACACTGCTAGGAGGGTGGCCGGACGGTATCGATGAGGATGGGGAAAGGGGTAGACTAAGACTTGGAATGACTGTTCTATATTTTTCTTGCTTCCTTTGAATGGTGCGGCTCCTCTCTTTATATAGATGAGGTTAGCCCTTAACAATATAAAAACTATCATATCTAATGCAACTAATCAACTAAGGATAAGATAATATCCATACTTTCTAAATATGAAGATACACATCTAATCATTCCTAATACGAAGATATGCATCTAACTATTCCTAATACAAAGATATGCATCTAACAATTCCGAATATAGAAGAAACAACTAATCTAAACTAATCAAATGTGTTCGGCGTACTATCCATGCGAATAAATAGTGCATGTGAACAGTAATTCCTGCCCATAACAGTCTCCTTGCATGGTCGTAGCTCCTCCTGGGCCCATGCCCATAACACTTCATCCCTCCCGGACAAGCAGCTCATCCTCGAGCTGCAGGGTGGTGGCCATGGCTGAATCCCTAGGCTGTTGACATTGGTTGATAGCAATGGTGCAGGAGCCCTAATGCTGCCCATTATCGACGAAAATGTTGTCGACGAGGGCCGCCAGTGTGGGGGTAGTCCTGTTCCCCTTCCTGCCACAAGATGCAATGGATGTGCGAGAGACATGACGATGTCACAACCTCCCACATGTCACCCGTTGCACACCGCACCTCCAAAGGCATGTCATTGGGCGGTCGTGCCGTGAAGATCACGGTCGTCTCGGCAGACGACGTGGCAAGTGATGCACATGCTCCACTAACACCACAGTTGTAACATCCTAATTTTCTGAGTTTCAAAACTTTTTTAAGTAGTTTTATCTCTTAAAAAATTTCACCAAAATTTATTTGATTTCAATAAATATTAAATGGGACTTTTAAAGTCAAAACAATTTAATGTGACTAATCTGAACATCAATTAAGTCCAAAACTATTTTATTTGACTTCTTTTTGCTTGGAAGTATTTTCAAGATTTTTCTAGAGTTTTTACGAGTTCAATTGCTATTTTTAATTTGGCATTTGGATTTTCTGGTATTTCTAAAATAGCAAATATATTTAAAATCTAGGATTTACCTTTGGGCTGAAATCCTTTGCTCCAGCCCATCTCCTATTCATCCCGACCCAATCCCATGCGCAGCTCGCTTCCCTCTCTCTCCCTCTCACCTACGCCCTTGCTCCTACCCATCAGCCACACATGTGCCATTTTCGACACAAACTTACCCGAGCCACCACCACTGACATGTGGGCCCGCCTTGCATCATTGTTGATCTTCCTCATTGTGCATGAGATGGACTTCGTCGTCATGTTGTGCTTGGACTCTCTCATAGCCCACCACTGTAGGCTATTTAAAGCCTCAGCATGTGTGTCAAAACGATCACCTCAGCCCTAGCCGCCAATCCATGAGGCTTAGAGCCCTAGATCGCCATCGTCGTGCTGGAATTTTAGATCTAGCCCTAGCACTGCTGCCTTAGTGTTTCATCGATTCTGCTGCCGATGAGCTCCTGTCGTTGTCGTCTACACTGCTGGGTTCGCATTGTCGTGTTCTACCTTGTGCACACCTTCTCGTCACTGGAGGAAGGTCGTAGCGCTTGTCAGACCCCAAATTTTCAATTTGGATTCTTCTCTATTCATGGCACCAGTCTTTGGATTAGTAGCTAGTGCCCACAGTTACAACATTGTATATCAAATATATATCACAAAAATGTAAAACTATTCCATAATAATAATCAAGCATAAATATACCTTACGGCTTTTGACTTGTAAAATGGCCGAACAGGCCAAATACCTTTCAAAGAACAGAAGCAAAAGCAGAATAAAAATATACCACGTGGAACCCTCACGATATATCCACAAGCAATCGACTGAAGCCCACGACCTTGTTATTGGCCTTCTTGATCTTCAGTCTTGACAAATGCTCATAAGTGTCCACATAACCTTCTTCTTTTATGCTTACTGAATAATAATATATTGAGCAAGCATGAGTACACAACCGTACTCGCAAGCCAATACATAGAATGCAGTTATATAATATGCAAGGCTGATCAAAGGAATGGCTTGTGGTTCTTTTGTTTGCATAAAGTCATTTATTGAAATAGATTAAGTAGTAGCAAATCGTGATACCTAGCATTTTTAACTAACACATGTTTTTTCAACAAAGTTGAGTTTTGTTGTAAAAGTACTAGTGAAGGCTCCAACCTCCTATACCATTGAGTGGCTCCATCCACCCAATGCTCATGTTCTTTTTCAGGTCACATCCACTACTCCTTACTGGTTCTCAATCAGGCCATCTCAAATCTCTAGACTCCAACCCATCTTTTCATTCCTCCCACAAATTGTTTTATAAAAATGAAAGCTACTTCAAGCAAGTTCTCGACGCTGCCCATGACCGTGGGTATGGCTATCCAGATAGTTTTCTCACTCTCCAGAGACTCACAAGAGACAATCAACTTATAATATCCTAGACACACTTCCATGGGTGTGCGACTAAGTTGATTATCACAAGGCCTTTACAATACCCCACCTCATCGTAACCCCACCAGCTAGGTATCACCTCCTTAGGCCTCACCCTCGGGAGCTCTCCCATTTGTGCCGTGTAGTTTCCATGTGGCATCATTACCCTCTACCCATACCACACTCCCACCAATGGTGAAGCCACATTAAGGCGAATAAATTAGTTAGCCAGGTCGTACCCATTATAGACTTGTGGTTGCACTATTTTTATGTGAGAGGTCATCACAAGATTCGGGTCCTTAATTGACTCGGGTGGTACTTCCCCATACCCACTCTGTTGTGCTCTTCTTAGCACCTGCCACACTTTCTAGACACCTAAGTCCAAATCTGTTTTTGGTTTTCTCATGTTTTGAAATACTTTCCTAATCAACATACTAGACAGACTCCAACCTCAACTATTCAAATCCAATTTCAAATTTTAAATGATGTCAGGGAAAATTATTGCTCACATACCAATGTACCTAAGCAAGGCTAAGCATCACACTTAAGTACAAACTTAGTATCTAGTATGTATACCATTAGCTTAGGGTGACAAGGCTAGTGTCTAAGTTCAAGGATTGGAAGTTTATACGCAATTATCATTAAGATAGTAGCTATAAGCTTAAATCAGCATATTTGTATAAATCATAGCAATGCAATTTCATAATTTAAAATAATATAATTGCATTTCAAAAGTAGGTGCGACATGATCAAAATGTTGACTCGCCTTGCTCAATGTTTCGATAACTGCCTTGCTTGATGTTCTGATAATCTGGGTCTTGTGTTTGTTCTGTCTTGGACTGTTGCTCACATGGCTTTAGATTCTAACTATGCATAATCGATTAAACCAAAGAACATCTAAATATAATAAAATGAAATCCAATAAATTCAATGACATTCAAACCAAATGAAGCACTTCAAATGAAAGCAAACATAGCTAATAGCACCTCGAAAGAATGAAACATTCCTAATGAAACAAATCCCATTTAGTGGAGTTGATGAAGGAAATACTTCAGATGAAGTATATCCAAGAAAGTTGATGAAGAAAATACTTCAAACAATGTATAACCAAAGGAAGTTGATGAAGGAAATACCTCAAACGGAATAAAGTACATCCAGGGATATTTGAATGAAGGAAATACTTCACACCAAAGTAGATAATGTAACACCCCAGCTCAACACTGAGCCTGGAATGCTACTAAAAATTTACTTAAACTAAGACCAATTACCAATTTTTGGCATAACCTCCTTTGTATAGTCCACTATACCGAGGCTCTAACAATTAGTCATGGCAAATAACAATAAACTCAATATTCAAGTTCATTCAAGCATACAAGCTAATCACATAAACATAACCAAAGTTTGCTATTCTCATTGTTACAATTAATCTGAAACTCAAACCATCCATAAGTAATTCTTAAGGTTGAGTGGTAGTGCGTGCATCCAAACATCTACTCCCACCCATGCATGTCGTTCCTGCCATATGTACCTAAACCAGATTAAAGCAAGGGTGAGCCCAAAGACTCAAAAAGTATCAACAAGGCCATAAATGTAACTCAATCATAGCATCGATAATCCATAACAACATTATGCTAAACATAGCCTTTAAACTTAAGAAATGCAACCCATGCAATGCTCCTTTTGAACTTTATCTCTTTTCGTATTTTACCGGTAATGCGGGGTATACATCCGTCGATGTGTACCCTTGCACTCGTGCCCTCCGCACGGGGACCAAGAGCCTATACACCACATGTATAGGGACCTTTACCCATCATCTTAATGATGGGGACCTCTTTACTCATTGCCCACATTCCACGAATGTGGGGACCTCAAGTGTGGGCTCCCCGGATTATTGGAAATGTACTTAATTAAATTCATACAGTAACATGACTATTAATGAAGGAACAGTACTGCCCCTCAATTAAAGATCATGCTAAAGGTATAAATTCAACAAGTAACAATTCCAATAAATGATCCCTGATATATATATATCTCACAATGGTTCCTGTGATCAATGACCATTGCATATATATATCCTTTAACAACATTGCATCATACACATACAAGTCGTACATTTGCATTATTAAACATAAGTTTACAACATTCGGTTTAGTACTACAATATAGAGTGACTTGGTCACTACAACATATTCAACAATGAAGCAAAATAAATCAAGAAGTCCACCAATGGCCTCATCCACCCGCAGCAATTGCGTGGAGGAAAGAAGTAGCGCTACTCGTTAGCGCCACCCCGATCGGCGCTAACGGGTACTTCATAAAGAAAACCGTCCTCACTGCAACAATAGGTGATAGCACCTTGAGTACGGAAGGTACTCAAACAAGTCTTACACAAACTAATTAAAGAAAGTGGTTATTAGAGCCTATTCAAAGGAGTAGAGTTTTACATGCATAAGGTCGCAATAGAAGGTATAAAGGTTCAGATTTGCATAAAGCGATACATCTTAACCTACAAAGGCTAACTTTTGATAAAGCAATTTAATAAATCAAAGTTTGCTTAAAACAGTAAGTAAAGGACATAAAAGTAACAAGACAAAGATGCATGATTCCCTCATGCAAACCGAAAATAAACCAAAACCAGATTTTTGAAAATCAAAACTTCTATACAGTGACATCAATTCAAGTTATCGCCCATGATCGTGGACACGGCTATTCGAACAGCTTTATACCTCGCAGGTGTACATCTTTACCCACATGACTTAGCTAGCTCGTTGCCTTGGATGCCTCCGAATGATGACACACTTCCTTTGGTATGCCGACCGGGAAGCTAAGATTTGGTATTTTTCAACAAGCCAACACTATTGAGTTGGACCCCATGTGTGAACCGATCCCGCTTAAACAACGATCGATAGCATCCGCCTAACCGGGGCACACATGTTGCGTCGAATGCCGATCCAAACAATTTAATGCGAATTGGGTTCCCTACCCATAGTAGAATGCTATCGGCACTATTAAGGTATCGATATGCGACGAGGCACATATACGCCTCACCCTCCTAAGAACATCCGACATCGACATACAAGCTCACATGGCATAAAACGCAGTCCTCGGACTGAGCATCTATGCCATACAAGGTCAATACACATATCCTTACTCTCCTGTTTCCAACTCAATAGTCTCAACATTTTACTTAACCAAACAATGCATACACCGCATGTGGAAGTACGTGGGGGACTTGAACTGAATAGTCAGAGTTCGGTCCTTAATTAACCCGGACAAGTCCACCACAAAACCCAATCTCGTGCATAAAAGCACCATCACTAGCTTCCTCTTGTCCAGATCAATTTGAATTTCAAATGCAAGACTGATTTAAAGAAACTGGACAAAGAGTTTAAAATAACAATAGTTCAGTGGTGATTCCCATGTTTGACAAGATATGCTTGTCAAACTCTAAAATCTCTAGATCGCATGTCTAAGCTAAAATCAAAATATAGCTTATGATATACAAGACTATGCTAGGTTAAGTGTATGGTGACAATTGAGGTAATCCATCATGTTTGGTCATAACTAACTACTAACAGATCAAAATTTGTATTTTCGTAAAAATAGCATGCACAGATTGTCATCGAATTTAGACAAATCTAATGTATAAAATTTGGGATCAATATGGTGCAAAGAGGATGCTTGCCTTGGTAGTAATACACTTCATTGCGTGTTCAAAGTTGCTCAGAGGCAGATTCAAAAACTTCAAATGAACCAGATTCTATAGAAAGCAAATAAATCCAATAAATACCAAATCTGACAGTAAGCTCAAAATGAAGGAAAAAGGCATGATCAATTTGGAAATGCATGATTACAGTATGCTTAAGCCATAACTACCCATAATAATGATAATAACCCATAATATAGCTTACTGTTTTCAAAAGACAGAACTAGAGTTTAGTATAAAGTCCCAGTTTTCAGATTTGAAAAGAGCTGAAAACAGGACAGATTGCAAGTTTCGGAAAAAGGAATATAGAACATGCCAAAAGTTCATAAATGAAACTTAGCATGATCTTTTAGAGTAATTAATATCCTAAGTTAAACCCAATCTAACCTAAATCAGTTAGACTACCAAAACTAAAGAAGATTTGTATTGTCGGTTAAACCGACAATAAAGAACAGAGGTAAATCTCTGCTAACAATCTAAAGAGATGATACAAGAATGAAAAGAACAACTTGTTAAGCTACTAGGGTTTAGTTTAGACCTAATCGATAACAAGTCGATGTGGAGAAACCCTAGGTCTTAAAAATGACACAAAAGACTGAAAAGCTAGAATAACAACTTTTCAGTTTGAAGCAAGATCAAGCTACTGATGCTTGAAAGAATGATTCACAGCAGCTTCTAAGGCTCTTAAGATGCTCAAGATGTTAACAGCTAGGATTTTAGCTTACCAGGAGAAGAAATATGCCAAGGGTTCTGAAAACCCGATGTTGAACAACAGAGAATTAAACTCTGATTTAACCTACAAGAGATAACCAATCTTTATGGCAAGGTGTAACCAGAGTTTAGGATGGATAAACAAAAGGGACAAGAGCAAGAACTCCACTGGCCAACAATGGATGATGAGCTGCTTCGGTCAACAATGGCAACAACAAAAGCTAGGGTTTATATATGGATGTTGAGCTACAGGGCAAGAGGGAAAGATCTAGAGTTGATGAGGTGTCCATTTAGCTAAACATCCCAAAAATTAGTGCATAATCTTTGGATAAATCCTCTCCCGCTCACAAAAATGGTCACAGCAGAGATAAGGAAGAAGAGAGGCAAATATGACATGTGGGCCCTTTGTCATTCTCGATCGCGCGCGCCACAAAAGCTCAAAGAATGTCACCGTCCGATTGAAATGGGCGGCCGTGATAAATCGAGAGATTAAATGATTTGAATCGGTATTCAGTTAATATGGACCGCACGATTTAGATCGACCGACGGATTAAAACGGAACTTAAAGGAATCTTGAGATCCACTTTCAAATCGGACGCTGGATTAAAATCCAACGCCACTAAAAGAATACACGCCGCCTCCTTTAGATGCGATGGCGCAACACCGTTGGATTTGATTTCTACGGCCGATGGAAAGTTGAACCGATGGTCCGATTGCATACACTCATATGGACCTTACGATTGAAATCCAACGATCCACCGATTTTGGGCTTTAAAGGCCCACGGTCAAAAGAAGTGCCGTGAGGATTGAAATCCAAAGGCCCACATAAACGCCGCCTCGATTTCAAATTGGAATAAGCGACGCGTTAGATCAAGAATGAACGATCGCGATCGGAGGGATCCGAGTCGTCCGAATGCATACACAAATCTGGACCACACGATGAAGATCCAACGGCCAGCAGGAGTGCGTGCTTTATAACACGCGTAAAAAGGAAAAGCCGAGGATTTGAATCTAACGGCCAGATAAAAGCGCGCTTTAAGTTTAAAACGAAAAGGTGCGCTGTTGGATCGAGAATAAACGGTGGAGATTGAATAGGGATCCGGAGTTGTCCGACAGCACACACGGATCTCGCCGTTAGATCAAGATCCAACGGCGGAGATTAAAATGCACACGTGGGCAGCTCGCGGGGTGTTATAGCTTCGCCTGCTCGATTGAGGATCAACGGCTCATATCACGCTGTGGAGTTTTGGGCTTGCGCTCGAACGTGACGAGCGCACCAATTGATTCGGTTGACCAAATCACATGAGGCCGGTCGCATAGCATTGTGTTTGGATTCAAACTGGTTTAGTTGACTGTAACCTTATTCAAATACTCCAAGGTTTGACTGGCTTTTAAAAATAGCAAATAAATTTATAAAATCACGAAATTTTTATTGTAAGCTACCGATGATATATTTCCCGATAAATTTTATAAACCACATTTTCACTTTGTAAAATACATAAATATTTATTTCAGCCGAAAATATTTATTTAAAGACAATAAATTTTTCTTTAAGCCCAAATAATTTCTAAAAATGCAACAAAAATATTTTTAGCCAAGATAATTTATCTAGGCTTTAATAAAAATACTTCCCAGTCATAATACAAGTTTTACCTTGTATTCCTTTAAGACTTCGAATGGTTCTTTAGGATTTTGACTAAAAAGGAAGGTTTTTAACTTGTAACATGCTGCCCAAAGTGTAGGAATGAATAAGAATGCTATGAACAAGACCTCATTACGCTTCATAAAGCATTTTATTACTGTTTATAAACTTGGGGCTGTTACAAACCTACCCCCCTTAAGAAAATCTCGTCCCCGAGATTTGGAACAGGTTAAAGATTAGAAGAAAGTGAAGTGAAAATGATTTATGAGGAAATTCAACATCTGTTGTCTTGATTTCCTTCAAGGATAACAAAGAAGAACTTTACATAACAACATAGTGTTATTATTACATCTTTGTTTACATTGCTTTGTTTAAACTTTCCTTTCTTGATTCAAGGGAAAGTACTAAACAACAAAAAGATGGGGGTGCTCAACCCGCATCGATCTTCAAGGCTCCCAAGTGGCTTCATCCTCTAATGATTAGCCCATCGAATTTTTAAGAACTTGATGAAGACGATTTCTTGTCCTGCGCTCCATTGTGTCGAGGATACGACCGTTGTTCTTGATAGGAAAGATCAGGTTAGAGATTAAGATACTCATAAGCAGTTGTCTCAATAGGAACACGAAGGCATTTCTTCAATTGAGACACATGAAAAGTATCATGCACTGCTGAGAGTGATTCAGGTAGTTTCAATTGGTAAGCTACAGCTCCTCGCTTGGCAATTATTTGGAAAGGTCTGATATAACGAGGTGCGAGCTTTCCTTTTACCTGAAAACGATGAGTACCCTTCATGGGTGACACCTTAAGATAGACATGGTCATCCACCTCAAAGCTCAATTCACGACGGCGATGATCAGCATAGCTCTTCCGACGAGATATGCGTTTCAAACAATCTCGAATCGCATTTAACTTGCTCTTCGCTTCCTTCACCAAGTCCGACCATAGAATGACCTTTCACTGGACTCGACCAATTCAAGACTTAAGCGTAAAAATCAAGACACAAGTCTTTTTGGCGGTGTAGAGAAGATATGCGCTGCATTGTGACTTTCGCTAAAGCGTGCGCCACAACATTGGCTTTACCAGATGATAATGAATACCCATGTCGTAGTCCTTGATCAGTTCAAGCCATCTTCTTTGTCTCATATTCAAGTCGATTGAGTGAATATGTACTTGATTTTTATGATCGTGTAGATCTCACAACGATTACCTAGAAGGTAATGTCGTCAAATCTTCAATGCATGGACCACGACACCAATTCTAAATCATGAGTAGGATAATTAACTTCATGAGGACGCAATCGCCGGATGCATATGCCACAACTCGCCTTCTTGCATAAGCACACAACCAAGTCCATGGCGAGATGCATCGCAATAAATGTCAAGCTCTTAAGAACATCCTAAGAGTAAGAACTGGAGCTTTAGTCAAGAGGGTTCTCAGAAGTCGAAAACTCTCTTCACATTTAGCTGACCATTCAAATTTCTTCTCTTTCTGCAAGAGTTGAGTCAGAGGTCTAGCAATTTTAGAGAAATTTTCAATGAACCTGCGGTAATAACCCGCAAGTCCAAGGAAACTTCGGATCTCTGGGACACTTTTGGGAGGCTTCCAATTTAGTACATCTTGCACTTTGCTTGGATCAACAGCAATGCCTCCTTCAGATAACACATGCCCCAAAAATGCAACCTCTCTGAGCCAGAAAGCACACTTGCTGAACTTAGCATATAATCGATGCCGACGAAGTGTTTCCAGCACAAGTCGCAAATGTCGTTCATGATCCTTATCAGACTTGGAATAAATGAGGATGTCGTCAATAAACACAACAACAAATTTATCCAAGAATTCCATGAACACCGAATTCATAAGGTTCATGAAATAGGTCAGCGCATTGGTCGCACTCAAAGGACATGACAAGATACTCGCATAAACCGTAACGAGTAGAAAAAGCTGTTTTAGGAATATCCTCAGCTCTAACCTTGATTTGATGATAGCCCGACCTCAAATCAATCTTTGAAAAGACGCGGGCACCAACCAACTGATCAAAAAGATCATCAATTCGAGGCAGAGGATATTTGTTCTTGATAGTGACCTCATTTAACGGACGGTAATCCACACACATCCGTAAAGTGTTGTCTTTCTTTTGACAAAGATTGCCGGCATCCCCAAGGTGAGGAGCTCGGTCGAATAAATCCTTTGTCAAGCAATTCTCGAGTTGCTTCTTCATTTCAACCAACTCATTGACAGCATTCGACACGGACTCCTGATATCGGAGCGCCCAGAACGAGTTCAATAACAAACTCCACTTCCGATCCGGTGGTAAACCGGGAAGGTCTTCAGAAAACATCAACATACTCACGACAATTGGTACCGACTCCAAAGAAGGAGTGGTATCAACTCGTGAGCACAAAGATGAGAGCCAATTGTTTTGGAATGGTAAACAACTCGAATACCGTCTGCATTGGTCATGGAAATAGACCGTTGGGAACAATTGATTTGACCCTGGTTCTTGGACAGCCAATCCATACCCAAAATGACGTCCAACCCTTTAGAGTCAATCACAATTAGATTTGCTAAAAACTTTACCCCAAGGATTGTTATGTTGACCCCATAGCGATCTCGATCGGTTTAAAGACCACCTGTGATTGAATAATAAAAGATGGTTGGAGGGTATGCATGTCTAACTGATGTTGAGCAACAAAATGATTGCTAATAAAAGAATGAGATGCTCCAGAGTCAAATAAAACAGTAGCTGGACTGAAATTAACTAGGAGCATACCCATAATAACTTCGTGTATCGCTGCCTTCTTCAAGCAGTTGATCTCGTTCACATGCCTGCATCGAGCGGATCGCTTTGATAGGAGGCCTCTGCGAAGGGGATGGCCGCACAGGCACTGGATATGGTCGAACAGGAGGCAATCCTTGCTGCTTTGCCACACACTTGTTGGCATAATGCCCTGGACGACCACAATGGAAACAGATAACCCCTGGGTTAATATTGTTAACAGACGGGCTGATTTCCACTTGGTCCTGACGATCGATCGTGGAGGAGATGGACGAGGGCAAACACCGCGCCTTGGTGAAAATGGAGCTGGTGCTCGTGGTGGTCTAGACAACCACATACGAGGCCTTGGTGAGTCGCCACCGTGAATAAATCGAGAAGTCCGCCGCCGCCATGCGTGACTCCTCCAACGCCTTGCTTTACTCTCGCCACAATTGCTTTATTGACCAAATGAGAGAAATTTCTGAAGTCATGCAAAGCCACCGCCATCTGCAGCTTCTTCGATAGCCCATTCAAGAACCGGTTTCGACGACGAGGTCACCAAACGCCATCGTGCATATCCGCAAGGAAGTTGAACTCATGAAGATATTCGGTCACGCTTTCGCCTTGCTTGAGAGCGAAATTCTTGTTGCTTGATCATCATGACCCTTCAGAATGTGAGCTTCGCGAAAAGCTTCCACGAACTCATCCTGCGTAGGGACATGTCCAAAGCAGGTGAATGGCAAGAAGATTATCCCACCATATGCTAGCTGGCCCATCGAGTGATAATCGCAAAAGAACATTTTCCCTCTCGGAGCATTGAGCAATCAAAAGCTTCTTCTCAATGGTCCGAAGCCAATCCTCAGCTTCCATAGGATCCTCAGAACTGGAGAACACCGGCGGGTTAGTCCGCTGAAAGTCAGCAAGACTGCCCTGCACATGGTGGCCTCTGCTCTGACGGTTGGTGCAATAGGAGAAGAAGTATTGCGCGCACCGCTCCAAGATGCGCTGTCTCGTCCATCCGGTTGCGCTCAATTTGCATGAGCACATCGGCCATCGAAGGTGGTGGAGGAAGCTCCTCTTTCTGAGAACCATCTTGCGGACCCTGAGAGCTGGAGGGTTCAGTCGGCCCTCCCTGAGAATGAGGCACGGGAGTCGACATGCCCTTCCCTTGTTGTGCTTGCGCACGAGTAGTAGGTCCTGTCATCCTGTTACCACACCATGGTTAACAACATAACAAGGACATACTCGGCAAACACAAACAAGGTTGCAATTAGAAAAGAAACAAACACTATACATATAATGCATCATGTTATGTTATGCATTCAAGTTAACACCAAACCAGAAACTTCATATATATACAACAAAAATTTCGGTTCTAGTCTTACATTATAGTCGGCCATAATGTCGACATACAAACCAAAGTTAAACTTACATACTTTGTACAAAATACTATCGCTCTATTACATACAATTTATTTAAGGGCAACTACTAGACTAAAAGACACTCAACCACGAGGATTCATCGTCGAGGTGCTAGCGTAAAGATCCTGTTAAAGTTCACCTGAAACTCATTCAAAAGATGAGCTCCAGGGGAACCAGATCAACAGGATCCAACGGGCTAATGAGACGCCTCGGGAACCCAACATGGGCCGATGACCTCCAGAGGTGCATCCAGAGTGCGAGGAAAGCTCGCAATATCCGGCTTGGCGCACTTGTCCATAAACAGTGCACGCACCCGCCACTCGGAAGTCGGAAGAGGTGGTGCAAAGCAGCAGAGAGGTCTCGTTGTCACCATAAAGCACGCTATGCGGAACGCGTTCATGTTGACTCAAGAAGCGTACTCCTGGCCTCATTAAGGCGATGCCTAGTTTCCCACAACTCCTCACAAGACAGCGATGGATTTGGTCCATGATGCGACCATCCTCGCCAACCGCCGCACTGGGGTCTTCGCAAATCAGATCTCAAATAACATGTTCACTTGAGGTAGGGCCTTGATTCGAAGTGGTCGAGGGTGGTTGAGACAATTCCGCCAAATCATGACGAAGAAGGCTCATCATCCTACTCGCAGCCTTCCCGAATCGCCATAGCCTCGAGGTGGCAAGTGCTTGGACACAAGAAGGAACATCGCCGCCACGTGCCTAGCGATGACATTGATGAAGGCACGGTACTCCTCCATCCTCGGTCCTCGATCTCGCCGATAAATGGCATACTCCACTGATAGGTGAAGTTGGAGCGCCACATCATGTCCCAAAGTAAGGCTGGGAACCCATCAACATCTTCAGCTCGAGTCTCCTTGACCAAATACCAACCGCTCATCTATAGTCAAAAAGACAAGATAAGAAGCAGATTCACTTTAAATAAACCAACAGTAAAGTTGGGCAAGAAGTGACATTAAGGAGGATAAGGAATAAAAGATGTCATACTTAAGCTTCCAAAATTATACTATCGCTTGAAAATAGTTTTATTAGAAGACTCTCTAACAACTTCGCCATGCTACTTCTAACCTACAGCAACGTATGCTCGATACCAACGCTGTGGCTCTCGGATTATTGGAAATGTACTTAATTAAATTCATACAAGAACATGATTATTAATAAAGGAACAGATCGCCCCTCAATTAAAGATCATGCTAAAGGTATAAATTCAACAAGTAACAATTCCAATAAACAGATCCCCTGATATATATATATCTCACAATGGTTCCCTGTGATCAATGACCATTGCATATATATATCCTTTAACAACATTGCATCATACACATACAAGTCGTACATTTGCATTATTAAACATAAGTTTACAACATTCGGGTTTAGTACTACAATATAGAGTGACTTGGTCACTACAACATATTCAACAAATGGAAGCAAAATAAATCAAGAAGTCCACCAATGGCCTCATCCACCCGCAGCAATTGCGTGGAGGAAAGAAGTAGCGTTACTCGTTAGCGCACCTCGATCGGCGCTAACGGTACTTCATAAAGAAAACCGTCTCACCGCAACAATAGGTGATAGCATCTTGAGTACTGAAGGTACTCGGCAAGTCTTACACAAACTAATTAAAGAAAGTGGTTATTAGAGCCTATTCAAAGGAGTAGAGTTTTTACATGCATAAGGTCGCAACAGAAGGTATAAAGGTTCAGATTTGCATAAAGCGATACATCTTAACCTACAAAGGCTAACTTTTGATAAAGCAATTTAATAAATCAAAGTTTGCTTAAAACAGTAAGTAAAGGACATAAAGTAAATAATGCAAAGGCATGATTCCCTCATGCAAACCGAAAATAAACCAAAACCAGATTTTTGAAAATCAAAACTTCTATACAGTGACATCAATTCAAGTTATCGCCCATGACCGTGACACGGCTATTCGACAGCTTTATACCTCGCAGGGGTGTACATCTTTACCCACATGACTTAGCTAGCTCGCTGCCTTCTGATGCCTCCGAATGATGACACACTTCCTTTGGTATGCCGAAGGGAAGCTAAGATTTGGTATTTTTCAACAAGCCAACACTATTGAGTTGGACCCCATGTGTGAACCGATCCCGCTTAAACAACGATCGATAGCATCCGCTAACCGGGCACACATGTTGCGCCGAATGCCGATCCAAACAATTTAATGCGAATTGGGTTCCCTACCCATAGTAGAATGCTATCGGCACTATTAAGGTATCGTATATGCGACGAGGCACATATACGCCCTCACCCTCCTAAGAACATCCGACATCGACATACAAGCTCACATGGCATAAAACGCAATCCTCGCACTGAGCATCTATGCCATACAAGGTCAATACACATATCCTTACTCTCCTGTTTCCAACTCAATAGTCTCAACATTTTACTTAACCAAACAAATACCATACACTGCATGTGGAAGTACGTGGGGACTTGAACTAATAGTCGAGTTCGGTCCTTAATTAACCCTGACAAGTCCACCACAAAACCCAATCTCGTGCATAAAAGCACCATCACTAGCTTCCTCTTGTCCAGATCAATTTGAATTTCAAATGCAAGACTGATTTAAAGAAACTGGACAAAGAGTTTAAAATAACAATAGTTCAGTGGTGATTCCCATGTTTGACAAGATATGCTTGTCAAACTCTAAAATCTCTAGACTGCATGTCTAAGCTAAAACTGAAAATATAGCTTATGATATACAAGATTATGCTAGGTTAAGTGTATGGTGACAATTGAGGTAATCCATCATGTTTGGTCATAACTAACTACTAACAGATCAAAATTTGTATTTTCAGAAAAATAGCATGCACAGTTGTCACTGAATTTAGACAAATCTAATGTATAAAATTTGGGATCAATATGGTGCAAAGAGGATGCTTGCCTTGGTAGTAATACACTTCTGTTGCAGGTTCAGGTTGCTCAGAGGCAGATTCAAAAACTTCAAATGAACCAGATTCTATAGAAAGCAAATAAATCCAATAAATACCAAATGGACAAGAAGCTCAAAATGAAGGAAAAGGCATGATCAATTTGGAAATGCATGATTACAGTATGCTTAAGCCATAACTACCCATAATAATGATAATAACCCATAATATAGCTTCTGCTTTCAAAAGACGAACTAGAGTTTAGTATAAAGTCCGCTTTTGATTTGAAAAGAGTCAAAACAGACAGATTGCAAGTTTCGAAAAGGAATATAGAACATGCCAAAGTTCATAAATGAAACTTAGCATGATCTTTTAGAGTAATTAATATCCTAAGTTAAACCCAATCTAACCTAAATCAGTTAGACTACCAAAACTAAAGAAGATTTGTATTGCCTGTTAAACCGACAATAAAGAAAGAGGTAAATCTCGCTAACAATCTAAAGAGATGATACAAGAATGAAAAGAACAACTTGTTAAGCTACTAGGTTTAGTTTAGACCTAATCGATAACAAGTCGACAGAGAAACCCTAGGTCTTAAAATGACACAAAAGACTAAAAGCTAGAATAACAACTTTTCGGTTTGAAGCAAGATCAAGCTACCGATGCTTGAAAGAATGATTCACAGCAGCTTCTAAGGCTCTTAAGATGCTCAAGATGTTAATAACTAGGATTTTAGCTACCAGAGAAGAAATATGCCAAGGGTTACGAAACCCGATGTTGAACAACAGAGAATTAAACTCGATTTAACCTACAAGAGATAACCAATCTTTATGGCAAGGTGTAACTGAGTTTAGGATGGATAAACAAAAGGGACAAGAGCAAGAACTCCACTGCCAACAATGGATGATGAGTCGTTTGGCCAACAATGGCAACAACAAAAGCTAGGGTTTATATATGGATGTTGAGCTACAGGCAAGAGGGAAAGATCTAGAGTTGATGAGGTGTCCATTTAGCTAAACATCCCAAAAATTAGTGCATAATCTTTGGATAAATCCTCTCCCCGCTCACAAAAATGGTCAAGCAGAGATAAGGAAGAAGAGAGGCAAAATATGACATGTGGGCCCTTTGTCATTCTCGATCGCTACTTCACAAAAGCTCAAAGAATGTCACCGTCCGATTGGAAATGGCGCCGTGATAAATCGAGAGATTAAATGATTTGAATCGGTATCGCTTAATATGGACCGCACGATTTAGATCGACCGATCGGGATTAAAACGGAACTTAAAGGAATCTTGAGATCCACTTTCAACTCGGACGTTGGATTAAAATCCAACGCCGCCTAAAAGAATACACGCCGCCTTTTAGATGCGATGGCGCAACACCGCTGGATTTGATTTCTACTGCCGATGGAAAGTTGAACCGATGGTCCGATTGCATACACTCATATGGACCTTACGATTGAAATCCAACGATCCACCGATTTTGGGCTTTAAAGGCCCACGGTCAAAAGAAGTGCCGAGGATTGAAATCCAAAGGCCCACATAAACGCCGCCTCGATTTCAAATTGGAATAAGCGACGCCATAGATCAAGAATGAACGATCGCGATCGGGAGGGGATCCGAGTCGTCCGAATGTATACACAACCGACCACACGATGAAGATCCAACGGCCAGAGGAGTGCGTGCTTTATAACACGCGGTAAAAGGAAAAGCCGAGGATTTGAATCTAACGGCCAGATAAAAGCGCCTTTAAGTTTAAAACGGTGCGGTGCGCTGTTGATCGAGAATAAACGGTGGAGATTGAATAGGGATCCGGAGTTGTCCGATTGCACACGGATCTCGCCGTTAGATCAAGATCCAACGCGGAGATTAAAATGCACACGTGGACACCGCGGTGTTATAGCTTCGCCTGCTCGATTGAGGATCAACGCTCATATCACGCGTGGAGTTTTGGGCTTGCGCCGAACGTGACGAGCTGCACCAATTGATTCGGCTGGACCAAATCACATGAGGCCGGTCGCATGATGCGTGTTTGATTCAAACCGGTTTAGTTGACCGTAACCTTATTCAAATACTCCAAGGTTTGACTGGCTTTTAAAAATAGCAAATAAATTTATAAAATCACGAAATTTTTATTGTAAGCTACTGGGATGATATATTTCCCGATAAATTTTATAAACCACATTTTCACTTTGTAAAATACATAAATATTTATTTCAGCCGAAAATATTTATTTAAAGACAATAAATTTTTCTTTAAGCCCAAATAATTTCTAAAAATGCAACAAAATATTTTTAGCCAAGATAATTTATCTAGGCTTTAATAAAAATACTTCCAGTCATAATACAAGTTTTACCTTGTATTCCTTTAAGACTTCGAATGGTTCTTTAGGATTTTGACTAAAAGGAAGGTTTTAACTTGTAACATGTCGCCTAAAGTGTAGGAATGAATAGAATGCTATGAACAAGACCTCATTACTGTTCATAAAGCATTTTATTACTGTTTATAAACTTGGGGCTGTTACAAACCTACTTCTTAAGAAAATCTCGCCCCTAGATTTGGAACAAAGTTAAAGATTAGAAGAAAGTGAAGTGAAAATGATTTATGAGGAAATTCAACATCCGTTGCCTTGATTTCCTTCAAGGATAACAAAGAAGAACTTTACATAACAACATAGTGTTATTATTACATCTTTGTTTACATTGCTTTGTTTAAACTTTCCTTTCTTGATTCAAGGAAAGTACTAAACAACAAAAGATGGGGGTGCTCAACCCGCATCGATCTTCAAGGCTCCCAAGTGGCTTCATCCTCGGAATGATTAGCCCACCGAATTTTTAAGAACTTGACAAGACGATTTCTTGTCCCGCGCTCCATTGTGTCGAGGATACGACCGGTTGTTCTTGATAGGAAAGATCGTGTTAGAGATTAAGATACTCATAGCGCTTGTCTCAATAGGAACACGAAGGCATTTCTTCAATTGAGACACATGAAAAGTATCATGCACCACGAGAGTGATTCTGTAGTTTCAATTGGTAAGCTACACCCTCGCTTGGCAATTATTTGGAAAGGTCCGATATAACGAGGTGCGAGCTTTCCTTTACTCAAAACGATGAGTACCCTTCATGGGTGACACCTTAAGATAGACATGGTCATCCACCTCAAAGCTCAATTCACGACGGCGATGATCGCGATAGCTCTTCCGACGAGATCGCGCTTTTCAAACAATCTCGAATCGATTTAACTTGCTCTTCGCTTCCTTCACCAAGTCCGACCATAGAATGACCTTTCACTGCACTTCGACTAATTCAAGACTTAAGCGCCAAAATCAGCACACAAGTCTTTTTGGGCGTAGAGAAGATATGCGATTGCATTGTGACTTTCGCTTAAAGCGCCCGCCACAACATTGGCTTTACCAGATGATAATGAATACCCATGTCGTAGTCCTTGATCGCTTCAAGCCATCTTCTTTGTCTCATATTCAAGTCAGATTGAGTGAATATGTACTTCAGGCTTTTATGATCAGTGTAGATCTCACAACGATTACCTAGAAGGTAATGTCGCCAAATCTTCAATGCATGGACCACGGCAGCCAATTCTAAATCATGAGTAGGATAATTAACTTCATGAGGACGCAATCGCCGGATGCATATGCCACAACTCGCCTTCTTGCATAAGCACACAACCAAGTCCATGGCGAGATGCATCGCAATAAATGTCGAAGCTCTTAAGAACATCCTGAAGAGTAAGAACTGGAGCTTTAGTCAAGAGGGTTCTCAGAAGTCGAAAACTCTCTTCACATTTAGCTGACCATTCAAATTTCTTCTCTTCCTGCAAGAGTTGAGTCAGAGGTCTAGCAATTTTAGAGAAATTTTCAATGAACTCGCGGTAATAACCCGCAAGTCCAAGGAAACTTTGATCTGGGACACTTTTGGGAGGCTTCCAATTTAGTACATCTTGCACTTTGCTTGGATCAACAAAGAATGCCTCCTTCGATAACACATGCCCCAAAAATGCAACCTCTCCGAGCCGTAAAGCACACTTGTCGAACTTAGCATATAATCGATGCCGACGCAAGTGTTTCCAAAGACAAGTCGCAAATGTCGCTCATGATCCTTATCGACTTGGAATAAATGAGGATGTCGCCAATAAACACAACAACAAATTTATCCAAGAATTCCATGAACACCGAATTCATAAGGTTCATGAAATAGGTCGTGCATTGGTCGCACTAAAGGACATGACAAGATACTCGCATAAACCGTAACGAGTAGAAAAGTCTGCTTAGGAATATCCTCACTCTAACCTTGATTTGATGATAGCCCGACCTCAAATCAATCTTTGAAAAGACGCTGGCACCAACCAACCGATCAAAAAGATCATCAATTCGAGGCAGAGGATATTTGTTCTTGATAGTGACCTCATTTAACTGACGGTAATCCACACACATCCGTAAAGTGTTGTCTTTCTTTTGACAAAGATTGCCGGCATCCCCAAGGTGAGGAGCCTGGTCGAATAAATCCTTTGTCAAGCAATTCTCTGAGTTGCTTCTTCATTTCAACCAACTCATTGACAGCATTCGACACGGACTCTGGATATCGGAGCGCCTGTGAACGAGTTCAATAACAAACTCCACTTCCCGATCCGTGGTAAACCGAAGGTCTTCAGAAAACATCAACATACTCACCGACAATTGGTACCGACTCCAAAGAAGGAGTGGTATCAACTCGGTGAGCACAAAGATGAGAGCCAATTGTTTTGGAATGGTAAACAACTCGAATACCGCCGCATTGGTCATGGAAAAGACCGTTGGGAACAATTGATTTGACCTCGTTCTTGGACACCAATCCATACCAAAATGACGCCCAACCCTTTAGAGTCAATCACAATTAGATTTGCTAAAACTTTACCCCAAGGATTGTTATGTTGACCCCATAGCGATCCGATCGGTTTTAAAGACCGACCTGTGTGATTGAATAATAAAAGATGGTTGGAGGGTATGCATGTCTAATCGATGTTGAGCAACAAAATGATTGCTAATAAAAGAATGAGATGCTCCAGTCAAATAAAATAAAGAGTGGACTGAAATTAACTAGGAGCATACCCATAATAACTTCAGTGTATCGCCACCTCTTCAGCAGTGATCCGTTCACATGCCCACAGCATCGAGCCGATCGGCTTTGATAGGAGGCCTCTGGAAGGGATGGCCGCATGTGCATCGGATATGGTCGAACAGGAGGCAATCCTTGCTGCTTTGCCACACACTTGTTGGCATAATGCCCCGGACGACCACAATGAAAACAGATAACCCCTGGGTTAACATTGTTAACAGGACGGGGCTGATTTCCACTTGGTCCTGACTGACTGGTGGGAGGAGATGGACGAGGGGCAAACACCGCTGGCCTTGGTGAAAATGGAGCTGGTGCTCGTGGTGGTCTAGACAACCACATACGAGGCCTTGGTGAGCTGCCACCAGGAATAAACTGAGAAGTCCGCTGTCGCTTGTGTGACTCCTCCAACGCCTTGCTCTTACTCTCGGCCACAATTGCTTTATTGACCAAATGAGAGAAATTTCTGAAGTCATGCAAAGCCACCGCCATCTGCAGTTCTTCAGATAGCCCATTCAAGAACCGGTTTCGACGACGAAGGTCAGTCGAAACGTCATCAGGGGCATATCTGGCAAGGAAGTTGAACTCATGAAGATATTCGGTCACAGACTTTCGCCCTTGCTTGAGAGCGAGAAATTCTTGTTGCTTGATCATCATGACCCCTTCAGGAATATGAGCTTCGCGAAAAGCTTCCACGAACTCATCCCAAGTAGGGACATGTCCAAAGAAGGTGAATGGCAAGAAGATTATCCCACCATATGCTAGCCGCCCATCGAGTGATAATCGCAAAAGAACCTTTTCCTCTCGAGCATTGAGCAATCAAAAGCTTCTTCTCAATGGTCCGAAGCCAATCCTCAGCTTCCATAGGATCCTGAAAACTGGAGAACACCGGCGGGTTAGTCCGCTGAAAGTCAGCAAGACTGCCCTGCACATGGTGGCCTCCTGCTCTGACGGCTGGTGCAATAGGAGAAGAAGTATTGCGCGCAATCTGCTCCAAGATGCGCTGTCGTCCATCCGGTTGCGCCAATTTGCATGAGCACATCGCCATCGAAGGTGGTGGAGGAAGCTCCTCTTTCGAGAACCATCTTGCGGACTCCCGAGAGCTGGAGGTTCACGGCCCTCCCCGAGAATGAGGCACGGAGTCGACATGTTCTTCCCTTGTTGTGCTTGCGACGAGTAGTAGGTCTGTCATCCTGCACTACCACACCATGGTTAACAACATAACAAGGACATACTGCAAACACAAACAAGGTTGCAATTAGAAAAGAAACAAACACTATACATATAATGCATCATGTTATGTTATGCATTCAAGTTAACACCAAACCGTAAACTTCATATATATACAACAAAAATTTGGTTCTAGTCTTACATTATAGTCGGCCATAATGTCGACATACAAACCGAAAGTTAAACTTACATACTTTGTACAAAATACTACGCCTATTACATACAATTTATTTAAGGGCAACTACTAGACTAAAAGACACTCAACCACGAGGATTCATCGTCGAGGTGCTAGCGTAAAGATCCGGTTAAGTTCACCTGAAACTCATTCAAAAGATGAGCTCCAGGAACCAGATCATCAGGATCCAACTGCTAATGAGACGCCTCGGGAACCCAACAAAGGTGATGACCTCCGAGGTGCAACCGCAGAGTGCGAGGAAAGCTCGCAGCCATCCGGGCTTGGCGCACTTGTCCATAAACAGTACGCACCCGCCACTCGAAAGTCGGAAGAGGTGGTGCAGCAGCAGCAGAGAGGTCTCGTTGTCACCATAAAGCACGCTATGCAGGAACGCGTTCATGTTGACTCAAGCGGCGGTACTCTGCCTCATTAAGGCGATGCCTAGTTTCCCACAACTCCCTCACAAGACAAATGATGGATTTGGTCCATGATGCGACCATCCTCGCCAACCGTCGCACTCGGGGTCTCGCTAAATCAGATCTCAAATGAACATGTTCACTTCGGAGGTAGGGCCTTGATTCGGGAAGTGGTCGAGGGTGGTTGAGACAATTCCGTCAAATCATGACGAAGAAGGCTCATCATCCTACTCGCACTTCCGAATCGCCATAGCCTCGTGAGGTGGCAAGTGCTTGGACACAGAAGGAACATCACGGCCACGTGCCTAGCGATGACATTGATGAAGGCACGGTACTCTCCATCCTCGGTCCTCGATCTCGTCGATAAATGGCATACTCCGCCGATAGGTGAAGTTGAGCGCCACATCATGTCCCAAGTAAGGCTGGGAACCCATCAACATCTTCAGCTCGAGTCTCCTTGACCAAATACCAACCGCTCATCTATAGTCAAAAGACAAGATAAGAAGGCTTCACTTTTAAATAAACCAACAGAAAGTTGGGCAAGAAGTGACATTAAGGAGGATAAGGAATAAAAGATGTCATACTTAAGCTTCCAAAATTATACTACTGCTTGAAAATAGTTTTATTAGAAGACTCTCTAACAACTTCGGCCATGCTACTTCTAACCTACAGGCAACGTATGCTCTGATACCAACGCTGTGGGCTCCCCGGATTATTGGAAATGTACTTAATTAAATTCATACAGTAACATGATTATTAATAAAGGAACAGTACTGCCCCTCAATTAAAGATCATGCTAAAGGTATAAATTCAACAAGTAACAATTCCAATAAACAGATCCTGATATATATATATCTCACAATGGTTCCTGTGATCAATGACCATTGCATATATATATATCCTTTAACAACATTGCATCATACACATACAAGTCGTACATTTGCATTATTAAACATAAGTTTACAACATTCGGGTTTAGTACTACAATATAGAGTGACTTGGTCACTACAACATATTCAACAAATGAAGCAAAATAAATCAAGAAGTCCACCAATGGCCTCATCCACCCGCAGCAATTGCGTGGAGGAAAGAAGTAGCGCACTCGTTAGCGCCACCCCCGATCGGCGCTAACGGTACTTCATAAAGAAAACCGCCCTCACCGCAACAATAGGTGATAGCACCTTGAGTACGGAAGGTACTCGGCAAGTCTTACACAAACTAATTAAAGAAAGTGGTTATTAGAGCCTATTCAAAGGAGTAGAGTTTTACATGCATAAGGTCGCAACAGAAGGTATAAAGGTTCAGATTTGCATAAAGCGATACATCTTAACCTACAAAGGCTAACTTTTGATAAAGCAATTTAATAAATCAAAGTTTGCTTAAAACAGAAAGTAAAGGACATAAAAGTAAATAAAGATAAAGGCATGATTCCCTCATGCAAACCGAAAATAAACCAAACCAGATTTTTGAAAATCAAAACTTCTATACAGTGACATCAATTCAAGTTATCGCCCATGACCGTGGACACGCTTATTCGAATGCTTTATACCCCGCAGGGGTGTACATCTTTACCCACATGACTTAGCTAGCCGTTGCCTTCTGGATGCCTCCGAATGATGACACACTTCCTTTGGTATGCCGACTGGGAAGCTAAGATTTGGTATTTTTCAACAAGCCAACACTATTGAGTTGGACCCCATGTGTGAACCGATCCCGCTTAAACAACGATCGATAGCATCCGCCAACCGGCACACATGTTGCGCGTGAATGCCGATCCAAACAATTTAATGCGAATTGGTTCCCTACCCATAGTAGAATGCTATCGGCACTATTAAGGTATCGATATGCGACGAGGCACATATACGCCTCACCTCCTAAGAACATCCGACATCGACATACAAGCTCACATGGCATAAAACGCATCCTCGCACTGAGCATCTATGCCATACAAGGTCAATACACATATCCTTACTCTCCTGTTTCCAACTCAATAGTCTCAACATTTTACTTAACCAAACAATACATACACGCATGTGGAAGTACGTGGGGACTTGAACTGAATAGTCGAGTTCGGTCCTTAATTAACCCTGACAAGTCCACCACAAAACCCAATCTCGTGCATAAAAGCACCATCACTAGCTTCCTCTTGTCCAGATCAATTTGAATTTCAAATGCAAGACTGATTTAAAGAAACTGACAAAGAGTTTAAAATAACAATAGTTCAAGCAGGATTCCCATGTTTGACAAGATATGCTTGTCAAACTCTAAAATCTCTAGATCGCATGTCTAAGCTAAAATGAAAATATAGCTTATGATATACAAGACTATGCTAGGGTTAAGTGTATGGTGACAATTGAGGTAATCCATCATGTTTGGTCATAACTAACTACTAATGATCAAAATTTGTATTTTCTGAAAAATAGCATGCACAGTTGTCATCGAATTTAGACAAATCTAATGTATAAAATTTGGGATCAATATGGTGCAAAGAGGATGCTTGCCTTGGTAGTAATACACTTCACATTGCGAGTTCAGGTTGCTCGAGGCGATTCAAAACTTCAAATGAACCAGATTCTATAGAAAGCAAATAAATCCAATAAATACCAAATCGACAAAGAAGCTCAAAATGAAGGAAAAGGCATGATCAATTTGGAAATGCATGATTACAGTATGCTTAAGCCATAACTACCCATAATAATGATAATAACCCATAATATAGCTTACTGTTTTCAAAAGACAGAACTAGAGTTTAGTATAAAGTCCCAGTTTTCAGATTTGAAAAGAGCTGAAAACAGGACAGATTGCAAGTTTCGGAAAAAGGAATATAGAACATGCCAAAAGTTCATAAATGAAACTTAGCATGATCTTTTAGAGTAATTAATATCCTAAGTTAAACCCAATCTAACCTAAATCAGTTAGACTACCAAAACTAAAGAAGATTTGTATTGTCGGTTAAACCGACAATAAAGAACAGAGGTAAATCTCTGCTAACAATCTAAAGAGATGATACAAGAATGAAAAGAACAACTTGTTAAGCTACTAGGGTTTAGTTTAGACCTAACTGGGATAACAAGTCGACAGGAGAAACCCTAGGTCTTAAAAATGACACAAAAGACTGAAAAGCTAGAATAACAACTTTTCAGTTTGAAGCAAGATCAAGCTACTGATGCTTGAAAGAATGATTCACAGCAGCTTCTAAGGCTCTTAAGATGCTCAAGATGTTAACACTAGGATTTTAGCTTACCAGAGAAGAAATATGCCAAGGGTTCCAAAACCCGATGTTGAACAACAGAGAATTAAACTCTGATTTAACCTACAAGAGATAACCAATCTTTATGGCAAGGTGTAACCAGAGTTTAGGATGGATAAACAAAAGGGACAAGAGCAAGAACTCCACCGCCAACAATGGATGATGAGCCGCTTGGCCAACAATGGCAACAAAAGAAAAGCTAGGGTTTATATATGGATGTTGAGCTACAGGCAAGAGGAAAGATCTAGAGTTGATGAGGTGTCCATTTAGCTAAACATCCCAAAAATTAGTGCATAATCTTTGGATAAATCCTCTCCCCGCTCACAAAAATGGCTGCAGAGAGATAAGGAAGAAGAGAGGCAAATATGACATGTGGGCCCTTTGTCATTCTCACCTTGCGCTCACAAAAGCTCAAAGAATGTCACCGTCCGATTGGAAATGGGCGGTGATAAATCGAGAGATTAAATGATTTGAATCGGTACTCGGCTTAATATGGACCGCACGATTTAGATCGACCGATCGGGATTAAAACGAACTTAAAGGAATCTTGAGATCCACTTTCAAATCGGACGTTGGATTAAAATCCAACGCCGCCTAAAAGAATACACGCCGCCTCCTTTAGATGCGATGGCGCAACACCGTTGGATTTGATTTCACGATCGATGGAAAGTTGAACCGATGGTCCGATTGCATACACTCATATGGACCTTACGATTGAAATCCAACGACCCACCGATTTTGGGCTTTAAGGCCCACGGTCAAAAAGAAGTGCCGAGGATTGAAATCCAAAGGCCCACATAAACGCAAGCGCTACGATTTCAAATTGGAATAAGCGACGCCGTTAGATCAAGAATGAACGATCGCGATCGGGAGGATCCGAGTCGTCCAATGCATACACAAATCGGACCACACGATGAAGATCCAACGACCTGCAGGAGTGCGGGCTTTATAACACGCGTAAAAGGAAAAGCCGAGGATTTGAATCTAACGGCTGCATAAAGCGCGCTTTAAGTTTAAAACGGGGTGCGCTGTTGGATCGAGAATAAACGGTGGAGATTGAATAGGGATCCGGAGTTGTCCGACAGCACACGGATCTCGCCGTTAGATCAAGATCCAACGGCGAGATTAAAATGCACACGTGACGGCTCGCGAGTGTTATAGCTTCGCTGCTCGATTGAAGATCAACGGCTCATATCACGCGTGGAGTTTTGGGCTTGCGCCGAACGTGATTTTGAGCTGCACCAATTGATTCGCTGGACCAAATCACATGAGGCCGGTCGCATAGATGCGTGTTTGGATTCAAACCTGTTTAGTTGACCGTAACCTTATTCAAATACTCCAAGGTTTGACTGGGCTTTTAAAAATAGCAAATAAATTTATAAAATCACAAAATTTTTACTGTAAGCTACTGAGATGATATATTTCCCAGATAAATTTTATAAACCACATTTTCACTTTGTAAAATACATAAATATTTATTTCAGGCCGAAAATATTTATTTAAAGACAATAAATTTTTCTTTAAGCCCAAATAATTTCTAAAAATGCAACAAAATATTTTTAGCCAAGATAATTTATCTAGGCTTTAATAAAATATTTCCAGTCATAATACAAGTTTTACCTTGTATTCCTTTAAGACTTCGAATGGTTCTTTAGGATTTTGACTAAAAAGGAAGGTTTTTAACTTGTAACATGCTGCCCAAAGTGTAGGAATGAACAGTAATGCTATGAACAGCACCTCATTACTGTTCATAAAGCATTTTATTACTGTTTATAAACTTGGGGCATTACATCAAGCCCGTCATCTACATGACGGGGACCTCGAACATGCATAGTCACCACGTGACCAATCCTCCAACATGATTGCATGATGCACATGAACAAAACTTTAAACCATCATACATATGGATTCACAACAACAACATGCATGAATAAACTTATTCATACTTCTAGCATTCATCACCATTGACATTCGTAGCATTCTAGCAGCCATGAATAGCACATATATTCATTATACTAGCAAACATGAACAATCCTTCATGAATAACATTTAATCATTTCTCAAGTATTCACCATTCTTAATTCATACATTTCACATTATCAACCTGGTATGGTTATTACATATCAAGTACTAGCACCCTCTGTCAAACATCCACAATTATTCACTTAATCAGGGTTCTTGCATTCACCAAGATAAATTGAAACTCATCACACTAACATCAACCTTAACCATAACTTGCATTCACCAAGATAAATGGAAACTCATCACATTAACATTCATACATGGCTATTGTGAGCAAAACACAAACATTCTCAGCATACAAGCATAAATATGCTATAACCCGAATACTTGCCTTAATGCGTGCGAGAACGGTGGACGCCAAGAGGGCGCTGCCCTGGATCACACTCCCACCTGAACATAAAGATATCCCAATCTAAGACCAACATACTGGACCCAAAAGCATAAAAACAACACAAACGAACTCGCTAAACGCCCAAGCGTTTTCAAATCTTCCAATTTCTAGCGATCGCTTTGGTGTTCACTGGGGACAGTCGAATTCTAAAATACATAACTTTATGCTCAGGAGTCCAACTAAGATGTTCTTAGGCTTTCTGAAAAGGTAATTGAATTACCTAAATAAACTTAGTTGGGGAGCCCTTTTGATTATGCCAACTACTGCCCCTACCAAGCCAATCTACAGAGCAACAAATATCACATCGGGTTCTGGACAGATCACTAAAACCATCATAACATTTGCTATGAAAGTCCAAATCTTGTGTTCTTTATCTCTATCAAAAGGTATGGAAATTACCTACATTTTTCGTTATACTGAGATCCTCTGATTTCGTCTTTAAATAATAGAATAACTCAGTTTTCTTCAGACTGTCAGGATGTTGACAGATTAAATAGACAGCGGCACTAAACAATTCATAACTTTCTAACCGTTAATCGGATTTGGGCGTTCTTGGCGGACATTGAAAGATAAGAACAAGACCTACATAACTCTAGGAGATGGGATCTCCAGATTCTGCTTCTAAGGACCCTATAACTGCCCGCCAAAACTCTGACAGAAAGCGATCTACCGCAGATTGACGATAGTTCTAATAAACGAATTCGTAAACGCATCTAATACCAATTAAACAACGATGAAACCTCTTCGTTACCCTTGAAGAATCGTAGGAAGACGAAGAACTTTCCCCGTGAAGATGATCTCCTCCTCCTTCCTTCGCGTGACCGGGTAGCACCAAGGTTGATCCTCGCCAGTGAAGGTCTCACCGAGGAGGAACAATGGTTGAGAGAGGAGGTGCTACAGTACGGCGGCGCTACAGTGCCGCATGCTACAGTAAACATGATTAGGGTTAGGAAGGGGGAGTGTGGCACCCCCCCTTTGGCCGGCCACCTATAAGGCCCACTTGGGCCAAGGCCCAGGCCCGAGTTGTCGGGGTTTTGCTTAAACCCCCCCCTCTTTTCTTTCTAAAACATTTTACATTTAGCTCCCTCTCTTTTCTTGCTTTGATGCTTTTCTAAGGAAACCTTCCCCCCGATTAAATTAATCTCTACCGATTAAATTATTCTATCTCGATTAATTGCTTCTCTCGCTTTCGGAGTATTACATTCTCTCCGGTTACATCCTTTCGAATATATTTTAGGTATTACATTCTACCCTCTTAAAATTCTGACCCGAATTCTACCTGTCATCTACTCGAAAACAACAACAACCACAACTCAAAACCAATAACCAACAAGATGTACCCGACGTGAACATATCACCCACACGTATACCCAAGTCTATACCTCAACACTCTCCGACCTTCCTGTACTCACTCAACACCGAACATACATGACGTTACGTACTCGCACGGACTCGAGATGACCCCGCGATACGCCAACTAGCGAGAACAAGCCAAAGTATCTTGGGTTAAACTTCCCAAAGATACCGAGCCACACGACATAGACACAGAACACGAAACCATCGTTCCACCTTTCAAATGAACTCTTCACTGAAGCAAGGATCACCTCCTTTAACCAGAAACACACCACAAAACTCTCTTTGAGCAAACTCTTGTACTAACAAAATCCATCTAAAAATGAAAGACTCACATCGCAACTATGCGTTACCCGCTCGGTATTGAAGAGTCAAATCCATAAATATGAATTTCATCACATAAACCATTTCCATTTTCCAAGTGGCAGTTTGCGAATAAGCGTCACGAAATCCAAATAAGAAATCACTCGAAAGCCCAAATCCAATATTCCTTTATTCCATCTGAACTGGAAAGAATCACACACGCCAATGTAAATGCCGAGCTCGACTTACGATAAACAATGGTCAACAAAGATAAACTCAAACGAGAATCAGAAAGCGATTCACTTCTTGAAGAAGCACCAATTTAACAGCTTCTCTTTTAGGACCAAAATCTTCTTCAAACTTTGGTATTCCAAATCATCGCACAACACACTAACTTATTACTCTTAACTTGGCGATCTCAACGCCAAACCCAAATCGAAACACCTTGTCTACACCTTTGAGAGGGACTCGATGATTTCACAAAACATTCTCTAACCAATTTCTTTTCTTGTGAATTCATTTGACATGATGGCACTCAGAAAGTATCCCCAAATTAGATCTCTCACACGATCATATCACCTCAACCCTTTTGAGAACAAACATATCAGATTTCACATCACACACTCTCATGTACTACATCAGAAGAGTGTTATCAACAATCATCCCACTATTCACAATCCACCCTTATTCTACTTTCTCTACACATAATCTTTGGGCGACTCAAAGTTCTAGCATAACAATGCAAAGCCCACATTTAACCTCCAAGACTCTTGCAACGAACTTCTCATATTAAAGATAGGAAATCCTCAGATTAAATGCCTAAAATTCCACAATTCCAACAACTCACTCATTAACATCATCATGAAAAAATATTCCCTTGACTTGTTTACTCTACAAAGTTTATAACTCTCGTAAGGTTACTCATTAAAGCCAAATCATTCTTGACATTAACTCAACATTTTCCATTATCCCATTAATTGACATGACGATTCGTTTACTTTGTATTCCCACTCTCATTAAACCACATCATCAAGAATAACCATTCACAACCTCGCAATACTACCAAATTGCAATATTTATAAAATTGATCAAGATTTTCATACTTTGTAATTCTAATGTTCTACCCGGTGAACAAAAGATCTTGGATCACAATCACTATAGGTTCTACTAGTCTGTAACAATGCAACCAGTTTAACCCCATAAGACAATCTTCCATTGAGATAGACTTCTCTCAAAGAACTATATTACGAAATTACTTCATCCTCTAATGCTCATTGAATAACTTACAACCCAAAGGTTCACAACTACAATTATTAAACACCTCAAAAGACTCAGTGAAACAAATAGGTTGGTTCTTTCTCAGGAGAAAGAGTGGATGGAATCAAACTTTTTTTTCCAACTAGGAAAACATGTGCCACCCGTAGTGAACACAGGACCACGGAAAATAGTCACTTAAGCAAAGTACTAAAACATAAGGGAAAGTCAACAATGAGGGCTCAAGCCCTACCGAAAGCGTATACCAAACCACAAATGAGAAGAAGGTAATCCCTTTGAAAATTGATAAACTCTTATGGAACAACCGCATAAGGTTTAAGCACTCTCAAATAAATCGCAAGATGCGAAATCGACTTAAAGCTCAATTGCATATACTTGACTCATTCCTTTAACAAGGAAGGTTACTTTCTGTGATTACTATATCGCTTGCCACTTAAACAGATAAGCTCTTAAGACCGGATCATAGGAGCCTCTTAAGAACCAATAAAATCTTTCAACATGTCACTTTTCTCAAAGCAACTCAATCACCACATAACTCAAGAGGTCCAAATGATCACCATCGCAAAACTCAAACACTTTTACAAAAATCCAAATTACGTAAGACGATCAAATTACTTTATTTCTAAAGGAATTATCACCATACACACAAGTCGCAATCACTTGCATCATCTTACTAACATCAAGAATAATATACTCAACACCAATATTTATCATCAACTATTCCACTAGAAAGCCCCAAAGTTTCACCAAAAATGTTCCTACTACCTTTTCATCCCATCTTCAAACGAGTATACCAAAGCCATACAACCTCACTACACCAACCTCTTAAGTTTAGAAGGGTCTACTATATAATTGAAAAGCCCCTACCAAAGGCCTTTCATCAAGAACACAGTATCATCCGATTATTTCACAATCATGTGGGCATAAGCCACCTGTTATATCATATCAGTTCAACTTTTAGCGTTGCTCATCATCAAACTGCAACACATAACAGTTATACCACAACCATTGTTGTTATCAACTGGCTTCATTATGAAATCTAGTTGCTACCTACTTTTATTCCCAAATCATATGGATATTAACAAACACATATTCAACTGTTTCTCCTCACATTTGGATTTTGGCAAAAAGTACACTAAAACTTCAAAAATCGAAACCTTCTATCGATCAAAAGTCTCAGCAATGTTACAACCAAATTCATTGCGTCATTCTATATAGAGGAACTATATAGAACTTCTCTCATAAATTCTAGATCCACCCATATCCAATCCCTTCAACCGATTAAACACAATTCCGATAGTTAATCATACTAAGGAATATGTAAATCTGATATTCCCTCTAATTTTCCTTTCCACACAATTAACTTAATCCATGGGAACCAAAGAACCCAACCAGTTTAACAACCTAAACAGTTTTAATGACCAGACTAGTTCATCAAGGTTCCATACTTCTTGATATCTCTCAATCACTACTCATATATACCGTTCATCAAGAACTAGAAAACAATATCAACTTAATCAATTTCACTTCCAAGGTTACTAATTAATATTAATTATGCACCATACCAATGACTCAACTTGATACCCATACCATATCACGTAATTTGATTACAAGCTCGACTTAACCATAACAAGGCATCGTAAAAGATTTTAGCAATTTCCAACGAAAAGAGATGCCTTAAACTTCAACACTGAAATAAACCAAAGGAACACGTAGAGTCAAAGCTTTCTCATGCTAACAAACTTGCAACATCAAACTCTCAATACCCAACAATCAAACGAATAAATGATTCAATCTTTGCCAAGGAAAGAAGGAACAACCCCGAATTATCCATAATGCCAATTGACGAGGATCACAGTAGCAAAAGCGACTCAATAGTCGGAAAACAATAATTGTTTCAGAGAACCATTAGTGACCAATGAAACACAACAACTACCATGAACCACAAACCAAGAGAAAATCATCATCCACCACAAAACAAGAATTTGCCAAGATTGAGGTCAAGAAAGAAAACAACTTTCTAAAGCGGCTCACGCCAACTCCCGCAACTATGGTATTCGGGTAACTACTCTATTCGTCACCACGAACGGTGGTATAACGACAAAGTCCAAAGTCACAACCACGGCCTCCACTTCTTAACAACCTTATTGGCACATAAACAATATAATCAAATATGATTGTACATGATCATCTCATGGTAATCATAGAATAGATTCATAGTTATAGAATATCATAACATATCATTTCATAGATTAACAACAAGAAAGATAGCACAGAGGCAATTCAACAATTGCTCAACAAATGAAACATAGCAACAGATAATGCGAAGCAATGTAATTCCCAACCTCACCCATCAGGTACAAGTGTGTCAATTTAACATTTTCTATTAACCACGAACCTAAAGCCCGCTCTGATACCAACTGTAACACCCCAGCTCAACACTGAGCCTGGAATGCTACTAAAAATTTACTTAAACTAAGACCAATTACCAATTTTTGGCATAACCTCCTTTGTATAGTCCACTATACCGAGGCTCTAACAATTAGTCATGGCAAATAACAATAAACTCAATATTCAAGTTCATTCAAGCATACAAGCTAATCACATAAACATAACCAAAGTTTGCTATTCTCATTGTTACAATTAATCTGAAACTCAAACCATCCATAAGTAATTCTTAAGGTTGAGTGGTAGTGCGTGCATCCAAACATCTACTCCCACCCATGCATGTCGTTCCTGCCATATGTACCTAAAACAGATTAAAGCAAGGGTGAGCCCAAAGACTCAGCAAGTATCAACAAGGCCATAAACAGAACTCAATCATAGCATCGATAATCCATAACAACATTATGCTAAACATAGCCTTTAAACTTAAGAAATGCAACCCATGCAATGCTCCTTTTGAACTTTATCTCTTTCGCATTT